>CM029501.1:38404217-38834217 GCA_017140595.1 Eucalyptus curtisii
CAATTTAACCCAATTCCTCGGTTGAAACGATTCTCGGGTAAAACTGGCATATCCGGCCTTGGCATTAGGAACCAATCCAGTCTTAGGCTAGTTTAAGGTTTGTAGAATTGGGAATCAAACTGGTTCTCCCTAGAACCGACCTCAAACGGGTTGGTCTAATTCCCGTGTTGAACCGGACCAATTCACACCTCTACTCAAATCTCAACTTCCAGAAATTAAGAAATAATAAAAACCATAACTATTAAATCCCTGCCCTCCTCGAAATGAAGAGGAACCATAAAATTACAGCAGCGCACCAGATTAAACAACCATTCCCATGCGTAACTGAACAACGCACTCTTTTGCTTGCCAAATGCCAAGGAAGAGCAACACTCTTGAAAAACAAAAATCCAAATTCAGAAAGGTGAGATATCGGCGGAATGGAGGTGGAGCTGGAGACGCAAATGTAAGTGTATGTGAGATGCGTGTGAATCTCTGGCCAGCCACTTTTCTCATCTGGGGGCTAAATGATAAATATTTGTCAAGTGTGGCGGTTTATTTGAAACAAACTCAAATGCAGGGTCTTTCGCAAAAAGAGGGGAGGCTAAATGGAGCGAAAGAGGAGACTTGACTTGATAGCGTGGAAATTCGATCTTAACCGTACACGTGGAGACACCTTCTCTTGATCCGACGGTATGACAAGAATATAATTAAGCGCTTAGTGTTGTAATAAGACCATGTTTGAAAAAAACAAATAATTTCTTACCATTTTTCAAAAATGTGTGCAACCATTAAAGGTACTTGGCCCAGAAAAAAAAAATCATTAGGGAAATAAATAAAAGCCTTAGTTTCTTCTTATTCATTAGTGCAAAGGTCCGTGTGTTTTACGGAAAAAAAAAACGTATTTGAAAAATATCCCATAAAAATGATTGGTTTTATCAGTTGTAATAATTAACTTGTAAAAAAAAATTCATTATTGATAATGATTTATGTCTAAACTTTTTTCGCGAACAATAAAAATATTTTTCATTCATGCATAAATTTTTACAAGATATATAAATGATAAATTTTTGGAAAATATTTTAAAAATTATAAATTTTTTGCGACACAAATGAATTTTGATCACTTTTCTCAATCCAAGGGTGAGATACCCTTGTTTTCTCACCCTTGACAATGATAGGTTTTATGAGCTTTTGCAACACAAGACAATAACAGGTTTTGTAACAAAACCTGTTATTGTCAAAGGTGCTTTGGACTTAGAATCCCTCTTGCAAAGCCTGTTATTGTCAAAGACCTTTGACAATAACAGGCTTGAGATAATCTTGTTTTCTCACCCTTGACAATGATAGGTTTTGTGAGCTTTTGCAACACAAGACAATAACAGGTTTTGTCAAAGGTGCTTTGGACTTAGAATCCCTCTTGCAAAACCTGTTATTGTCAAAGGTGACCTTTGACAATAACAGGTTTTGCAAGAGGGATTCTAAGTCCCTCATGCTCATCCTTTCCTATATATATATATGCATATATTATCTATGAGACATGTTGGAGAAGCAAAGAAGACACCAGCCCCGCATTGCTCAAAGATCGATGGGAAACAATAGCTCAGTCGGTCACAATGTTCCAAGGTACGCACCGCAACATCTTTGCAGTCCAAACTCCTTCAACAAATTGGAGGACTTTGAGTAAATTCATGTTGTTTTGTTTGAATACCATCTGCACTCCACTTAGATTAGGGGAACTCGTCCTTTTCAATGCTGCATACTAAAACCTGTTCTAATCGCCTAAGTTTTTTCGTCTGTTAATCTATGAATATGCTGGTTCCATACTGAAACCATGAAATTAGTTCAAATAGCCTATATTTTGTTAGATGTTGATCTATGAATATGCTTATTCTTGATTGATATTGTTTGCACTCCCATGAAAGAATGTTGTCTAACAAGTCACTTGGTGATGTTAAGGCATACTGCACAACACGTAGCTCAAACCAACGAAGGTCTTGATTCTCTTGAACAAGTCTTGTATCAGCTCATCAGGGAGAGGCATAGCACCATAGGTCCAACCAACATTCCCAATGCACCAAGCATTATGTTTATTTGTGCAGTGATTAAAATCATCCGGCCAAAGTTAATCTTCGAGATGGGAAGGCAAGATATTGGCCCAAGTTTCCGACTTGCCCCTGCTGTGATCGCTATTGCTCTTGGATGCATCGAATGTGGTCTTCTTATGTACAATCTACTTGGTGACTTGCCTTGGCCAATTTGCGTTGCCTGCGTCCTGATGGTGGTAATCCTGTTTGTGCTCATCGAGAGTTAAGGGATTATTAGTGGAGGGAGCTAGTTTCCGGCTTTGGATGTGGTGATGTGTGTTTTACGTTAATTTCATTTGTCTGTAACCTTCCCCCCACTAGTCCTGATATAGTTTACATGTTCTGTACCCTTCCACTGCAAAGCCGTAATGTTGTATGTTCTATAACCTTGAATACATTTCGTATCTTCCGCTGCAAAATCGTTTTCTTTTCCTGCTCCTCTGTTTTTCATCTCATGAATCTGGTCATATGAAAACTGTCTCGACGTGAAAGTGAAAAACTTCGCCTCTAAACAAATATCAAAATCCGAGATTTCTTTCAGTTGCCCATTGCTTGGTTTGTTCCATTCATTAGATGTTAGTTAGAAGATTCACCCCTCACAGATCTTTGCAAAGTCTAACATAAATCCTCACATCTCTGAAAAACAGAAGTACAATCTTCAACCCAACATTAAAAAAGAAAAGAAAAAAAAAAAAAAAAAAAGAGGCTAAGTCATCTAAAAATCTGGAAGCGCTCGAGCCCACGAATCGGACGGCGGCCCGTACAAGGCCCTTCGATTCCACGACTGCGACTCCATCCGCCGCGCCCTCGCCCCCGACCTTGAGTGGTGGCGGTTGTGGTTCCATCCCTCCCTAGTTCTTGATAGGCCTCCTCCGCCACGTCCAACGACACCTTCCTCTTCGTCCCTGTCCGCTCCTTCACCTCCTTTGGCCCCACCGCGCTCGCCCGAGTGCTTCGGCCCGACTCGCTCCACCTCGTGGGTCAACGCCTGGATGTTCTCCGCCAATGGGTCGGTCGCCCAGGTTGAAGGAGTACTTCAGCACCTAGCTCGCCGTCACGCGATTCGGCGACAGGTTGATGCCGGCGAGGGACTCGAGGACGCTCGACTTGCTGGAGGACCGGCTGCCGCTGACGACGATGCTGGGGAGCTGGAATCCCTCCTCCACGACCATGTCCAAGCCTGTCGAGCAGGGGGCGGATCCGGTTGTTGTAGAGAGAGAGAGAGTCAAATGAGAAAAAAGAAATTTTGACGGATTAAATGGATGGACACTTAACGCTCGAGAAAAGGCAGATTTGAAAAAAAAGAAGAAGGCAGATTTGAAAAAAAAAATAAAAATATAAAACATCATCTAAGGTTGACCGGCACGAAGAGGCACGACCACAGCAACGCTGTCCCTTCTTCTCTTTTAGTTATAATGCCATCACATGAAATTGAAGCTTTAGGAATCTTAGAGTCCTCACTTAAAGCCATAGAGAGAGAGAGAGAGAGAGAGAGTACCATATTCTTTTGCTTCTGACTCTAGGCTGGCCTCCACTACATGACTGGAGTCCTCAGTCCACCCTTAGATGAGATATGCTCAACATCATTTGATTAAATAATTGATCCAGCTTCGAATATAATGAAATTGAAAAATCAGCTGATGAGTTATGGTCAAAGGTCTATTAGAGTCGAATGAATAAAATGAGATCGCTTATTAGAAGATTCCCAATTTCAAAGAAAGGTGGGTCAACTCGTGAAGTTCTCATTGAACTAGGATCCACACAAAGAAAAAACACATATCATTCATTAGTTATTAGGAGTATCCCAAAACCATTTGAGTCAAATGATACAACATAGCTCGCACTATCCCAAATATTGTTTCAAGATCAAGGCTCCGTTTGGTTTGGCATTTGTAATGGGTTTTGAGACTCTAAAATCCCTTGGTAAAATACAAATGTGTTTGGTTTGTGTTTTTGCTCAATTTTGTTAAAATACAATTACATCTCCAAATGACTCTAAGGCTCTTTAGTCCAAAGAAGATCCCGAGATACTTTGAGAAGTTGCATTTTCGAATGTAAGTCTTGACCTCGGTTATTGTTCATCTTCTCCAAAGACCATTGCACAAAAAAGCCGGTCGGAGGTCGATGAATGCTGGCCAAGAGGTCGCGCGTGCTGGCGATCGCCACCTGAGGGTTGACCCCGGCAATGCCTGGATCACGTGACCTAGGCGACTGATGGCTTGAATTGCGTGACCTAGGCAATCGCTTGGGGTGGGCGACCTCAGGCAAGGGCATCCGGGGGCCAAATCTAGTCGTTCGGCAGCCAAATTTGGCCGGTTGGGGAAATTTGGACTTAAAAAAAAAATTACAATTTTTTTTTTTAATTTAGTAAAAGTCTTTTACAAATGCAATTTTTACCAAATGGTATTTTAGTCAAAGTTGTTTCCCAATACATTTTAAAGTTACAATTCACCAAACGTTATTTGTATTTTGGAACTCTTAACCCAAATGTATTTGCATTTTCACAAAGACATTTCTCCAAAGCCGAACCCAATGGAGCCTAAATGTGTAGGCTATATGAGAGAAAATCAATTGAGAATTGTAACATGGAGAGGAGAACGTCTCTTGATCTTACGGCATGACAAACTAGAATTAAGCATGCTATGTTGTATAAGACCTTATATTAAAAAAAAAAAATCATTTCTTAACATTTATTAAAATTACATGCAATAATTAAGGTACTTGGCCAAAACGAAATTATTGATGAATTTGGAAATAAGCCTTAGATTCTTTTAATTCCTCAGAGTAAGTTAAGGTCACATTTTCTAAATTTTAAACTTTTTAACTAATTTTAACTTATTTGGAAAATCGAAAATCATGATCAATTGAACGCCTTTAAATTTTAAATTGATCTAGCACTTCTTAAGGATATTGAGAGGCTATTGAACTCCCATTTTGATTTCAAAATTCATGATATTTTTTAGGAAGGCAATTGGCTTATTGATGTGCTTGCTAATAATGGTATAGTGAAGCATTTGGATATTACGCTTTACCCGCAACCTCCTAGAGAATTATCTTATGTCTTGCTTGGTGATAAATTTGAGAGGTTAATTTTCTTAGTTTGTACCGTGTATTCACCCAAAAAAAAATTGAGATTTCTTTCACTCCTTGTTGACACCTAAATTTTGGCGATTTAATTTATTTATTTTTTGCATAGAAAATTATGGGTTAATTTTATCCCAGAAAGAAAATATATTGCATAGCATATAGATTGCATTTTTACATTTATTAGACTGGTGACGAATGGGTTCAAATTAGTGGACTAATTTAAAAAGCGAAGCAAGTCAAATCAAGCCCATGTTTTTTAATGATCGAAAATTATCTTGTGGGAAAATAGAAATTTTGAAATTTTCCCGGGATATGAATTTTTTTGGGATAGGGCAGATGTGTGAAAAAAATATTACGGTTTATCTTTGCAAGATTTGAAATTAAAGAATAATCTTATCGAAATCTTAAACCTTTATCAATACGTGACAAAATTGATGAAAAGTATTGCGGATGCCCTTGTAAAGGAGAGACGTGCACGAGAGAAAAGGGGGTTGGCTTCTTTTTGGTTTTTGGAGTATTTTCGAAATCAAAAAGAAAAAAAGTGAAAGGAGTTCTCGTCCGTGAGTCTTCTTTTATTTTTGGGGGAGGAAAAATTGGGAAAAAGGGAAAAGGTCGCAAAAAGGTCTGACACGAGAGGAAAGGGGGAGAAGGGAAGCGTAAAGGCAGAAGAACAGGGGGGTGATTTGACCCCTACTGTTCATCGTCTTCCCAAGCTTGCTGCCCGCGCCTGCAGTCGGCCACCGTACGAGACATCCGCAGCCCATCTTGGTCGCTCCGGCGAAGCCGCCGCCGCTGCTCGCCCCTTGCGACGACGGAACCGAGCTGCTCCGAGAGCCCGTCGTGCCTGCAGCGCCTCCGATCATCGACCCGCCGCTTCGTCCGAAGCTCCGCCCTGATCTCGGCCCACCTGACGCCGTCCGTGAAGCCCGACGCCGGAGCTGTTCCTGCCCTGCTCTGCAACTCTCTGCCCGCGACAGCCCTGTTCCAACCGAGATCCGCCCGACAGCTCCGCCTTGTGACTCCAGCAGCTACCGTCGCCGATCCGCCTCGCCTCCGCCCGCCGGTTGCTGTGCCTGAGCCTCGCCGGTGGCGTCGGTTTCCTTTGCTTGCAGCCACACCCCCGAGTACCGCTCCGTCGACCTTGCTGCTGCCACTCCGACTGCCCTGCAGCCCCGCTTCGCCGGATTCCCCTGTTTTGCTGCTGGTCCGCCCGAGCTTGCCTTCGCCGGATCTCGCCGGAGCTCCGACCACCTGGATTTCCGACCGACGGTGACCCACCACCACAGCCACCGTCCAAGCCGTGCCGAGATTCCATCAAAATCCATTCTACCGTTCGAATTTTTGGAAAAAAATTCAATTTAGGTAGAGATTTATTTTATTAGGTAGATTTAATTTATTAGGTAGATTTATTTTATCTTATTTTAGTTTTGTTTTATTTTGTCTCTTCGTTTAAAATATTTTTCAATGCATGACTAAAATTCCATGATATAGAATTCAATTTGCAATTGCACGAATTTTTATTCTATCTATAAGACTTTAGATGGAATAATTATTTACGAAAGTAAAATTGATATCTTGATCTTTTAGGTTTAAGATTAATTTATCGATTTTGTTAGCGAAATAATTAAGTTTGAATTTCAATTTGGGTGGTGGATAATATTTTTAATGATCATGGATGATTTAGTGTTTATCTTTTAATTGTTCCATTTATCTCGAAAATAAAAAAAAATTGCATTTTTGCATTCCATGCATAATAGGTTAGTTACTCATTTTTTTTTTTAAATGCATGTTTAGATGATATCTAGGTTAGATGATATTTTTGAATTAAATTGCAATCTTATTTCGAATTTTTAAATAAAAAAATCCAAAAAAATGCATTCATTTAGGATGTTAGTTTTTAATTTAAATTGCACGTTTAATTATTTGGCAATTTTAAATTTTGAATTTTATAAAAAACACAAAAAAAGGTCATCATGCATATGTCATGTAGAATTAAGGCATCTTTTGTACGTCATTGCATATTAAGGTAAAATTGCATTTAGTTTAATTTTAGATTTTTTTCTTTCTTAATTTATTATAAGTTTAGGTATTTTCTTAGATAGATTGCGTCTTAGGATTACTTGGGTTAAGATAATATTTTAGTTTAAATTATGATTTAGCTTAACCTAATTCCTAATACGAATTGGATAGAATTTTAATCTATTTAGATAATTTTCACATTTTTTCCAATTTTGAATTTCATGAAAAATAAAAAAAAAATGTCTTAGAATAAATTAGTTTTATTTTCTAGGATAAATTGCATTCTTTTTTAAGGAAAAAGAAAAAAAGAAAAATGTCATGTGCATGTCATTAGAATTAGATTTATGAAATGCATGCCATTTAGGGTGCGTTTGTTGGTGTTTCTGTTCTTTTTTTGTTCCAGGGAATAGAAATAGAAAAAACTATTTATGTTCCTAACAATTTTTGAACAAAAAAACGCATTTGGTAAATTTGTTCTCGAATAAAAAAAGAATAAAAACACGTTTGGTAAATTTGTGTTCTTTTTTTGTTTCTTTTAATTTTTTAATATTTTTATTTTGTTTTCATTTTTTTCTTTTTTTTTTTTCTTCCTTGTGGCGGTCGCCGGCGTCGGCCATGGCCGGCGACCGGCCGACGAGGGCCGGCGGCCTCGCCCAGCCACGATGAGGCTTGCCGGCCCCCGACGAGGTCGAGCCTAGCCGTGGTTGGGCGAGGCTCGGCCTTGCGCCTGAGGGATACGGGCCTCGCTCGAGCTCCGGCCAAGGCGAGGCCGAGTGTTGCGGCTCACCGTGAGGCCGGGCCTCGCCTTGGCTGGGCGAGCTCGAGCTCGCCCAGCCACCGGCGAGCTCGCCCAGCCAAGGTGAGGCCGAGCCTTGCCAGGGGCCGGCAACGCTTCGACGAGGTCGCCGGCCCTTGATGGCATCGCCGGCCATGGCCGAGGCCGGCGACCGGCCAAAGAAAAAAGAAGAAAAAAAAAAAAGAAAAGAAAAGAGAGGAGAGAGAAAAGTTGTTATTAAAAATTGTTCAAAAACAAAACAACTTTTTTTTTTTCTTGTTTCTGTTTTTATTTTGTTCTTTCAAAAAAAAAAACAAAAAAACGCAAAAAACGCGTTTGTTTTTTGTTCAAAAAAAAAAAAAAACGAAACAAAGAACATAAACAAACAGGCCCTTAGTGATTGTTGCATGTCATTAGAATTAAGTCATTTAGTTATATTGCATTGCACATTACATGATTCTCATTAATTAAATGAAAACAAAAAAAAAATTGCGTGTTAATTAGAAATCATATTTATGGTTGTTGATGTGGATTCTAATTTAACATTGCGAGATCTTTACATTCTTTGAGGTAAGTTTTGCAATTTATTTTTTATTTTATTTATATATATATTTGTTTTTTTATGATCGAGGGAAACTCGACAAACCGACAAACCCTGACCGACGCAGTAAGGGCCACCACACTTACGCCAGCGGGTAAGTCACCCTACGACGCACTGGGGATTCGAACCCCTCCCCTTCGTGAGAGGGAGAGGGCCCAAAGCCAGCAACGCCACCCAGGTGGGTGGTGAAGTTTTGCAATTTATTCATTGCTTTTTTGAGTGTTAAATTGATGGATTGCGCACCCGCATGATCGTCTCACATGTTAGGGAAATAAATTTAAAATCAATCCAAACTGCTTGCAAAACAAACAATTTTCAAAATAAAAGAGAAATGTATTGAAAGGGCGTTAGAGAAATCTAGCGTAATCAAGTTCCCGAATTCACAATTTCTGGTTCGTAGAAGTAAAATAATTCTCAAATTATTTTATTTAGGTGTCTAATCAACCTATCAAAATAGATTAGTGTCGACTCTTAATTGAAAATCAATTGCATGTTAAGAATGTGAACCTAAATCGCGAATTGGTATGAGTTTGGGAGAGCTCGAGCTAAGTTTAGACTTAATAATTTATTAGTCAAATCTTAAACCGAAAATTTGATCGCGACACCCCACATAACTTCTTACTTCCCTTAAGAATGGAGTACAATCTAACAAAAAAGAAAAAAGAAAAGGAGAGCTAACTTTTCTAAAATTGTAGACCCAATTTTATTCCGATTTTTTTATCTCATTAAAAATCAACTTCCGATGAATTCCCCAATCTGCCCATGGTAAAGTCACCGTCCATCCAATTCCACCTGTCTATCTTCTTTTCTTTTTCCTCTGGCCTTTTCCCTTCCCCTCCTCTCTCTCTCTCTCTCTCTCCATTCAACCCAAAGCAAAGGTTAGCACAAAAATTTCATTCATCTCCGTCAGCTTCTGGAGGAGCTTGAGGCCACGAATCGGACGGTGTTCGGCACACTGTACGAGGCCCTTCAATTCCGCGAATGCGAGGCCACCCGCCGCATCCTCGCCTCCGTCCTTGAGCAGTGGTGGTGGTTCCATCTCTCCCCCACCGCCAAAAACCCAGTACTTGATGGGCCTCCTCCGCCACGTCGGACGACACCTTCCTCTTCGTCCCCGACTCCGTCACCTCCTTCGGCCCCCGCAGCGCTGTCAACGCCTGGCCGGTCTCCACCAATGGGTTGGTCGCCCAGGTTGAGAGAGTGCTTCCAACACCTCGCTCACCTCGCCGTCACGCGATTCGGCGACTCCCTGCCGTCGGATCAGCGACGGCCGGGATCGCCTCGCTGCATTGCCAGTCGCTGTGGGAGCCGGATCGGAAAGTCCATGCCCGGTCTGGTTCTTGCCGGACCGCGATCTCGTTGGTGGCGGCATTAATGGCCTCGGAGATGTGGTCCTCGTCGGTGGGAACATCTTCGCCGTTGATCTCGAGAGAGAGCTCGGGGCGATCCGTATAAGGGTTGTGTTGAAGTCACACTATGAGAGGGATTCGCGTGCAAATTCCCTGCCCCCGCGACGGGTCGATTCCG
This sequence comes from Eucalyptus curtisii, assembly GCA_017140595.1. Lineage (NCBI taxonomy): Eukaryota > Viridiplantae > Streptophyta > Magnoliopsida > Myrtales > Myrtaceae > Eucalyptus > Eucalyptus curtisii. Next base: position 38,414,292 of record CM029501.1, read on the forward strand.
GTACTGTACTAGAGGACGCTCGACTTGCCGGAAGACCGGTCGCCGCCGCCGACGATGCTCGATAATGCGGATCCGGTTGTTGTAGGAGGGAGAGAGGGAGAGAGAGACGAAGTGGGAGTTTGGGAGAAAGTGAGGGGAGAGGAAAAGTCAAATGAGAAAAAAGAAATTTTAACGGAATAAATGGATGGACACTTAGCCCTTAAGTTAAGGCAGATTTTTAAGGTTTTGAGGGCATGGATAAGCAAATGGAGGCGTGGAAAATACGGCGTCCATATCGGGAATCCGGAATTTCTTTCTGTTGCCGGTCGCTTGGTTTAATGCACACATTAGATGTTAGTCATCAACTTCACCACCTGTAGTGTCTTTGCGAAGACTAACGTAACTGCTTGCTTCTCTGGAAAAAAGTACATTCTCAAAGATGGTATATTTGAAAGAAATTTCAAACAGCATCTCAATGTTGACACGCTCGGAGAGGCACAACCACAGAAATCCTATTCTTTCTCCTCGTCTAGTTATAATGCCAGGGACAAGGTAGTCCATCTAATCAAATTTAGTAAAAAATCGATGACATGGATTATGATCATTTTACATGATAAGACCGGCACTGTTCCTCTGGTTATAATACTAGGGACAAAATAGTCTATCTGACTAAATTTGTCAAAAATCGTTGACATAGATTATAATAGTTTTATATGGTGAGATCGACATTGAAAATGAACAAATTTTATAAAGTGTTAAGTGTGTCTAATAATTGTGTACCTGCACACGGGTATTGAGGGGGTCAGCCCAAACTCCAGTCCTTTTTTTTAACACAGATTCACACTTATAAAATGACTCATCTCCTCTCAACTTTTTTACGTGAGACAAGAATAAATACATTTTATTTGTTTTATAAATAAACAACCAACAGAAAATATGTCTGAACATTTTTTGAGTCTTGTCAAAGAAAATACTCTTTTGGATTTTTAGGCGTGAACAGGGAAACGTTTATTCCTATGTCTGAAGAAGGTTTTGCTCGTGACATTTACTGAGTGGAGAGAATGGCCGTTTGTTTGTTAAGAACAAGACTACAAAATATAAAAGGTGGTAGAGTTTCCCGAGTGATGGGAGGTGCTCTTGAGCAAGACGGTCCATCGCATTCTAGCACATCGTGGCACGATCGATGGGGGTTGATCGTGGGGTAAGGGACTAACGGTCCCAATCCTTTCTGGGCCGAATTTGGAGCCCATGATCGTCGAAACCGGTAATAATCGTGTAGGTCCGGCGGCTGGGCTTCGACACCAGTCACACCATTTCCTATCCTCTGTCTCTCTATAACTTTAGGTTTGTGATTGTAATTTCCAATTTTTTAATATTCCATATGGCAATCTGTGATTCTGGGCGAACTGCCCCTAAATTCGAGCATGTGAGATGGGGGTGCACCTCAGCCGCCGCTTTTCCCACTGGCTTGCAGCATTCGAGACAGAATCAAGTGGAGGGGATCTTCCGCATATAAAAGGCCTACTTTAGATGTCTCGACGTTATTTTATCTGACTTTTTTTTTTGGGGTTCATAATTAGGGTTAATATTACAATAAAAATTTCAAATCAATACATTACAATTGTCCAAAAAACCACAAATCAATACACATATGATACACCTATCAACTACTGTGTATTATCCAACTCAACAATTTGATATAACGGATATTAATAGATGGTAAATTTGTTATAAGTGTACCGATTTAGGATTTTTTGTAATAAAAATATTAGTTTATGAGAAATTCGTCACATATACCATTTTAAGATTTTTGGTGGTAAAAAAATTAGTTTATAGTAAATTTATAAAAAATATAACAGTTTAAGGTTTTTCGTGATCTTAACCCATTTATCTATTAGCCCCGGTGCCTCTTTCTTTACTTCGCCTTTGATCCTCGTCTAGTAGACTTTTTTGCATGGTAAACTACAAATTTCATAAAGATAGGGAAAATTTCTATTTGCCCTCCAATGGGAAATATATATCGATGAGCGCCCAACACTTAATCCCGATAAAAAAAATTTCATTCGCCGATGTAATTTAATGTTCCTCATCAGTTCGAGAAGGATGATAATTCAAAAATTATAGTTCTTATTATCTTATTGATTTGTGAGAGTTGAGATTGGAATTAGGAATTACTTGTAGACAAACGTCGCAGCCTCTTGCAAAAACCAAGGCGTTTAATATCTCTAAGGCGTTATCGAAATTCATAGTGTTGAAGTCGGCATACTTTGCATACAAATCTTTTCTTTATATCATGGACATTGCTCTTTCTTCATGCAGATCAAGCATGAGCAAGCGGAATGTTGAGGATAGTGCGCAAGAGAGAGAGGGCTAAGAGGCAACTAAATCAAGAGGAGGAAAGAGAACGCCTCGCGGATGGACCAACTTACTCATTTGGCAGAACTCTTAAAATCAGGCCTCCTTCTCCCCACCATTTCCTTTTTCACTCATTTCTTTTCTTTCGCCCTCGTCTCCCTTTGGCAACAACTAGTGGAGGATCACAACCAGTCAACCATGGGCGACGAGGTGACCGACGTGCCGCTGGTTTTGATCAGATGCATCTCGGTTCATGTCCAGTGTCCACGGAAGTCTTTATGAGACATGATTGTGGACTATAATGAGATATGGTCATATGACTTTCATCAGCCCTAGCTCGGGTGCTGTCTTGTAGCATGTGGAAGGAAAGGTTCTGCATAAATGGCACACTGTTGCAATATTAATGATATAGCAACATAAATCAACGCGAAATTACTAAAAAAATAAATGAAAAGCAATAAAGAATGCGAGAGATTTACATAATTCGGTCCGAATATCAGTACTTACTCTATGAAAAAAGCCAGCAATAAATAATATATCATTTTCGGGGAATCAAAATTATAATTACTTTTATGCTCGAGTGTTTTTCTTATTTAAATTAAGCTCAAATTCATAATATTCACGAATAAATAATTCAATTTGAATGAGAAGCTCACAGTACAAATCACGGGTCCAAACACGTCCACGCTCAATTTTCTGTCCCCTGAGCGGACTAACCCGCCGAAAGGAAAAGAGAAAACCCACCCAACACACACACACGTGTGTGTATACATATATGTTTGTGGACTGATTATAGGATGGTGGGGGGCCCTTCTTAAGAGACCATCGCGGATTGATAAATCTTGGTAAAACTTTGACTTGGATATTATAGTCAGAAAACAAATCTGGTTAAAATAAAGTGCATACCAGATTTTGAGCAAATCAAAATATTCCTATAGGTCGGGTTTCATATATAGTTTAAACTTGATACATAATTTGGTATTATGATGGACATTATAAGAAGTCGTTTATTATCATTGTACACGCATGATAATTAATGCATTAAGCTTTACTCGGGTCAATTGGGAGAATATTGAAAAAAATATCAAAATAAATGGGAAAATCCTGGAAAGAACCTAAATTGTGGATTGATAAGATCAGATACTAAGTGGCCCAATTATTATGAAAATAGCATATACATTAATGCGAAAAATTACAAAGAAATTAATGGATAAACAATATCGGTGTTGACCTTAAGATTATGATTATTTGATGAACATATAAAACTTGTCAAATTGATACAATCAAGTTTTCAAGTTAATTGCACTTTTTGAACGTTTTAGGATCTATTTATACTTTCGTGACAAGTTTTGATGAACATATAAAACTTGTCAAATTGATACAATTGATTATACTTTTGAAAGTTTAGAACTCGTTTGTACTTTCGTAACAAGTTTTAGGACTTAATTACATTTTTTTGAAAGTTTTAGGATCCAATTGTACTTTCGTCACAATTTTTAGGATTTCTCGTATGTACTTTTCCTTAATAATTAACGAGGATGCACCTAGTAGGAAATTGGCCGAAGTTTTCAATTTTACGTAAAAAATCAAATTCTTAAAAATAACATATTGTTTCTTCGGTGCTCCTTGATTGCAAAGGATTTTTTTTTTTCAATAAAGAAGACTCGAAAATCGATTCAATTTAGGAACTGAACTAGTTGAATCGGTGGTTTGGGTCATGGAACTGGGAATTGATCCGATCTTAGATCGCTTCAAGGTTTCGCGGAATAAAGAATCGAACCGGTTCTCCTTACTGACCTTGAACCGGTCGGTCCAAGCCTATTCAATTCGATTTCCAGGATGAACCGGACTCGATGCACATCGCAATTCAAATCTCAAATCTCAAAAAGCAATAGATAATAAGAACCATAATTTTTGAATCACCATCCTCCTTGAACAGAAGAAAAACATTAAATTACATCAGCGAACAAAATTTTTTCATTGGGATTATGCGTTGGGGCCTATTGAAATTTTTTGTTTACCTTGCAAAAATGTCTACCATACGATGATGCGAAGGCGAAGTAAAATGGGAGGAATGCTCCTTAGAGACGAGCTTGCTTTCTCACTAGGAACAAATGCTCCGGAGCATTGCTCACTAGAGACGAGCAAGACACGGAGAGATGAATACAGAGAGACGAATTGGACAAATAAGGCAGCCTCTAGTGAGCAATGCTCGGGAGCGATGCTCTGGAGCAAGCAAGCTCGTCTCCAAGGAGCATTCTTTGTATCGTCTATAAGACATAGAAGCAAAGAAGAAAGTAGCCACGCATTACTTGGAGATCAATGGGAAACAACAGTTCAGCCAATCAAAGTGTTCGGAGGTAAGTATCACAACACCTCTGTAGTCCAACCTCCTTCAACAAGTTGGAGGACTCTGAGTAAATTCATGTTGTTTTGTTTGAAAACCATTTGCACTCTGCTTAGATCAAGTGAACTCGTCCTCTTCAATGTTGCATACTGAAACCAAGAAACCAGTACAAATCGCCTCTATTTTTTCCTCCGTTGATCTACCAATATGTTTCTTCTTGATCCTTATTTGCACTTCCATGAAAGATTGTTGTCTTTAACAAGCAATTTGCTGATTTTCATTCCAAGGAACGTGAAGAGGCACAGCTTAGGTCTGGTCAACATTCTTGGTCCACCAGGCATTATGTTTATCTGTACAGCGATTAAAATCATCTGACAAAGATTGATCTTCGGAATGGGAAGGCAAGATGTTGATCCAAGTTTCCGACTTGCCTCTGCTGTGATCGTTGCTCTTGGATGCGTTGAATGGGGTCTCATGAGTGCGTTCTGCTCAGCAGCTTGCCTTGGCCGATTTCTGTTGCTTGCGTTCTAATATTGGTAGTCTCGTTCATGTTCATCGCGAGTTAAAGCGACTGGGCGCTAGTTTCTGGCTTTCATTGTGGTGATGTGCGTTTATGTGAATTTCGTTTGTCTGTAATCTTCCCCCCGCTGGTACTGATATGAACGTCATTGTTGTATTATCACCACGCCTAGATAATTGTTGTATTATCACCACGCCGCTTATCTAGGGTTTACATGTTCTGTAACCTTCCACTGCAAAATCGTTTTCTCTTCCTGCTGCTTTTTTTGTTCATCTCATATGTCTCTGATCTTATGAAAACTATCTTGACATAGCGAACGAGAGATCCGACAGTTCACACCCTCCCTTGACGAGGAGCTTCAAGTGATATCGTCCGACTTGGGGGCGGTCCTCTTGGTCTTCTTGCTCTTACCTCCTGCCTTCAGATCGATCCCCTGCGATTATGTGCAGAGACTGTTATGCTTCGGATGAATGAAGACGACGACGGGAAGAAGAAGATGTGAAGGAGGAGAGAGAAAGGGAGGAGAGGGAGAGGGAGTACCATCTTCTTCCTCTGCTTCTGGCTCTCCGAGCTCGCCTCTGCCGCGACTGCTGCGGTGCTTCGGGGGGGGGGCGGGGGAGAGGGGAGGCTAAATGGGAGCGAAGGAGGAAAGGAGGCTAGGATTTTTGCGAGAGGCCGCGAGGCTTGTCTGCGGGTCAGGTCCACTCGTATAGCGTGGGGATTCGATCTTCACCGTACACGTGGAGGAGACCGTCTCTTCATCTGACGGTACGACGAAAAAGATAATTAAGCGCTTGGTGTTGCATAAAAAACAAATCATTTCTTAACATTTTTCAAAAATATGTGCAACCATTAAGGGTGCATGCCCCTCCAAAAGAAAAAAAAAAAATCATTGAGGAATTTGAAAACAATTCTTAAATTCTTTTTCTCATTAGTGTAAAAGTTCGTGTGTTTAGGGGAAAATCAACTAATAATACCTCTTAATAATTAAATAATATAAAATATTTTCATTATTCATAATAATTTATATCTAAATTTTTTTGTGTAAATATTTTTCATTGTTACACTTTCGTAAAAGATAGCTATGATCATTTTCTTCTGGGAAAAATATATTACAAAATATGAGTTTTCCTCAAAACAAGCAAATTCTACATAATGATCACTTTTATCAATTTTAAATTATCTAAAAAAATCGAAAACTATGATCGATTGAACGTTTATTCTAGGGCCCAACCCAACTTGAATTAATCTCTCTGCCCATTTCGGGTATATCACGATGGTAACATCTATTGGTAAATAAATGTTGACATGCGTTTTCTTTGAATGTTGGTGGTATGCTGTTTGCAGGGGTCCGGTCCTCATGGGGATGTGTATTTTCTATGAATTTGGGTCTGCTTGTGTAACCTTCCGTTTCTGGTCCTTCTATTTTAACCTCAAAACACTTTTTATGATGATGACGATTGTTAAAATATCATGCATCGCTTATCGCTTATCACTTATCCATAGAGTTTATATGTTTTTCACACGCATATGATTTCCCTTCACCTAACAAAATAATTACAATATCCAAAATTAGCAAATGATGGAAACCATATGTCTCTGATTAAACATATATAACATCCTACAGCAAAATTTCATAAAAATTTCAACAATTCAACCGTGCCAAAGATTTCGGAAAACCAAGCCCATTGAATGCAATAACAAGCTATTTAATAACACACCGAAAAAACAAAAGTCCATCAAATTTTTCTTTTTGTTTACTTAGAAAAAAGCCTAAAGAATATGTAAATAGTTGAGGATGAGTGGAAGCCACAAGATGGGAAAGTCAAACATAAGAAAGAAAAATGTCCAAATTTGTTATGTTTTCTTTTAGGATTTAGGATACATGCATTGCGAATTTGATACAATTTGTATATCCGTCCTCATATTACGAACTCAACAATTTCTGTACGATAAAATCAAATCTAAAGTATCTAATTGGACAGCTCGCAAATTCTAAGTAACTTGTTCGACCGAACTCCACGAGTAAAGCAAGCCGGACAAGTGCAAGCTCGATCCTTTAACAAATCTCCGATTTAATTACTATCATTGTGCTTTTGAGACAGGTTTATCACTATTACTTGTTAATTTCATTTATGCATTATTAAATTGCAAGGTACGCACCTGTAGTGCATGGTCGAACAGCAACAGCCATGTGAATGTCACGGCCCGAAAGAAGGCCAATCCAAGAGGTTCCCGAGGGACGGCCGTGACTCATTCGTGGAGGACCTCCTGTGTACACTCGGCTTCCCAACAAGTCTTCTTCCAGAAGTTTCCAAGGGCTGGTGAAACCATCATTAGTCTCCCTTTATTTAATGTCAGTAGTTGGTAGCTCTCATTTATGTCAGGTTAGTAGCCGCCATTAGTGTCGGTAGTTGAGGCGGTACGATCTCGTTTGCCAGTTCAAATCTAAATCAACGAATGTAATTTGAGGGCCTCGAGTATAAGAAGGGTACCCTCCCCCTTCATTTGTATCGATCCAATCCTTTAAGTTAATCAAAGCTCCTTTCTTTCTAGGAAGCTTTCTCTCTCTATGATCCGGGTGTGCGAGCGAGTGTGCGAGTTGATCGAGCAAGGCTTGGCTTAGGTGATCCAAAATAGCCTGAGTTGCCGCGCGGTCACGATCCCAATCGATCGGCCCATGACATGAACATGTCATTTAATTTTGCCACATAACCCAATAATAACAGAGGAATCTGGCCAATTGAGATTTTGGTTCTTAAATCCACGTGAAAAGCTATTTTTTTTTTCTCTATTGTAGAAGGAGTACACGCATGAATGTAGAAAAAAGATTGAATATGTAGAGCGTGTTAAATATAAAAACAAAAAATAATATAAGAATAACATTTAAATGATCTTACGATTTGTACGCAATAATAGTAATCACGATATTTAGAGAATTATATCTTAAGTATTTTCAAATTTATAATTCTGTCCATTTTGTTATACTATGCCGCCATCATATATATGTAAAATAGACATAATCATTACATATAAAAGTTGATGTTGAAATTCTCGATAAATTTGTTTTCTACACAATTGATTATATTTCTCCATAATGGAGCGAAGAAGAAACGAAGATGTGACTTTTTCAAGAGGCTGCAAGGTTTATCTACGGGTAAGATCCATTAGCATAGTGTGAGATTCAATTGGAACCGCACACGTGCACGAGAACATCTCTTGATCTGAGGTCTTAGGGAAAAAAAAAAAAAAAAATAGAACTCAGGGCTCGATCTTGTAAAAGACCTTATAAAAAAAAAAATCATTTCTTAACATCTCTTAAAAAGCCTTAAAAGTACTTGGCCTCCAAAAAAAAAAAAATCATTGAGGAAATATGGACTCTTTCATTTTTTAAATAATGATTACATCTAATTCAATAAAATCGAAAACTATGATCAATTCAACCTCTTCAGTTTGCTTGCATTATCTTTAGGACCCAACTCAAATTAATCTTTTGGCTCACTTTGTACGTATCACTATGGTAACATTTATTACTAAATAAATATGCTCGTCTATAGGGCTGTAAATGGACATGCAGTAAAGTCATTCACATAATACTTTAGGTCTAATTTTTTTATATTGATGTCAGTGTGGCAACTTACTCCCAAAACACAGAGTAATAGTTGAAATCTTAAGGCAATGTTACAGATATTCTTACATGAGGATAAAATACATGACATAAATATAAGAAACACAGATTTAGTTTTCTCTAGCCTTATTCACTCACAAGAATCATAAAGAAAAACTCCAAAGAGAGAAGTTCTGAAAATTATATTATTTGTAAGATGATACATTTAAGGCGGGGGAAGAGGCTCCTATATATACAAATAAAGGCTCAACCGTAACTGTAGATCTTTCCTCAATTGACGGTAGAGATTGCATCTCCCTATTTACCCAACTATCCATATTTATTACAAGAGTGTACATTTACAATATCCCAGGAGTATTCTAGAATACACAAGAAAATTCTAAGACTTAGGAGCTTGGTTCGCCTTCTTTCATCGATCGGTCATGGTCCTTCTTTCAAAAAACCCTTGGCTTGTGTTGTTTCTATGAGTCGTGACACTAACATGATTCCCTTTAGCAATCACATTTCCTAACATTAATTCTAAACTCAAATTTATGTATAAACATGATACCTACCGTTGCTGGTGGCCCGGCAAGGAATATATGTATGATTTCCTTTTGTAATCACATTCTCTGACATTAATTCATTTTTTTTGTTAAAACTCGGCAAAAAAGATTGGTAGGCACCATGGGAAAAAAGTTGTGAACCATTTTGAATGGATCTTGGATGGAACAAGAGAACATCCTCTAGAGGGTCCCTCGCCCATTTCAAAGTAAGAGAACCGAAAATGAATGTGGTACTAGAGGCTGGAAAAGTAGGAATCCACCATCATGCTTCAATTGTTGAATGCTACACATCAATTCGGATCAAAGAATTCACCACCAAATACATAATAATAAGAAAAAAGTGTATTGGAAGTTCTAAATTTTGTCTTTAAAATGCAATTGAGTTCTAAAATTTTTAAAAGCACAATTAAATCCTAAAACTTGTAAAGAAAGCAATTAAGATTTACAATTTTTTAAAAAGTGCAATTAAGTCCTAAAATTTGTCAAATTAGTAGTCTTTTCGTTGATTGCATTTTTTGAAAAATTTAGGACCCGATTGTACTTCTGTGGCAAATTTTAGGACTAGATTATATTGTTTGAAAGTTTTAGAACTCCATTGCACATTCGTGACAACTTTTAGGAACTAACTGCATTTTTTTGAAAGGTTTAAAACTCAATTACACATTCGTGATAAGTTTTAGGATTCCCAGTACACATATCCTTAATAATTAATGAGAATGCACCTAACCGGAAACAAGCTGACTTTTTTTTTCTATTTTGTATAAGAAATCAAATTCTTAAAAACAACATATTGTTTCTTTGGTTCTACATGATTGTAGAGGAATTTTTTTTTTCTTTAAAAAGAAAGAAAAGGAGACTTGAAAACCGACTCAATTTAGGAATAGGACTGGTTGAACTGGCGTTCCGGGCTTGTAATCGAGAACCGATCCAGTCTTAGGCTGCTTCAAGGTTTTGTAGAACAAGAAATCGAACTGATTCTCTCAAAAACTAAACTTGAACCGGTTGGTCCAAACCCATTCGATTCGATTCTTGGGTTAAATCGGACCCAAACCAATTCAAATCTCTACTCTCAGAAATCAAAAGATAATAAAAACGATGACTTTTGAATCACCATCTTCCTTGAACTGAAGAGGAACATTAAATCGGTTAAGCATTGGGGGCTTTGATATATATATTTCCCATAGGAGGGCAAATTGAAGTTTTCCTCATATTTAGGAAATTTGCCGTTAAAAGAAAGAGGTTGTGGTTCTAATTGATAACTATAACTATATAATGTATATAACCGTGGACCAGGTCCAAAATTCCAACCACGAGAGGGCATAGCATGGGCCATGGCACCATTGCGAGATCTTCACATTGTCTATAAGACGTTGTAGAACTAGAGAGAAGAAAGTAGCCACGCATTGCTCGGAGATCAATGGGCAACAACCTCCTTCAACAAATTGAAGGACTCTTGAGTAAATTCCTATTATTTTGTTCGGAAACCATATGCATTCCTAAATACGAGCATGCTGTTACAACATTAATGATTTAGTAATTTAAATCAATGTGAAATTACTAGATAAAAAAGCAAAAAGCAATAAAGGACGTAAAATATTTATGTAGTTCGATCTGAGTGTCGGAACCTATTTCACGATAAGAGGCAGTAGTAAATAATCCACTATACTCAGAAAGTTAGAATTATAATTATTTATAGACTCAAGTGTCTTTCACATCTGCACTAAGTCCAAATGAGGATGCCAAGGCAAAGTAAAGAAAGAAGAGTTGAGGCTAATTGATATGTGTGTGTGAGTGAAAATGTGGGAGGCCCTCAAGTTTAATGGGAGCTCAAGAATCTTATAATATGACAATGAAAAATCACAAGGACATTAGGATATAAACTTTACGGGGCTGACGTCATAGGCAACCCATGACGTCAGCCCCGTAAAGTTTATGAGTGAGCTTGGTTCAGTATTTTCAAGGGGCTATCAGCCTTTAAAGCCCATTGGGGGATATACTAGACCATTTGATAACTATTTTGAAGTAACTTTTAAGTGAAATTCAGTATTTAGAAGGAAGTCTAATACTAGTAGGGACTAGCATTGAGTTTTCAACATTTAGCCAAATGCTGTAAATCAATTTTTTTTTTTCCAAAATTACCCTTACCCATTTTTCAAAATTCCAATTTTGCCCTTGTTATTATTATTTTTAAATGCTAAAAGAATCAAATATATATAAATGCTTAAAAATATATATAATTAAAAAAAAAAAGACTAACCCTTCGTCAGTCCGGAGAGCCAGATTTGACATTAGTGGCCGTCGGGTGACCTCTGACGAGAGTAATGCGGCCCTAGCGAGGGTCACTGGAGGTCACACGACCTCGGGTGATCGAGGCTGTGATTGCCTGGGTCGTGTGCCGCTTGGGTCCCGTGGCCCTTGCCGAAGGTCGCTTGAGGTTGGGCAACCTTCGACAAGCCTCGCCAGAGTCGCGCGACCTTCGCTGAAGGTCACTAGAGACTGAATAGCATTTTTCTTAAAGTTACTGCTCGAAGCATAGTTTACCAAATATCATTTGCATTTACCCAAAGTTTTTTAGGCTAAATTATTTTACATTTTTCTAATAAACTTTCAAAATACTAAATCAAACGCACCATATATCTTAAGCTCTCATTAGACTTTAGACCTCTCTCCTTTTCGTTATATGTATCCTGTAACCTTGGCAATGGCATGTTGATGAAACTAGTCATTGTCAAGGTTACACGGGGCCCATGTAACCTTGACAATGACATGGGCCCCATGTAACTTGACAATGACTAGTGTCACCATAAAATCTGGTTACATGGGGACACTAGTAATTTGGGGAGTAATCTAATAGTGTTTACATGAGGAGTAATCTAATAGTGACACTATCATGTTACTCCCCGTGTAGGCACTATTAGATTAGGGGACACTATTAAATTACTCCCCATGTGATCCCCATATACGTGTAATGGGGACACTATCAGATTACTCCCCGTGTAGACACTATTAGATTACTCCCCATGTAATCCCCATATATGTGTATCAATGGGGACACTATTAGATTACTCCCCACAGATTACTCCCCACGTAGACACTATCAGATTACTAGTGTCCCCACGTAACCTAATTTCATGGTGACACTAGTCATTGTCAAGTTACATGGGGCCCGTTTAACCTTGGCAGTGACTAGTTTCGTCAACATGCCATTGCCAAGGTTATAGGAAAACTCCGTATACAATCCTTCATGCTCTTCCTTTCCTCTATATATATATATATATATATATATATATATATATATATATATATACCCCATATATGTGTATCAATGGGGACACTATTAGATTACTCCCCACGTAGACACTATCGAATTACTAGTGTCCCCATGTAACCTAATTTCATGGTGACACTAGTCATTGTCAAGTTACATGGGGCCCGTGTAACCTTGGCAGTGACTAGTTTCGTCAACATGCCATTGCCAAGGTTATAGGAAAACTCCATATACAATCCTTCATGCTCTTCCTTTCCTCTCTATATATATTTATATATTATATTATATTTATTTATTTATGAGACATGTTGAAGAAGCAAAGAAGACAATATGAGACATGTTATAGAAGCAAAGAAGACAGTAGCCACGCATTGCTTAGATATCAATGGGAAATAATAGCTCAGCCGGTCACAATGTTCCGAGGTAAGCACTACAACATCTCTGCAGTCCAACCTCCTTCAACAAGTTGGAGGAATCTGAGTAAATTCATGCTATTTTCTTTTAATACCATATGCACTCCACTTAGAATAGGTGAACTTGTCCTTTTTAATGTTGCATCCTAAAACCTGTACTATCACCTAAGTGTTTTTGCCTCTTAATCTATGAATATGCTGGTTTCGTACTAAAACCACGAAACCAGTTCAAATAGCCTATATTTTTTTAATTGTTGATCTATGAATATGCTTATTCTTGATCGATATTGTTTACACTCCGGTCAAAGAAGGTTGTCTAACAAGTCACTTGGTGATGTTGAGACATACAGCACAACACGTAACTCAAACCAATGAAGGTCTTGATTCTTTGGAGCAAGTCTTGCGCCAGCTGATTAGGGAGAGGCATACCTCTATAGGTTCAGCCAACATATCCATTGCACCAGGCATCCTGCTTATCTGCGCGGTGATTAAAATCATCCGGCAAAGATTCATCTTCGAGATGAGAAGGCAAGATATTAATCCAAAGTTTCAATTTGTGCTTACTATGTTCGTTGTCGCTCTTGGATGCATTGAATGTGATCTTCTTATGTACGTTCTACTTGGTGACTTGTGTTGACCGATTTTCATCGCATGCGCCCTAATATTGGTGATCCTATTCGTGTACATCGCGAGTTAAAGGAGCGTCAACAAACAGGCGCTTGTTTCCGACTTTCGATGTGGTGACGTGTGTTTTGTACAAATTTCATTTGTCTGTAACCTTCCATTGTAGGTCCTGCTATGGACGTCATGTCGTATGTTCTGTAAACTTGAATAAATTTTGTATCTCAAAAATTCCCACATCGATTGTCTGCATGTCCTGTGACCCTGCACTGCAAAATCTCTTTCTTTTCCTTCTCCTCTGTTTTTCATCTCATGAATCTGGTCATATGAAAACTATCCCGATGTGAAAGTGAAAAATTGCGCCTCTAAGCAAATGTCAAAATCCGAGATTTCTTTTGGTTGCCCATTGCTTGGTTTGTTGCATTCATTAGATGTTAATTGGCAACTTCACCCCTGACAGTATCTTTGCAAAGTCTGACATAACTCCTTACATCTCGGGAAAAAGAAGTACAATCTTTAAAAAAAAAAAAAAAAGAATAAAAAGAAGAACGCTAATTTCTCCAAAAATCTGGAGGAGCTTGAGCCCACGAATCGGACGGTGGTCCGCACCCTGTACGAGGCCCTTCAATTCCGCGACCGCGCCTCCATCCGACGCACCCTCGCTCTTGACCTTGAGTGGTGGCAGTGGTGGTTCCGTCCACCCCTAGTTCTTCATGCGCCTCCTCCGCCATGTTGGACGACACCGTCCTCTTCGTGCCCTACTCCGTCACCTCCTTCGGCCCCGCCACACTCGCTTGAGTGCTTCGGCCCGACCCGCTCCCTCTCGTGGGTCAACGCCTGGCCGGTCTCCGCCAATGGGTTGGTCGCCCAGGTCGAGGGAGTGCTTCCAACACCTCGCTCGCCGTCCCGCAATTCGGCGACAAGTTGATGCCGGCGAGGGACTCGAGGACGCTCGACTTGCTGGAGGACCGGTCGCCGACGACGACGGTGCTGGGGAGCTGGGTTCCCTCCTCCATGACCATCTCCAAGCCTTTCGAGTTGTGGGCGGATTCGGTAGTTGTAGCCTAGGTTGCATTGACACGCAACACGACATGGCACGATACTTCGACACGTCATTTTTTAAAAATAGAAAATTCTGACATGCTAGGACACGTTGTATATTAAACGAATATTTTTATTTTTAATTAATTTGAATCCAATTTATAAATAAATAATTAATTAAAAAAAAGAACCTACTATGAATTTACACTGATCATTCAACACTTTTGATAACATTCTAGGTTTTTTTTTTTTTTTTTTAATTTCATTATCTCAATGCTTTTATTTTTTTCGAAATCAACCCCCACCCCCCACCAATCCCTTTTTTCCCTTGTCTCTCTCGCCCCCATATTTTTTTCACTTTTTTTCCCTCCCCACCACCTGACAGCCTGTCCCTTCCCCCTCTATCCCTCCAACACGCAAGCCCCTTTTTTAATCTTTTATTTTCTTTCTCAAAAACCCTAGCAGCATGGCACCTTCTTCTCCTCCTCCTCAGTCCTCGCCGCACGACGCCTATTTCCGATGCACAACGCCTATCTCCGAAAGCATCGAAGACTCGATCAAGAAAAGCACCAGCATTCGTCGAAGGAGCGGAAAAGGGAGTAACCCAGAAAAAATTTCAGTGGAAAGGGATTGGAAAAGAAGGCGGAACGCGTGGTCCCTGTGCGCCGAGAGGCTGCACACTGCCGCGAACTCCTCCTCCTCCTCCTCCCCCTCGCCGCCGTTGCCGCCGCCCCACTCAATGACGCCGCCCTCCCCCACACGCGCCTCCCTCGTGAAGTTCCTCCTCACGGCCCTCGCCTCGTATCTGCTCTTTCTCTCGCCGTCATGGGCTCGCCTTCACTCGTGGCCTCCACCCTTTCGGACCCTCGTGTCGAAGCGTGTCGACAGCAATCAACGCGTGTTCGAGCGTGTTGACATGTCGGACAAGCTTCGACACGTGTCGGACACGACACATAAGCATGTGTAATGTGTCCGTGCAACATAGGCTATAGCTTGTAGGAGTTCTAGAAAAAGTGGGAGTTTGGGAAAAGTGCGGTGGGTGGGGCGGAGAGAAAGGCAAATGAGAAAAATAATTTTTAACGGAATAAATGGATGGACACTTAACCCTTAAGCAAAGATATATATATATATATATATATATATATATATATATATATATATATATATTAATGATCTCCAAAATGAAATAAAACAACAAAAACTAGAAATACAAGCTTTGAAAGCAACACAATCGAAATGAAACAAGAAATCTCTGAGATTAAAGCTCTTGTCATAAAAGGAAAAACAAAATTGGAAGATCGAATGATATTACAAATACTTCGATACTCCCGATCCAGCTTTTCTTATGTTATTAACAGAAATAACCTCTAGAAAATGAATAATAAAAATAATGATAAAAATTAATAATGAATTTATCATTGAAACAACGGCACTCTTTGATACTGGGGCTGACCTCAATTGTATCAAAGAAGGTCTTGTTCCAACCAGATACTTTGACAAAACTTCCGAATCACTAAAATCAGCCTCAGGAGACAAGTTAAATATCCAATACAAATTGCCATAAGCTTTAATTGTAAAAGACCAAATGTCTTACAAAACATCTTTTCTTCTTGTTAAAAACATGAGACAACAGGTAATTCTAGGAACACCTTTTATACAATTAATCCAACCTTTTACGGTTACTAATGAAGGTATTGAAACTCATACTTTAAATAGAAAAATTACCTTCAACTTCATAACAAAACCACAAAAGAGAAGCCTAAACATTTTACAAGAACACTCTATTTCAGAAATAAATTGCCTTATAAAAGACAAAGAAAACCAGCTTGAATTCTTAAAAGAAGATTTAGAATTCAAACGAATATAAGAAAATCTTATAAAACCAAATGTTTTAGAAAAAATAGCTTCCCTACAAAAACACAGAGAGAAAACCATATGCTCTACCTTACCCAATGCTTTTTGGGAAAGAAAGAAGCATATTGTTGATCTGCCTTATGAACATGATTTTTCTGAAAATAAAATACCTACAAAGGCACGCCCTACACAGATGAACCAAGAAGTTTTAAAATTTTACCAAACAGAAATACAAGACCTCTTGAATAAAAAACTTATAAGAAAAAGCCGGTCGCCATGGAGCTGCTCTGCTTTTATGTCAATAAAAATGCTGAACTAGAAAGAGGAGTTCCCGGGTTAGTTATCAATTATAAATCTCTGAATATAGCTCTTAGATGGATAAGGTATCCGATACCTAATAAAAAAGATTTGCTAAACAGATTATGTAGATCAAAAGTATTTTCAAAGTTTGACATGAAATCAGGATTTTGGCAAATACAAATCAGTGATAAGGATAAATACAAAACAACTTTTACAGTCCCTTTTGGCCAATACGAATGGAATGTTATGCCATTTGGCCTAAAAAATGCCCCTTCAGAATTTCAAAGAATTATGAACGAGATTTTCAATCCATATTCAGAATACATCATAGTTTATATAGATGATATTCTAGTCTTCTCCCCCAATATAGAATAGCATTTTAAACATTTATCTACTTTCATAAAAATAATCATACAAAATGGTCTTATAGCCTCTCCTACTAAAATTGCACTCTTTAAAACCAAGATTAGGTTCTTGGGTCATTACATCCACTTAAACACTATAACTCCCATAGAAAGATCAATTTCTTTTACGATAAATTCCCGAGATGAGATCAAAGACAAAACTCGAGTTACAAAGATTCTTAGGTAGTCTCAATTATATTCTAGATTTCTTCCTGAATATAAATATCCTTTGTAAACCCTTACACCAAAGATTACAAAAGGATCCTCCACCATGGACCTCTGTCCATACTAACATAGTCAAACAAATAAAGATTCATGTCAAAGATATACCATGCTTACACCTAGCTGACCCATCTACTTTCAAAATTGTTGAAACAGATGCCTCAGAAATAGGATATGGCGGTATTCTTAAACGAGTCAATAATAACAAAGAACAAGTCGTTCGGTTTATTTCAAAACATTGGAATTCTACCCAACAAAATTATTCAACTATCAAAAAAGAAATACTTGCTATAGTTTTATCTATATCAAAATTCCAAGGAGATTCATTAAACCAAAAATTTCTCTTGCGTATTGATTGCAAATCAGCCAAAGACGTCTTACAAAAAGACGTATTAAACATTGCATCAAAACAGATTTTTGCTAGATGGCAAGCCATACTTTCAGTATTTGATTTTGATATTGAATTTATAAATGGTTCTTTAAATTCACTACCAGATTTTCTCACAAGAGAATTTTTACAGGGGATACCATCATCATGCCAAGATCCAAAAAAGACAAAAGCAAAGGCAAAGCCATTGCTGAAACCTCCAATACACCACCAAAGCCAACAGGCTTAACACCCATCAAGACATGGCTTCAAATGGCGAGAAAAACAACCAGTCATTCTTACAACAAAACCAAACACCAAATACATCCTTGAAAGTAGAACCCATATCATCGAACCCATATTTACATTTAACCAGCTAGCCAACATAATACCAAAAGACTTATTATTGTTACTTGCCCAATCCTTACAAAACACAGCAAAGAAAGAACATTCTAAAGACATTGAGGTAAGCAACAATCCTTCCCTTCTTGATACACAAAAACAATACAAAAGGATTTCGAATGAGGTGGTTATTAGGCTACAGGCAACCCCTCATTCTCAAAGATCTAAGTTTTTTCCCAAAACATCTTTTCAAAAAATACTGACTGTGGAAGATGGATTTTACGATGAAAATCCAATCAAATTCGCAAAAAACATCTTTCTAGAAAACTAGCTTTTCAAGCCACACAATATGAACAAAACTCTTGCCTATTATGAGCAAATCCTAGTGGAGACCGAATCGGCAAGGTTTACTCACTTTCTTGACAAAAACAACACGAGAAAATATCCTATACTCCACTATATCCATTAGTAAAATCATACACCCCTCACAATGGGAAACTTCACCCCATACATCCAGAAAATTCCAAACCGAGACTTACCCAAAGTCTACCATACTCCTCTTCATATACCTACTGGGACGACCAACAAGCTTGGTGGAATGTCCTCTACAGACAAAATACAAACTTCCAACACACTTGGCTAGTATTCTTCAAAGACAATTTTCCCAGACATAGCCTACCAAATTGGTTCAGCTCTTGGTGGGATTTCTTTGGTCCTTTGGACATTATTTTACATCCCACAGTTGACCAGGGATACCAAACATTCCGTAAACACGACGTACCAACTCCACATGATTCAAGATTCCAGTGCCTTATGCATTTTTTCATAATATTCAAAATCTCATGGGTAACGGCTTGGGAGTTTGAATACAATACATCCATCCACTTAATACCAGTACTTATTCGAAAGTACAAGACAAAATGGTGGGATGTATTCAAATTACATGAACAAGGATCCGAAGCTGCGGTTAAAACATGGTTAAAAAACCAGAAAACCCAGATGATCGCAGCCCCATCAAATACATCATTTTTACAGGAGAAATCCATGGCAAGTGCAGCACTCGTTACAGTCCAGAACAGAGAAGAATACTGTAACATCCTCAAAACAATGCTCTCAGAAGCGGAAGGATCACAATGTGGATCCTCCAAATCACAAGACAATACAGATGGATCCTCACAATCACATCACGGTGGAAACACCGATGAAGATGACTCTACGGGATCTTTCTAGACGGGGAATTAAAGACAAGATCTAAAGAGATCACATGCGGTTCTTTTATTTGCAAACGGCGCAAAGGCTATACGATAGACATATCTTGTTCACTATTTACTAAGTAAATCTTGTTCACTTTACACTTTGTTCACTCGATCTTGTTCACTTTACACTATTCACTTAGTACATTCCTTCACTGTAGCACCCCTTATAAATACACTTCTCCGGCACAAGAGATGGGGACTGGAAATTTTTCAGATCTCACTTCTCTCTTCTTCTTCTTCCTCCTTCCCTCTTGTAACCATCATCCCTTCATCCTCATCCTTTCAAGCCTCAAGCTTTCTTACCTTGTATCCCTTGTTACAAAGTAAGTTTGTTTTTCTTATACATAGTTTTATACAGGGTTACCAACTTACATGATAGTTGGTTAATCATTTCTTGTAATACAACATCAATACTCCCTGGAGTGCGGATTACCGCCCTAGTGGATGATTTGATGCTTTAGTTTCCGCATCCTTCAATACATGTAACTTTCAGTTTATATAATACAAGTTCATACCACCTTCATGGTTGGTTTTTGTTTATGTATACTCTTACTTTATATTTTATATATTGCTTTTGGTCTTTATATTATCTTTAATTCTCGCGACTTTATTTAAGTTCTTATACATCTCTCTTATAGATCTGTTAAGTCTCTTATACTTGTTTGTTCTCTTGTTATAGTACTCCGATCCTAACCCCTTTATGTGTATATATATATATATATATACAATGGTGACTCATTATTTCGATGAATCATTTCTTCGGACAGAAGAAGATTATGTAAACACTTACTCGAAATCTCACTTATCAGATTCCATTGTGTATCCCATTTGATATCTTCGTATCCGAGAATCAACAAATTCTACTCCGCATTGTTCACAAGATTTCGGGTCCTCTTTTTCATCTCCGATTACTCGATAATTTCCACAAGCACAAATTCCACTTTTTATAGGACCAAAAATTCTTTCACAAAACAATCCATCCTTTTCCGGTTTATTGGTTTTGTAATGAAAAGTATAGGGTTTTGTCACCTCTCCAACTATCTCTCCATTAGGGAGGATTTTTTTGGCCCAAGCACTTATTTGTTGTTATATATATATATATATAAAAGGTTGACTGGTACGAAGAGGCACAACCCCATCAACGCTGTCTTATATGAGAGATATGCTCTGATATTGATTAAATAGTTGATCCTACTCCGAATATAATGAAGTTAAAAAATCATTGGATGAGTTATGGTCAAATGTCCCTCAAAGTCGAGTGAAGAAAATGAGATCACTTACTAGAAAACTCCATGTTTCAAAGAGAGGTGGATCAACTCATGAAGTTTTCATTGATTTAGGATCCACACAAAAAAAGAAGAAAAAAAGAAGCACATATCATTTTTTAGTCATTAGGGATATCCCAAAAACATATGAATCAAATGATATAACATAGCTCGCACTATCCCAACTATTGTTTCAAGATTAAATGTGTAGACTATATGAGAAAAAAACGATTGGGAACTGTAACATGGGGAGGAGAACGTGTCTTGACCTTATGGTATGACAAACTAGAATTAAGTGCGCGATGTTGTATAAGACCTTATATTAAAAATAATCATTTATTAAAATTACGTGCAATGATTAAGGTACTTGGCCAAAACAAAATCATTGATGAATTTGAAAGTAAGTGTTAGATTCTTTTATTCGTCAGAGTAAGTTAAGGTCACATTTTCTAAATTTTAAATTTTTTATTTAATTTTAACTTATTTGGAAAATCGAAAACCATGATCAATTGAACGCCTTTAATTTGCTTGCATTATTCTTAATCTGGGGCCAACTCGAATTAATCTTTTTGCCCACTTCGTATCTACATCACCGTTTACTGAAATCCATTTTTCTAAGTTTTACTCTTTTATCACCAATCTTCCGCAATCGTCAATTAAAAGCAAGATTCAAAAAAGAAAGCAAGCGTTTAGTACTAAATGAATGGACATGTAATTAGGTTCATTCAAATAATACTTTAGGTACAATGTTTTTAAAGTAACAAATTAAGAGGACAGTGTTATAACTCATTCTCAATTCACAAAATAAGAAAATAGAATGATTCCCTTTAGCAATACATTACCTAACATTAATTCGATTCTGAAATATATATGAGCATTTCTACTTAACATACCTACCTTCGCCGGTGCTCTAGCGATGGTCTCATGGGCCGCCCTGTTTGAAGAAATATACGAATGATTCCCTTCGGCATTAACATTGATTCTCTCTTCCTCTGAAAACTCGGCAAAAGAGATCATCAATTCGCGCAGGAGGAGATTTGAACCAGTTAGAAATGGATCCTGGATAGAACATAAGAACTCCATCCCACGGACTCCCTATCCATTTCAAAGAGAACCACAACCGATTCTATCCTAGAAGCTGTAAAAGTTTGGTTCCACCATCGTGCTTCCATAGTCGAATTCTACCCAGCAACTTGTATCAGAATTCAACGCCAAATCCATGATGGTTAATGAGGGATTAATGAGGGATGCACCTGTACAGCAGACCGACCATAAACTTCACGCAATGAAGAAAAGAGCAGGCCTGATGGAGAACCCAACTTTTATTTAATCCAATCCAAATCCCTCACGCTCTTCCTTTCCTATATATGTAGATCTTCGCATCGTCTTTGAGACGTTGGAGAAGTAAAGAAGACAGGAACCCTGCATTGGTTGGCGATCAATGGGAAACCATTTGCTCAGCCGATCACAATATTCCGAGGTAAGTCGCAACATCTCTGCAGTCCAACCTCCTTCAACAAGTTGGAGGACTCATGTTTTGTTCGGAAACCATCTGCACTCCAATTAGATCAGGTGAACTCGTCCTTTTCAGTGTTGCATACTAAAACCTTTTCAAATCGTCTAGGTTTTTTTGTCTGTTAATCTATGAATAAGCTGGCTTCATACTGAAACAATGAAACCAGTTCGAATCACCTATTTTTTTTAGTCTACTTATCTATCAATATGCTTCTTCTTGATCCTTATTGTTTGCACTTTTGTGAAAGACGGTTGTCTAACAAGCTGCTTGGTGATGTTAAGGCATGCAGCACAACACGTAGCTTAAACCAACGATGGTCTTGATTCACTTGAGCAAGCCTTACGTCAGCTCATCAAGGAGAGGCACAACACTGTAAGTCTAGCCAACATTTCTAGTGTACCAGGTGTCCTGCTTATCAGCGGGCGATTAAAAAAATCAGGCAAAAGATCATCTTCGAGATGAGAGGGCAAGATATTGACCCAAGGCTTCAATTTGTGTTTGCTATGTTCACTATTACTCTTGAATGCGACGAATGTGGTCTTCTTATGTACGTTCTACTTGGTGACTTGTGTTGGCCGATTTTCATCGTGTGCTCCCTAATATTGGTAATTCCATTTGTGCTTATCGCGAAAAGAAGATATTAAGGGAAGGGCTCTATGGTGCGTTTGGTTCAGCATTCCCAAGAGACTTTTAGCCCCTAAAGCCCCTTGGGAAATGTCGGACCATTTGGCAACTATTTGAAATGAGCTTTCAGCCAAATGCTGACCTTGGGAAAGTGAAAGCCTAATGTTAGGAGGGACTAACATTGGGCTTTTAGTATTTGACCAAATGCTGAAATTAATTTTTTTTCCTTCCAAAATTATCCTCACCAATTTTTTAATTTTTCTATTTTGTCAATAGTTAATTTTTTCAATTAATAAAAGGAGACAACCCTTCGCCCGACTGGCGAAGAGCTACGGTTGCCGGCGGCTGTCGGTTGAGGTCACCCGAGGTCAAGGGACCTCTGGTGAGGGTCGGGCGACCCAGCTAAGGGTCGTTGGAGGTCGCACGACCTCGGACGACCCTCGGTGAGGGTCGCTCGACGTAGGTGGCGTGGGACCCAGGCGACCGCCGCTTAGGTCTCGCGGCCTTAGGCGGCACTCACTTGGGTCTAGCAAGGGTCGCGTGATGGCGAGGGTGGCAATTGAACCAAACCCTTCGGTTGAGGTAGCCTGGCTCACGGCCGCCGTCGCGCGACTCTAAAGCAAATATCAAAATCCGAGATTTCTTTCAGTTGCCCATCGCTTGGTTTGTTGCATTCATTAGATTTTAGTTAGCAACTTCACCCCTCATAGTACCTTTGCAAAGTCAAACATAACTCCTCACATCTCTGAAAAACAGAAGTACAATCTTCAACCAAAGAAAAAAAAAAAAAGAGTAATTTCTCTAAAAATCTGGAGGAGCTTGAGCCCACGAATCGAACGGCGGTCCGCACCCTGTACAAGGCCCTTCAATTCCACGACTGCGACTCCATCCGCCGCACCCTCACCCCCGACCTTGAGTGGTGGCGGTGGTGACGGTTCCGTCCCTCCCTAGTTCTTGATGGGCCTCCTCTGCCATGTCAGACGACACCTTCTTCTTCATTCTCGACTCCGTCACCTCCTTCCGCCCCGCCGCGCTCGCCCGAGTGCTTTGGCCGACCCGCTCCATCTCATGTGTCAACACCTGGATGTTCTCTGCCAATAGGTCGGTTGCCCAGGTTGAGGGAGTACTTCCGCACTTCGCTCGCTATCACGCTATTCAGCAACAGGTTGATGCCGGCGAGGCACTCGAGGACGCTCGACTTGCTGGAGGACCGGTCGTTGATGACGACGACACTGGGGAGCTGGACTCCCTCTTCCACGACCATGTCCAAGCCTGTCGAGCGGGGGGCGGATCCGGTTGTTGTAAGAGAGAGAGAGAGAGAGAGAGAGAGAGAGAGAGAGAGAGAGAGTCAAATGAGGAAAAAGAAATTTTAACGGAATAAATGGATAAACATTTAACCCTTAAGTTAAGGCCGATTTGATAAAAAATATGAAACATCATCTACGGTTTACCGGTGCGAAGAGGCACGACCACAGCAACGCTGTCCTTTCTCCTCTTTTAGTTATAATGCATGACATGAAATTTAAGCCTTTGGAATGTTTGCGTCCTTGCTTAAAGCGAGAGAGAGAGAGAGAGAGAGAGAGAGAGAGAGAGAGAGAGAGAGTATCATCTTCTTTTGCTTCTAACTCCGAACTCGCCTCGACTACAATTGTACGATGAAAGTTGTAAATTTTGTTCTAAGGAGAGTTGTAGTCCATCGGCCTCTATAATAAAATCAGCTCCGTGATTGGAGAGAATAGTTTACCCTATAGCGAATGTCAACAATTCATGTCCCAAGATTAGATGAGAAATGTACTCAATATCATTTAATTAAATAGTTGATCCAGCTCGGAATATAATGAAGTTGAAAAATCAGCGGATGAGTTATGATCAAAGGTCTATTGGTTATAAGTCACCTTTTGGTCTTTGCCTGGTCCTAATGAAAAAAATGAGATCACTTACCAGAAAATCTTATGTTTCAAAGAGAGGTGGATCAGCTCATGAAGTTCTCATTGAATTAGGTCCACACAAGAAAAAGCACATATCATTCCTTAGTTATTAGGAGTATCTCGAAGACATCTAAGTCAAATGACATAGCATAGCTTGTGCTGTCCCAAATATTGTTTCAAGGTTAAATGTATGGCTATATGAGTGAAAATCGATTGGGAATTGTAAAATGGGGAGGGGAACGACTCTTGATCTTATAGTATGACAAACTAGAATTAAGCGCACGACGTTATATAAGACCTTATATTAAAATAATCATTTCTTAACATTTATTAAAATTACATGCAATAATTAAGGTACTTGGCCAGAACAAAATCATTGATGAATTTGAAAATAAGCCTTAGATTCTTTTGCTTCCTCAGAGTCAGTTAAGTTCATAATTTCTAAATTTAAAATTTTTATTTAATTTTAACTTACTTGGAAAATTGAAAACCATGATCGATTGAAAGTCTTTAATTTGCTTGCATTAATCTTATTATAGGGCCAACTCAAATTAATCATTTTGCCCCCTTTCTATGTAACATCACGGTATATTGACATCCATTTATCTAAGTTTTACTATTACTCTTTTATCACCAATCTTCCACGATGGTCAATTAAAAGCGAGATTCAAAAAAAGAAAGCGAGCATTTAGTACTAAATGAATATGCTCATCTACAACGCTGTGAATGTACATGTGATAAGGTTCATTCAGATAATACTTTAATGTTATAAAAGTAACTAATCAAGAGGTCAGTGTTATAACTTATTCTCGATTCACAAAATAAGAAAATAGCATAATTCCCTTTAGCAAATACATTACCAAACATTAATTCTATTTTGAAATATATATGAGCATTTCTACTTAATATACCTGCCCTCGCCGATGGTCCGGCGATGGTCTCACCGGCCGCCCTGCTTGAAGAAATATACGAATGATTCCCTTCGGCATTTACATTACCTAACATTGATTCTCTCTTCTTGTGAAAACTCAGCAAATGAGATCATTAATTCATTTAGGAAAGAGATTTGAACCGGTTTGAAATGGACCCTGGACTCCATCTACAGACTCACTATCCATTTCAAAGAAAACCACAACCGAATCTGTCCTAGAAGCTATAAAAGTTGGGTTCCAACTAGTATAGATGAAGCCAAATATTTTTAGGGGCTTTTTTGTCTTTTTTATTAGATTTGCTTTTAGGTTAAAAGCTACACATTTATATTAGCGATGGCAAGACGCTAGCCATTAAGACGCTGAAAAAAAAAAAAATAGAGAGGCAAAAAAAAGAGAGAAGAAAAAAGTGAGTTTTTTCTTTATGAGGGTTCTCAATCTCTTTGTGCCCTAATCTTGAGAAAGATCATCGTTGTATTCCAACTTTTTTCGAAGTCTAGTGGATTCGCAGAGTGCCTCTATGCGGAGATGTAGCCTAGGTTTGGGTGAACTTCGTTAACAAATTTTCTTGCATGTTCTTCTGATTCTGTTATTTTATTATTATATTCTGCTTGGTGAATTATTTGTGAGTGTTATTTTTCTGGAATCAACGTGCAATTTCGTAACAACTGGTATCAGAGTCAGGGTTGGCTAATCGAAAAGTTTTTCGGTGACGTTCGATTGAAAGCAAATAGTATGGCAGAAGATAAAATCAGAATCGATAAGTTTGATGGTTTCGGATGGTGGAAACTACAAATCGAGAATTATCTTTATCAAAAAGATCTCTATGCACCACTTGAAGGTTGGAAACCTGAGATGGTGAAAGTGGATTTGACAGCAGAAGCCGGATGGAAAATTCTTGATTGAAAGGCATTACGTGTGATTCATCTAGGGTTGACGAAAAAGATAGGGTACCACATTGCGAAAGCAAAAAGTGCAAAGAAGCCATGTATATTTTAACGAATATTTATGAGAAGCCGTCCACATCAAATAAGGTATTTTTGCTAAAGAAATTGGTTAATATGAAGTTATCTGATAGAGGTTTTGTGGCAGAGCATATTAGTAGTTTCACAGAGATCACGGGTCAATTGGAATTCGTAGGCATAAATTTAGATATGAAGCTTCAAGCTTTATTATTTTTATGTCTCTTCCAGAAAGTTACAATACCACAGTGCAGGGAATTTCGAGCACCATGAATGATGATTTAACTCTTGATGATGTTGTGAGTAGTATCATGGATGAAGAGATGCGAAGGAAAGTCTCAGTTGGAGATAATTTTTCCGCATCTACATCTTCAACGGCACTCACGATGAGAGAACTGTGGAAGAAGTAAAAGTAGAGGAAAATTCAGCGGGCGTGACAAATCACAATCAAGGAGTAAGAGACAGGTTGCAAAAGATGAGTGTTGATTTTGTCACCAAACCGGACATCGGAGGTTTTAGTGTGAAGCCTACAAAAAAAGTAGCGAGATGAGAATCAAGGAGCTAATGTGGTTAGCGATGAATCTTTGCTAGATAATTTGTGTTTGTTTGCAAGGTTTGACTTGATGATAGATAAATGGTTTATTGATTTTCCGATGCTTCTTTTCATTGCACCTCGCAAAGAGACATATTTGATGATTATGCCAGTGGAGATTTCAGACAAGTGGTTGTGGGAAATGGCCACATGTGTCCCATTGTTGGGAAATGAATTGTGACTGTGAACATCTCAGGTGAATGACGTCTAATTTTGCGTGAAACTAGGCATATTTTGGAATTAAAGAAAAATATAATTTCAACCAATAAACTTGACCAAGAAGGTTTGGTAATAACCTTTAATTACGGAGAGTGAAAGATAACCTCAGGGGCAAGAGTAGTAGCAAAGGGAAAGCGTATGGGTACACTTTACCTTCTCCAATGACACAATATCAGTGATATGGTTGCAACTACAATGACTAAAGGTAATTTGTCCACTCTTTGGCATTATTGTTTGGGACATCTTGGTGAAAAAGGTGTAAAGCATTTACACTAAAGGAAATTACTTTCGGGTTTGCAAAAAGTTGAGTTAGATTTTTGTGAAAGTCGCATTTATGGAAAATAGAAGGTTGTTAGTTTTCAATTGAATGGACAACAAAATAAAGGCCAGAAGCTAGAGTTGGTTCATACTGATGTATGTGGACCTGCTCAGGAACTCTTTTATGGCGGTAAGAGATATTTTGTCACCTTCATTAACGATGCGACAAGGAAGACTTGGGTCTATGTTTTTAGAGAAAAATCAGAAGTATTCGGGACGTTCAGAATGTGGAAGACCATGGTAGAAAAAGAGACAGGTTATCAAATTAAAGCTCTGAAATCTGATAATGGTGGTGAACACAAGAGTAAGGAATTTGCAGAATATTTGCGTCGAGAAGGCATACACGGGTTAAAGATTGTTCCTAGAACTCCTCAAGAGAATAGTGTAGCTAAAAGGATGAACGTGACTATTCTAAAACGTGCAAGATGCATGAGGCTACACCTGGGTCTCCCGTTACACTTATGGGCTGCCACAATTAATGTAGCTATTTATCTTATCAACAGAAGTCCATTTAGTGTGTTGGATGGAGAAATACCACAAAACGGTGGTCAAATAAAAAGATTAATTATTCACATCTAAAGGTGTTTGGTTGTATTGTATATGCTTTGATTGACAGGGAGGATAGGAAAAAGCTTGATGCTAACTCCCAGAATTGCGTCTTTATCAGATACAGTGGCGACAAGTATGGCTATAGGCTTTAGGATTATGAGAAGAACAAAGTCATCCGCAGTCGGAATGTGGTATTCCATGAAGAAAAGATGTACAAGGATCGTCAAATAGAGCATGAGAAGGTAGTAGAACCAAAATATGTTGAATTAGACACAATGCCCGTGAAGATGTTTTCAGTAGATCAAAGTGCACTTGAAAGAGAGGTTCAAGATGAGCCTATTATCGGTGAAGAGGTAGTTCAAGATGAATGCAATGATTCGGAGCAAACTCAAAATGAATATTCAGAATACATATTGAAAACTCACAAATCATAAATTTATACCGACATAATAGGATCTTCAGATAGAGCATGAGAAGGTAGTAGAATCCAAAATATGTTGAATTAGACACAATGCCCGTGAAGATGTTTTCAGTAGATCAAAGTGCACTTAAAAGAGAGGTTCAAAATGAGCCTATTATCGGTGAAGAGATAGTTCAAGAGGAACGCAATGATTCGGAGCAAATTAACGACCCTAAAGTATCTATATTGATGAGGTCTACATGTGTGAGAAAGCCAAATGTAATTTTTTTATCCATCAGCTAATACTATTCTGAGTCATGTCTCATATACAGACTCAAGGGAACCAGAGACTTACGATGAGGCAAAGGTAGACACGTCTCACTTGCAGTGAGAGTGTGTTATAAAAGATGAGATGAGCTCATTACTTCAGAACAAAACTTGAGAGTTGACTAAGTTGCTCACAAGTAAAAAAGCTTTATTAAACAAATGGGTGTATAGGATTAAGAATGAAGCAAGTGATAATATTATAAACAAGGCGAGAAACTTGTAGTCAATGGTTTTTCTCAAAAAGAAGGGATCGACTATTTCAAGATATTTTCACCTGTAGTGAAAATGACATCAATTAGAGTTATGTTGAGTATAGTTGCAGTTGAGGATCTTCATCTTAAGTAGTTAGATGTAAAAACAGTGTTTTTACACGGTGACTTAGATGAAGAACTATACATGGCACAACCTAAGGGTTTTGAAATCAAAGGTAAGAGTACATGGTATGTTGTTTGAAGAAAAGCTTGTATGACTTGAAACAAGCTCCGCAGCAATGGTACCTAAAATTTGATGGTTTCATGAAAGAAAAAGGATTTGCACACTGTAAGTTTGATCACTGTGTTTATTTTTGCAAGTATGATGATAGTGACATTGTGTATCTCTCTTTATATGTGTATGACATGCTGGTGGCTAGTTCTAATATGAAGAGAATCGTAGAAGTGAAAAAGATGTTATCATCACAGTTTGCTATGAAAGACTTAAGAGAGGCCAAGAATATTTTAGACATGAAAATCATCAGGGACAAAAAAAATAAGAAATTATGGCTGTCGCAGGAAGACTATGTGGACAAGGTGTTAAAGAGATTTAATATGGATAAGGCAAAATCGGTTGCAACTTCTCTAGCGAGTCACTTCAAACTTTCCAAGAATATGTGTTCCGAGCACTCAAGCTTTGAAAGATAAGATGTCGATAGTTCCATATGCATCAATGGTGGGAAGTTTGATGTATGTCATGGTGAGCACAAGACTAGATATTGCATAGATAGTGGGAGTTGTGAGTCGATATATGCTGAACCTAGGCAGAGAGCATTGGAATAGTGAAATGGATATTGAAATATCTAGCGGGTACTTCCAATTACTCACTTTGTTATGGTGGTACATCTCTAGAGTTGTAGGGTTATGTAGATGCAGATCATTCAAGTGATCGAGATAGTGGTAAGAGTATGACTAGATATATCTTTACAGTTGCAGATGTATAGCAATGAGTTGGGTATTTCAACTACAAAAAGTAGTAGCTTAATCGACAACAGAGGCAGAATACGTGGCGATCACAGAAGCCTCTCAGGAAATCATGTGGTTACAAGATTACATGGAGGAGTTACATCGAAAACAGCTAGTCAGTACACTGTGGAGTGATAGTCAAAGTACAATACACTTAGTAAAGAATGCAACTTATCACTTAAGAACTAAACATATTATGAAGTGTTATCACTTTATCAGATCATCATTGAAAGATAATGGGTTAAAGCTACAGAAGATTGATGGCTCGAAGAATCCAGTTGACATGTTGAACAAGGTAGTAGACAGCGAGAAGCATATTTTTTGTACCATTACCATTAGTATTACTCCATGTTGATTGATGAGGAGTATCGCAAAGGCACAAGTTTTTCAAGTACTAGTTTTTTGAAGAAGATGGATGCAAAGTTGCTTGGTGCTCGGATATATTTGTCTTCAAGTGGAGATTATTATAGATGAAGCTAAATATTTTTAGGGGCTTATTTGTCTTTTCTATTAGATTTGCTTTTAGGTTAAAAGCCACACCTTTATATTTGCGATAGCAAGATGTTAGCCGTTAAGACGCTGAAAAAGAAAATAAAGAGGCAAGAAAAAAATAGAAGAAAAAAAATGAGTTTTTTTTTTCTTTATGAGGGTTCTCAATCTCTTTGTAACCTGATCTTGAGAGAAGATCATCTTTGTATTCCAACTTTTTTTGAAGTCTTAGTAGATTCGCAAAGTACCTCTGCGCGGAGACGTAGCCCAGATTTAGGTGAACTTCATTGATAAATTTTCTGGCACGTTCTTCTGATTATGTTCTTTTATTATTATATTATGCTTGGTAAATTGTTTGCGAGCATTATTTTTCTGGAATCGACGTGCGATTTCATAACACCAACATCGTGCTTTGATAGTTGAGTGCTACCCATTAACTTGTATAAGAATTCAACGCCACATCCATAATGGTTAATGAGGGATGTATCTGTACAGCAGACCGACCGCAAACTCCACGCAATGAAGAAAAGAGCCAACCTGATGGAGAAGCACATGAACTCTTGACTTGCAATTCAACATCACAGGGGGAAAGAAAGTATAAATAAGGGCCTTCACAAAGCCGTAAGATATGGATTAACAATATCCTCTAAGATGAATACTCTGAAGCTTCATCATCCAGCTAAACGCTCCATCTGCAGGGCTAATAACACAGGTTGATAATGAGTCAGTTTGCCGGTAAAACAAAGGCAAATACGGCCGGCAGGAGGCAGACCATACAAAAATCGCATGACAGGTAAACAGAACATCAATGAACAATTGTTTGTTCTCTTGTTCGGGTTGGTGGCCTTTTGGCGAAGCCAAGTCAATTTTAATCAAGATGAGACGGGGCGGACAGTCAGAGGCCGCAGCATTTTTTAAGGCTCTATTGTTGAGGTCAACCTTGAAATTACGTCGATACTTCCACATATTACGGGTAGTAGTATGGAGAGTTAGATGATACATTACCTTCCAAAGACCATCATTAAGATAATGCATGCTATCCACCCCTATGCCCCTGTTAACAGCCCGTCTGCATATCGAGCAAAAATTTTATGTCTAAACCTTTTTTTGTGAACCATGAAAATATTTTTCAGTCATAACTTTTTATAAGAGATACAAGCAATCATTTTTTCAAAAATATTTTACAAAATATGGAATTTCCGTGAAACAAATAAATCCTAAATAATGATATATTTTTTTCATTTAAATTATCTGAAAAAATCATCTAAAAAATTGAAAACTATGAACAATTCAACGTTCATTCTAGGGCCCAACTTGAATTAATTTCTTTGCCCACTTTGAATATAACATTATGGTAACATCTATTAGTAAATAAAAGAGAAATTTTCAAATAAATGTGTGAAATACCTTTATTTTCTCAAATAAGGATCTAAAACCGGCTTCAATGGTCAAAATGCTACATATCAACTCATATCAAAGAATTCAAAACCAAACACATAATGATTAACGAGGGGTGCATCTACCCGAAAACCAGCTCACTTTTTTTATGCTATTTTGCGAAAAATCAAATTCTTATAATAATATAAAACTTGCAAGAAACATGTATTTTTCAAGTGTTTAAGCTGTATTTCTACATGTCAAAGACATGATTTGATTTTCCTTGGTTGCAAAGGAATTTAAAAAAAAAAAAAAAAAAGACTTGAAAACTGGTTTAACCCAATTCCCGAGTTGAAACGATTCTCGGGTAGAACCAGCATATCCAGCCTTGAAGCTAGGAACCGATCCAGTCCTAGGCCACTTTAAGGTTCGTAGAATCGGAAACCAAACCGGTTCTCCCTAGAACCGACCTCAAACCGGTTGATCTAATTCCCATGTTGAACCAGATCAATTCACACCTCTACTCAAATCTCGACTTTCAGAAATCAAGAAATAATAAAAACCATAACTATTAAATCCCTGGCCTCCTCGAAATGAAGAGGAACCAGATTAAACAACAATTCCCATGCGTAATTGAACAACGCGCTCTTTTGCTTGCCAAATGGCAAATGCCAACGAAGAGCAACACACTTGAAAAACAAAAATCCAAATTCAAAAAGGTGGGATATCGGCGGAATGGAGGTGGAGCTGGAGACGGAGAATGTAAGTGTATGTGAGATGCGTGTGAATCTCTGGCCAGCCACTTTCTCATCTGGGGGCTAATTGATAAATATTTGTCTAGTGTAGGGGGTCATTTGAGACAAACTCAAACGCAGGGGGTCTTTTGCAAAAAGAGGGGAGGCCAAATGGAGCAAAGGAGGAAAGGAGGCTAGGCTTTTTGCGAAGGGCTGCGAGACTTGTCTGCGGGTCAGGTCCGCTTGTACACGTGGAGGACACCTTCTCTTGATCTGACGGTATGACAAGAATATAATTAAGCGCTTGGTGCTTTAATAAGACCATATATGAAAACAAAAACCATTTCTTACCATTTTTCAAAAATGTGTGCAACCATTAAAGGTGCTTGGCCCCCCCCAAAAAAAAAAAAAAAAAAAAAATCATTGAGGAAATAAAAAATAAGTCTTAGTTTTTTCTTATTCATTAGTGCAAAAATCCGTGTGTTTTACGGAAAAAAACGATTTGAAAAAATTCCGAAAAATGATTGGTTTTATCGCTTGTAATAATTAACCGGTAAAAAAAATATATTCATTATTAACAATGGTTTATGTTTAAATTTTTTCGCAAACAATTAAAATATTTTTCATTCATACGTACATTTTTATAAGATATATAAACAGTAAGTCTTTGGAAAATATTTTACTAATTATAATTTTTTTGCGAAATAAATGGACCTTTATCAGTTTTCTCAATCTATTAGTAAATAAATCTTTGCCCACTTTATATACAAGCGTTGAGGGTATATACACCCATACATCCATATATATATATATATATATATATATATATATGTTTGTTAAGTGTAGGGAGTCATTCGAGACAAACTCAAATGCAGGGGGTCTTTGATGGATTATAATGTCTCAGTGCTGCTGGTTTTTTGACTGATATTCCTCTGTTCTGTTTTCTTTTTATGGTTTATTTTTCTTGCTCAGTTGGTTATATTATGCAGCTGGTATTTTTGTAATTTAGGAAGTGAATTAGCACGTTCGATGCAGTTATATGCTGCACGTGTGTGAGTGGTTTGTAAGCGTTATTGTTTTTGTTTAAGTTGTCTTGTACTTGACAGTTTCCTTTGAGAAAACTGATGTACGCAAGTTTGTGTTCTGTTTTCTCAGTGCTTCTCTTCCTCATTCGAAATATATAGCTTCTGGTTTTCTGTTTCTTGTTTACTGTTTTGATTAGTAACAACGGTGGTATCAGAGCACGAATGATCTTGAGGGACTGTGAAGTGAAGCAAGTATCGAAGTGTAAAGAAGTTAAAGGGTGATGGAGACAGGGTCGAGTGGTTTCTCGATGGCTTCTCCAAAGTATTCTTGGAGAGAATTATCAAGCATGGGCTGTTAAGATGACAACATTTTTGGAGGGTCATGATCTGTGGGAAGCTGTGGAGGATGATTATGAAGTTGCTCCACTTCCAAATAATCCGACCATGAATCAAATTAAACTTCATAAAGAGAGAACCACAAGAAAAGCCAAGGCAAAATCTTGCACGTATGCTCATTGTCTCGCCTACCATCTTTACCGGAATTATGAAGTGTGACTTTGCAAAGGCCATATGGGACTTCTTGAAGGAAGAATATGAAGGAGATGAGAAGAGAAGAGGTATGAAGGTGCTAAATCTCTTGAGAGAATTTGAGAGACAGCAGATGAAAGAGTCTGAGTCGGTGAAGGAATACTCGATAGGCTAGTGGGGATAGGCGATAAAATCGAGTTTTGGGGACGACTTGAAGGATGATAGGCTTGTTCGGAAGATTTTGGTGTCTCTTCCGGAGAAATTCGAAGCTACGTAGCTTCTTTGGAAAACACAAGGGACTTGGCGATATAAAACTTGCGAGTTGTTGAATGGTTTACGGGCACGGGAACACGAGAAGACTAATGAGGAGAGAAGAACATGTAGAGGGAGCATTGCAAGCCAAAGTAAAGCAAAATGATGGAGGCAAAGGGAAGAAATGGGTTCGGTTTAGAGGAAATGTTGCTGATTCGAGGTTTTTACCAAAAGAAGGGAACAACTGGTGGATCTAGCAAATGGAAAAATAATAAAAGGCCATGTCGATCTTTGTGGTGGAACCAATCATCGATCTTTTAGATCTTTGGAGAAAGCCGGATGCTAGGTGCGAAAGATGCCACAAGTTGGGTCACATGGAAGCTATTTGCAAAGGGAAAACTTATCAGCAAGCGGGAGAAGCACAAGTGGCGTAAATGAAGTTGATGAAGAGCACTTATTTGTAGCTTCAGCTGGTGAATCTTCAGTCGAAAATAATACATGGCTGGTAGATAGTGGTTGTACCAATCACATGACTGGTAACTTAAAGCTATTCAGGAACATAAACAAGACAGTAAGGTCCAGAGTCAGAATTGGCAATGGACAGCATATTGAAGTGCAAGGTAAAGGTGTAGTTGCTATTGAAGGAAACCGGGAGGTAAAGCTAATCGGGGATGTTCTCTTTGTGCCAAATATTGACCAAAATCTGTTAAGTGTTGGTCGAGTTAGTGGAGAAGGGCTATAAAGTGAAGTTCGAAGGAAGGGAATGTCTCATTAAAAATGCGACACAAAGAAGTCTTGAGAATTCCAATGAGGGATAAAAGTTTTATGTTCAAGCCACATGAGATGTAACAGATGGCTTTGAAATGCAAAGAAGAAAATACGAGCTATGGCATAAAAGACTTGGGCATGTTCACGGGAGGAGTATGCTTTGTTTATGCAGAAAAATGGCTTGGTAGATGACTTGCCAAGCTTGGAGGAAGAACTTCCACAATGCGAACCTGTCTTCTTGGCAAACAAGCTAGAGTTCCCTTCAAAGGAGGAGTCTCGAGGATATGTCAAAAGCTGGAACTAGTTCACACTGATGTATGTGGACCTATGTCTGAACCCTCTCTCAATGGAAGCGGGTATTTTATTACCTTTACGATGATTTGACTAGGATGAGCTGGATCTATTTTCTGCGAGCTAAGACTCAAGTAGCTGATGCATTTATGAAGTTTAAAGCTTTAGTTGAGAATCAAAGTGGGAAGAAAATTAAAGCTCTCATGTCGACAATGGATCGAGTATACACTAACAAATTTAAGCTGATTTGTGAGCAAGCGGGAATTGTGCAGCAATTTACAGCTCCTTACTCACCTCAACGAGAATGGGGTCGGTGAGAGAAAGAACAGAAGTATTATGGAGATGGCTAGATGTATGATGCAAGAGAAGAATTTGCCTAAGAGGTTAAGGGGCCGAGGCGCCAATACTGCTGTATTTCTATTAAATAGATTGCCTACAAAAGCATTAGAGAAATTAACACCTCTCGAAGGCGGCAAGATATTAAGCCTTCGTGAAAAACTTGAAGGTTTTTGGATGTTTGTGTTACACTCATGTTCCGATGTTAAGAGGGACAAACTTGATAAAAAGGCGGAGATTGGGATCTTTGTTGGATATAGTCTTCAATCAAGAGCTTACAGAATTTTCTATCCCATGACGGGGAAAATAACGTGAGCGAGAGATGTCATGTTTTTAGAGGAAGATGAATGGAATTGGATAGATGGAAAGATCACGGAATTGAAGCACTTCGAAAGACAGCCAAACATGTGGAGACTAATGGAATTACGGAGGAAATGGAAGAGAGTATAGATGATCAACTGTGAGAGGCACAAGGTCACTTGCTGAGATCTATGAGAGAAGTAATGTGGCGGTGCTCAAACCATCCAACTTTGCAGAAGCCAAGGAAGATCAAAAGTGGATTGCAGCAATGCAGGAGGAGATAGCAATGATTCAAAAAAATCAGACTTGGGAATTAGTAGACAGGCCACTAGACAAGAATGTGATTGGAGTTAAGTGGGTGTTTAGGACTAAGCTCAATCCGATGGTTCTATCAATAAGTATAAAGCAAGACTGGTTGTGAAAGGCTATGCTCAAATATGGGGAGTAGACTATTCTGAAACTTTTGCTCCGGTTGCAAGGCTGGACACAATAAGGCTTCGTTAGGCATTTACGACGAGAGAAGGGATGGACTATCTTTCGGTTAGATGTCAAGTCTGCATTCCTAAATGGAGAGCTTGAAGAGGAAATTTTTGTTGAACAACTTTGAAGGTTTCGAATTAAAGGGCAAGAGGAAAGTGTATATAGATTGCGCAAAGCTCTATATGGATGAAACAAGCTCCAAGAGCCTGGTATGGAAAGATAGATCGATATTTACGGGATTTTGGTTTTGTAAAAAGCTTAAGTGAGTTCACTCTTTATATCAAGAAAGTAAATCAAAGTGTGGTAGTTCTGTCACTTTATGTGGATGATTTATTGGTGACGGAAATGATGCGAACGATAGAAAATGTTAAGCAAAGTTTGTTTGCAAGTTTTGAGATGACAGAGACTTAGGAAAAATGGCTTATTTCTTAGGTCTGGAAGTTAAGCAAAGTCCATATGAATTCTTCATTTGCCAGAGGAAATATTTGAAGGAAATTCTAAAGAAGTTTCAGATGGAAGATTGTCGAAGTGTCAGTACACCGATGGCAGCTAAAGAGAAGTTGCGAAAGGTTGATGGAATAGATCTTGTGGATGCCTCGATGTATAGAAGTCGATAGGGTGTCTCATGTATCTTACAGCAACCGGACCAGACATTCTATTTGCTGTAAGTGTTCTATCCAGTTTATGAGTGATCCAAGTAAGCTTCATTTGATTGCGAAAAGAGGATCTTGAGGTATCTAAAAGGAACCTTGTTCTTTGGTGTGAAGTTTCGGAGGGGTCAAGAATTCAATTTACAAGGTTTTTCGATAGTGATTGGGCTGGCTCGATGGATGATATGAAGAGTACATCTGGATATTGTTTCGATTGTGGATCAGCTTGTTTCTCTTGGTGTTCTAAAAAACAATAAATTGTAGCTCAATCTACTGCGAAGCAGAATTTATAGCTGCTACTGCAGCTGCAAATCAAGCTTTGTGGTTGAAGAAGATAATGAAAGATTTATGGCTGAATTCCGGTGGCTGTATCGAAATCAATGTAGATAATCAAGCTGCTCTAACAATATCTCGAATCCGTGTTTCATGGCAAAACTAAGCATTTCAAGGTTAAGTTCTTCTTTCTACGTGAGGTGCAACAAAATGGAGAAGTTAAGCTGGTTTATTGCAGATCTGAAGATCGACTTGCGAGACATATTCACAAAACCACTTCAAGCTGGAAGATTTGAAGTATTAAGAAAGAAAATTGGAGTATATAGCAGCAAGCTGATCCAAGGAGGAGTTTGTTGGATTATAATGTCTCGGTGCTGCTGGTTTTTAAATAGTGATGTTCCTCTTGTTCTGTTTTCTTTTTATGGTTTATTTTTCTTGCTCAGTTGGTTATATTATGCAGCTGGTATTTTTGTAATTTAGGAAGTGAATTAGCACTTTCAGATGCAGTTATATGCTGCACGTGTGTGAGTGGTTTGTAAGCAGTTATTGTTTTTGTTTAAGTTGTCCTGTACTTGACAGTTTCCTCTGAGAAAACTGATGTACGCAAGTTTGTGTTCTGTTTTCTCAGTGCTTTTCTTCCTCATTCGAAATATATAGCTTCTGGTTTTCTGTTTCTTGTTTACTGTTTTGATCAGTAACAACAGTCTTTTGCAAAAGAGGAGCTGTCTTGCTTCCCACACTGCATAATTTGTAGTTGCGTTTTCTGCATATATGCTTGTCAAGTGTAATAAAGGTCAAGTGCAGGGGGTCTTTTGCAAAAGAGAAGCTGGTCGCGTTTTCTGCATAGGTGTTTGTCTAGTCACTAGTGTAATAAAACTCGCGAGCGGGGATATATTGTCACCGAAAACTTAGGGTGCGGCGGGCTGGCGGGCCAGCGATATTTGGAGTATGGCATTTTCTGCATCCTAAAAGTTTTGCCTTATGATCGTCAAGAAAATGCGTTTGTCAAATCAGAGCCTCACATCAAGTTTTTTTCCAGACGAGGAAGAAAGACGTTAATCACACGAAGCTCAGAGTTTAATGGGAAACAATGATTCAGCCGACAATGGTGATCGGAGGTAAGCATAGACTGCGAACTACAACATCACTTCACTTCTGTAGTCCAACCTCCTTCAATAACTTAGAAGGACTGCAAGCAAATTCGTGCCTTTTTGAGTTCCTTTCCTTGAAAAAAGAAAAAAAGGAAAAAAAAAAAAACTCCCTCTATTTGATCATGTCCACCGAGTGTGTTCTATTGCGCGAATACTGTTTTATTCGGAAACAATCTATACGATAAACTTGTCCTTTCTCATGTTGCATTGGAAACTCATAGAACAAGTAGAAATCCCCCACATTTTGTTTTCATTTGGTTTGGTGAAATGATTCATGAGTACATTCTTCAACCTTATTATTTGCTGTGAAAAATGGATGTCCAACAAGTTGTTTGCCGGTTTTAAGTCCAAAAGAAGTGGAGCAAAGTTTGTAGCTCAAATTGCTGCATAATGTAACAAATATCTTGATACGTTAGATGAGGTCATGCGTCAGCTCATCAGGGACAGGCATAGCTCTATAGGTCGAGCCAACGTTACCAATGAATCCAGCACTATGTTTATTTGCACAGCGATCAAGATAGTCTGCAAAAATTAGCCTTTTGTGATGGAAATGCAAGATATGGGCCTTTGAGATGAATCTAGCTTTATGCTCATCTGTAACATACATACATACTTATGACAATGAGGAGGAGAATTGGAATCGAAAGGGGAGCGACTCCAATTCAATAATTCATCCTCCTCATCCTGACTCCACTTTATACGTACATACATACGTACGTATGTATGTATGTGACACTCCACTTTATATATATGTATGTACGTATGTATGTATGTATGTGACAATGACATAATGAGGAGCATGAATGATTGAATTGGAGTTGCTCCCCTCCGGATTCTAATTCTCCTCCTCATTGTCATATGTATGTATGTATGCATGCATGTGACAATGACAATGACAATGAGGAGAACGAAGGATTAAAGTGGAGTCAGGATGAGGAGCATGAATGATTGAATTGGAGTCACTCCCCTCCTGATTCCAATTCTCCTCCTCCTCCTCGTTGTCATATGTATGTATATATGTATGTTTGTATGTATGTATGTAACAATGACAAGAGGAGCATAAGGGATTAAAATGGAGTCAGGATGAGGAGCATGAATGATTGAATTGAAGTCGCTCCCCACCCGATTCCAATTCTCCTCCTCATTGTCCAAGTGACAATGATAAGTATATAGGAAAGGAACAGTATGAGAGATTAATGATAAGTATATGTATGTATGCATGTGGCAATGACAATGAGGAGCTTGAATGATTGGATTGGAGTCGCTCATGCCCCTCATCCAATCCCTATATAGGGATTGCATTGAAGTTTTCCAATTAGATAGGTTTTAACCTTGATAATGATAAGCTTCGAGCATTTAATAGCTTTTTTCTGCTCGGACAATGACAAGCTTCGAGCATATAAATATCTTTTTCTTCTCTTTTTCTGCTCGGACAATGACAAGCTTGAGAAGAAAAAACCAGATGAGGATGCTCAGTGATCAGTTCCTACTTTTGCTAAACAGTGTCTTCATTTTCCTCATTAACAGGCAGATTTGTCTGGATGACCCGATGCAATTCATGAAGAAGGATGAAGCTGCGAAAATCATAAACCGCACTGCTTCAGGAAAACGTGTAATTGACAAGAAATCTCTTGAACATTGGGCGGTGGGCAACATTTTCCTCCCATAAACTCCAAAGGATAAGATAAGTCATCAAATTCTATTAATATGATCAACTCTCTCTCTCTCTCTCTCTCTCTCTCTCTCTATATCTTAAAATCGATTACTACATCCGATTAACTTCTTAAATTCTTCAAAAGCACTCACTTATACTGCGCTAGATTGTGAAATTAGTCCACGGTTAATATCATTAAATATGTGGCCGACTACCTTTTGAAAGGGTGACTTCTTTTGTTTATTTGAAGGCGTGAGATTGCATTAAAGATGTGGAACGCGGCAAACGTGAGACACGAACACCATGAAATATCAGCCATGAAGTTCTCCAATGATATAGGTTGAAACCTTGACAATGACAAGCTTCGAGCATTTAATAGCTTTTTCTGCTCGGACAATGACAAGCTTCGAGCATATAGTATCTTTTTCTTCTCTATTTCAGCGCTCGACGAGCTTGTCACTGTCCGAGCAGAAAAAGCTTGTCGAGGTTACAATCTGTCTAAAATATGCTTAATCCTTGACAATGACAAGCTTTGAGTATATAGCTTACAGGAAAACTCCAATCCAATCCCTCATGCTCTTCCTTTCCTATATATATATATATTATCTATTAGAAATGTGGGAGAAGCAAAGAAGACAGTAACCCTGCATCGGTCAGAGATCAATGGGAAACCACTACTCAACCGTTCCAAGGTAAGTACTGCAACATCTTTGTAGTCCAACCTCCTTCAACAAGTTGGAGGACTCAAGTAAATTCATGTTGTTTTGTTTGGAAACCATCTATACTGTACTTAGATCAGGTGAATTTGTCCTTTTCAATGTTGCATACTAAAACCTATGCAAATCGCATAAGTTTTTTTGTCTATTAATCTAGGAATATGTTGGTTTTATAATGAAACCATGAAACTAGTTCAAATCGGCTATATTTTTTTTGTCTGCTTATCTATCGATATGCTTCTTTTTAATTCTGATTGTTTGCACTTCTGTAAAAAGATGATTGTCTAACAAGCTGCTTGGTGATGTTAAGGCATGTCGCACAGCACGTAGCTCAAACCAACGAAGGTCTTGATTCACTTGAGCTGGCCTTACGTCAGCTCATCAGGGAGAGGCACAACTCTATAGGTCTGGCCAACATTCCCAGTGCACCAAGCATCTTGCTTATCTGTGCTGCGATTAAAATCATTAGGCAAAGATTCATCTTCGAGACGAGAGGACAAGATATTGACTCGAGGGTTCAATTTGTGTTCACTATATTTGCTATCGCTCTTGGATGTGTCGAATGTGGTCTTCTTATGTACGTTCTACTCGGTGACTTGTGTTGGCTGATTTTTATCGTGTGCGCCCTAATATTTGTAATCCCATTTGTGTCCATTGCGAATTAAAGGATCGTTAGTGAACGGGGGCTAGTTTCCAGCTTTTAATGTGGGGACGTGTGTTTTGTACGAATTTCATTTGTCCGTAACCTTCCATTGTAGGTCCTGCTATGGCCTGTGTTGTATGTTCCGTAACTTTAAATACATGTCACATTTCAAAAATCCCACGCTGCTTATCTTGGGGTTTTACATGTTCTTTAACCTTCCACTGCAAAATCCTTTCTTTTCCTTCTCTTTTTTTTCTTCTCATGAATCTGGTCATATGAAAACTGTCTCGACGTGAAAGTGAAAAACTGCGCCTCTAAAGCAAATGTCAAAATCCGAGATTTCTTTCAGTTGCCCGTCGCTTGGTTTGTTGCATTTATTAGATGTTAGTTAGCAACTTCACCCCTCGCAGTATCTTTGCAAAGTCTCACATGACTATTTAAATCTCTGAAAAAAGAAGCACAATTTTCAAAAAAGACAAAGAAGGAGAAGGCTAATTTCTCTAAAAATCTGGAAGAGCTTGAGCCCACGAATCGGACGGTGGTCCTCACCCTGCACGAGGCCCTTCAATTCTGCGACTGTGATGCCACCCGCCGGGCCGCCACATCCCCGCCCCCGTCCTTGATGGGCCTCCTCCGCCACGTCGGACGGCACCTTCCTCATGGTCCACAACTCCGTCACCTTCTTCGGCCCCCGCCGCGCTCGCCCGAGTGCTTCGACCCGACCCGCTCCATCTCGTGGGTCAACGCCTGGCCGGTCTCCACCAATGGGTCGGTCGCCCAGGTCGAGGAAGTACTTCCACACCTCCCTCACCGTCACGCGCGATTTGGTGACTCCTTGCCGTCGGATCGGCGACGGCCGAGATCGCCTCGCTGCATTGGCAGCCGCTGTGGGAGAGCAGCGCATATAGCCGGATTGGAAAGCCCATGCCCGGTCCGGTTCTCATTGGACCGCGATCTCGTCGGCGGCGGCATTAATGGCCTCGGAGTTGTGGTCCTTGTCCGTGGGGACATCTTCACCGTTGATCTCGAGAGAGAGCTCTGGGCGATCCGCATGAGGGTTATCTTGAAGTCACACTGTGAAAGGGATTCGCGTGCAAATTTCCTGCCCCCGCGAAGGGTCGATTCCGGTAATGTACTCGAGGACGCTCGACTTGCCGGAGGACAGGTCGCCGCCGACGATGCTCGATGATGCGGATCCGCCGCCGACTAACGTAACTGCTTACTTCTCTGGAAAAAAAGTATGTATTCAAATGTGGTATATTTGAAAGAAATTTCAAACAGCTGTCACACTGTCGAAGAAGAGCACGACCACAGAAATCCTATACTTTCTCCTCATCTAGTTATAATGCCAGGGACAAGGTAGTCCATCTAATCAAATTTAGTAAAAAATCGATGACATGGATTATGATCGTTTTACATAATAAGGCCGGCACTATTCCTCTAGTTATGATACTAGGGACAAGGTAGTCTATTTAACTAAATGTGATAAAAAATCGCTAACATAAATGATGGTTGTTTTATATGGAAAGATCGGCTCTGAAAATGGACAAATTTTATAAGATGTTAAGTGTTCCTAATAATTGCGCACCCGCATGCGGGTGTTGTGATGTCAGCCCAAACTCCAATCCTTTTTTTTTTTTTTACATGAATTCATACTTATAAAGTGGCTCATCTTCTCTCAACTTTTTTACGTGAGAAAAGAATAAACACATTTTATTTGTTTTACAAACAAACAATCAACAGAAAATATGTCTAAACATTTTTCGAGTCTTGTCAAAGAAAATACTCCTTTGGATTTTTAAACGTGAACAGGGAACCGTTCATCCCTATGTCTGAAGAAGGTTTAGCTTGTGACATTTACTGAGTGGAGCCGTTTGTCAAGAACAAGACTACAAAATATAAAAGATGGTAGAGTTTCCCGAGTGATGGAAAGTGCTCTTGAGCAAGACGGTCCATCGCATTTTAGCACTTCGTGGCACCATCGATGGGGATTGATCGTGTGATAGAGGGCTAACGCTACCAACCCTTTTTGGGCCGAATTTGGAGCCCATGATCGTCGAAACCGGTAATAATCGTGCAGTTCTGGCGGCTGGGCGCCGACACCAGTCCCACCATTTCCTATCCTGTCTCTCTCTAACTTTAGGATTCTGATTGTAATTTCAAATTATTTTAATATTCTATATGGCAATCTGTGATTCAGGGCGAACTGCCACAAATTCGAGCATGTGAGAAGGGGTTCCACCTCAGTCGTCTTTTTTCCCACCGGCCGTCATTTACCATGCAAAAATGTCTTCCAGATAATGATGCGAAGGCGAAGTAAAAAGAGAGGCGTTGGGTCTAATTGATTATGTACAAATTACAATGAGAATGATTAGGAGGAGCATGAGGTGTTGGACTTGAGGTATTGGAGTCCAATCCCTCTAATTGATTATAGGGATAAATATATTGGAAGTCATAAAATTTGTCAACAACATGCAATTGAATTCCAAAACTTTCAAAAAAATGAAATTAAATTTTAAAACTTATTATGAAAATGCAATCAAGTATTAAAACTTTCAAAAAGTGTAATTAAGTCCTAAAATTTGTCAAATTGATCAAATCAAGTCCTTTTGTTAATAGCACTTTTTGAAAATTTTAGAACTCGATTGTATTTTCATGACAAGTTTTAAAACTCAATTATACTTTTTGAAAAATTTAGGACTCGTTATTTCATGACAAGTTTTAAGATTAAATTGTACATTTTGAAAATTTTAGGACTCAATTGTATTTTCGTGATAAATTTTAAAATTTCGAATGTACTTATTTCGTGATTATATATAATCACAAGGAGTAACATGAGCGA
The DNA here is from genome assembly GCA_017140595.1 of Eucalyptus curtisii. Lineage (NCBI taxonomy): Eukaryota > Viridiplantae > Streptophyta > Magnoliopsida > Myrtales > Myrtaceae > Eucalyptus > Eucalyptus curtisii. Next base: position 38,459,109 of record CM029501.1, read on the forward strand.
TCGGCGTAATTGTCATTTTCATATGTACAGGAGTACAATCCTCAACCTCCTGACGATGTCAAAGAACCCCATTGGCCAGTGGACCAAGAACCCCCAATGATGTCAAAGAACCCCATTGGCCAGCGCCATTCAGGCGCCATTTGAGCGTTCCTCACCCCATTGGCCACGCCCCATTGGAGCACTCCTCACCCCATTGGCTGGCCGAAGGGGATCTCGGACATCATCAGGACGTGAGGCACTCGTAAAGATCGCCCATGTCATCTGCATATATGACCTGTGGGAGAAGCAAAGAAAACAGTAGCCACGCATTGCTCGGAGATCAATGGGAAACACTGGTCACAATGTTCCGAGGTAAGCACCGCAACATCTTTGCAATCCAACCTCCTTTAACAAGTTGGAAGACTCAAAGTAAATTCATGCTGTTTTGTTTGAATACCATTTGCACTCCACTTAGATCAGGTGAACTCATCTTTTCAATGCTGCATACTAAAACATGTTTGTATAGCATTAGTTTTTTCATATTAGTTTTTTCATCTCTTAATCTATGAATATGTTGGTTTCGTACTAAAACCATGAAACCAGTTCAAATAGCCTATATTCTTTTAACAGTTGATCTATGAATATGCTTATTCTTGATTGATATTATTTACACTCCCGTGAAAGAAGGTTGTCTAACAAGTCACTTGGTGATGTTAAGGCATGTAACACAATGCCTAGCTTAAATCAACGAAAGTCTTGATTCTCTAGAGCAAGCCTTGCGTCAGCTTATTAGGGAGAGGCATATCTCTATAGGTCCGGCCAACATTCCCATTGCACCAGGCATCCTGCTTATTTGCGTGGCGATTAAAATCATCCGGCAAAGATTCATCTTCGAGATGAGAAGGTAAGATATTAACCCAAGGTTTCGATTTGTGTTTGCTATGTTTGTTGTTGCTCTTGGATGCATTGAATGTGGTCTTTTCATGTATGTTCTAGTTGGTGACTTGTGTTGGCCAATTTTCATCATGTGCGCCTAATATTGGTAATCTTGTTCGTGTCCATCACGAACTAAAGGATCGATAGCGTGCAGGCGCTAATTTCCGGCTTTCGATGTGGTGGTGTGTGTTTTGTACGAATTTCATCTGTCTGTAACCTTCCATTGTAGGTCTTGCTATGGACGTCATGCTGTATGTTCTGTAACCTTGAATAAATTTTGTATCTCAAAAATTCCCACATCGCTTATCTACATGTTCAGTAACCTTTCACTGCAAAATCGTTTTCTTTTCCTGCTCCTCTATTTTTCTTCTCACGTGTCATATGAAAACTGTGCCTCTAAAGCAAATGTCAAAATCGGGGATTTCTTTCGGTCGCCCATCGCTCGGTTTGTTGCATTCATTAGATGTTGGTTAGCAACTTCACCCCTCGCAGTATCTTTGCAAAGTCGAACGTAACTCCTTACATCTCTCAAAAAAAAAGTTCAATCTTCCAAAAGCCAAAAAAAAAAAAAAAAGAAGAAGAAGAAGGCTAATTTCTCTAAAAATCTGGAGGAGCTTGAGCCCACGAATCGGACGGTGGTCCGCACCCTGTACGAGGCCCTTCAATTTTGCGTCCGCGACTCCATCTGCCGCACCCTCGCCCGCGACCTTGTGCGGTGGCGGTGGCGGTGGTTCCATTCCCCCCCCAGTTCTTGATGGGCCTCCTCCGCCACGTCGGACGACACCTTCCTCTTCGTCCCCGGCTCCGTCACCTCCTTCGACCCCCGCAGCGCTCGCCCGAGTGCTTCGACCCGAGCCGCTCCATCTCGTGGGTCAACGCCTGGCCGGTCTCCACCAATGGGTTGGTCGCCCAGGTTGAGAGAGTGCTTCCGACACCTCGCTCACCTCACCGTCACGCGATTCGGCGACTTCCTGCCGTCGGATCCGCGACGGCCGTAGATCGCCTCGCTGCATTGCCAGTCGCTGTGGGAGAGCAGCGTTTATAGCCGGATCGGAAAGTCAATGCCCGATCTCGTCTTTGCCGGACCGCGATCTCGCTGGTGGCGGCATTAATGGCCCCGGAGATGTGGTCCTTGTCGGTGGGGACATCTTTGCCGTTGATCTCGAGAGAGAGCTCGGGGCAACCCGCGTAAGGGTTGTCTTGAAGTCACACTATAAGAGGGATTCGCGTGCAAATTTCCTGCCCCCGGGACGGGTCGATTACAGCGAGGTACTCGAAGACGCTCGACTTGCCGAAGGACCGGTCGCCGCCGCCGAAGATGCTCGCTCGACGATGCGGATCTGGTCGTTGTAGGAGGAAGGAAGGGAGAGAGGGAGAGAGAGTGACAAGAGATTGGGAGTTCTGACGAAGGGGAGTTTGGGAGAAAGTGGGGGGAGAGGAAAAGTCAAATGATAAAAAAAAAAAGGAAATTTTAACGGAATAAATGGATGGACCCTTGACACTTGAGTTAAGGTAGATTTGTAAACCAGTTGAAATTTGGTTTTTAATTGGATTTTTTTTTTCTTTTTTTGTGACAGATTGGGGTTTAAACTCAAAGTTGAGGATCTTAAGCTTAATGCCATCATATGGAATTTAAGCTTTTGAGATGTTAGCCCGCTTAACTTCAACGTGGTACAAGAATAAGAGATCTCGAATTTTCATTTTGTGGAATGAGTCCTTACTTAAAACCATAAAGAGAGAAAAAGATCAATTGAGGAAGGAATCTGTCACGCCCCAAACCTCGGGCATGCGCACATTCCTTAGCGATCGATTAAAAATGTGACGATCCCAAGACGCATCATCGACCCATTCTTTTTATCTTTCAATTAAGCACATGCGGAAGCGAATTAAATAAACACCCGGCCAATAAACAAACATAGGAATAGTAAAACACAATCGCGATTTTCTCATAAAAACCACAACTTATTTATCCATTGTTGTCCCTTGGAAGTTTAATGATTTAGAAGTCCTTAGATTAACAATTTCCAACCGACCCTCTCAAAAACCTTTAGGATGAAGGTCACCCTAAACTTCGCTAACGGCAAGGCCAGCCAAAAGGTGTCGCATCTCGCGTCCATCACATCTGCACACAGCAAATCTCCACGCTACGGCTTTGAAAAAGATTAGCCCACGACGGGGTGAGATTAAATCTCAACGAGTCAAAATCCTAAACCCCGACTAGGACGCAAATTCGCCTCAAAGGCGGTCCTAAGCACACACCATACAGAACTTACCTCGCCTCGGCGCGTACCTGCACATTAGCTCAACATATATACCATCATCAGTGCAGCAAGCGCAGTTTAATAACCGAAATACATCATTTCAATCACATGGGTCCCAATTATAAGACGAAACCGTTATGACACGTCCCATACCGTGCCACACAATTTTGTCTCATAATCAGGCGCAGCTATCATAACCATAGAGGTGTGTTCAAGTTATTACGACCCAACGCCACGACCAACTTAAAAGTTGGCGATCATCCGGCGTAACCGGGCATCGTCCCGCTCCGTCGGGCATGGCATCATCCCGCGTATTCATACGCATCGGGACGTCATTCCACACAGGAGTATCGGCTCGGCCTCCACTGCAACCAGCATCCATTGACGTGGGGCATATGAACTTAATCAAACATCGTCCCGCATATTCATACACATCAGGACGGGTTCATTACCTCGCATATTCATACGCATCAGGGCATTTAGGTGATCACACGAGCACACTATCAATCAAACCATTTCTTATCTTTCGTTGTTGACACCTAAATTTTGTCATTTTACTTAAGACTTAATAGCATTAAAAGTTAGGAATTATTCGCAAAAAAAAAACAGCAAAAAAAAAAAAAAAAAAAAAAGAGAAGAAGAGAACTCGAGGGGAGCTGGGTTGGGCCAAATCCGATCTCGGCCCAACCGGCCTCTCCCTTTTCTTCTCCCATGCGCGCGCGGCTCGGCCCACACCTAGTCTTCCTCTCCTACCTGTCTCACACGAAGACACACGAGAGAATAGGAGGGGCGGCGACGGAGGAGCGGGGGATCGCGGCGACGAGAGGAGCGGCGTGATCCGTGGGTCGGGCGATCCGGTCGGCAAGGCGCGGCTACGCGAAGGCCATGTGCGTCGGCGGGTTGCTCTAAAAGTGCGGACTGCAAAAGAAAAGAAAGGGGGAACGAGAAGAGAGGAGAACGGGGAAACAAAGAGCGGGAGGAGAGAAAGGAGGAAGAGGGAGCCGGAGAAGGCTCGCCGTCGCCGTTCCTACCCCCGCTACCACCATTGCCGCCCGACCGATGTTGTCTCCTCGAAACCCGGATCCGAAGCAAAGGCACCGTGTGGAGGAGGTCGGATCCAATAGGACAGTTGGAGAACGAAAGCCGAGAGAGAGGGAGAGAAACCGAATGAAGTGTCATCGACGCCGCCCGACGCCGTTCGAGCCACCGCCCTTTGACCTCAACGCCGTCGAGTCGGTCGCCGAGCCCTCTTGCCGCACAACCTGCAATACCCATTGTCGCTGTTGCCGGCCATCGTAGCTCCTAGTCCCTTCGCCACGCCACCGCCGCTCCTACAACCGGCTTCGCCACAACGACCGCCGCACCGGCGGCCCGATCTCTCCATCCCCGCCGTAGCACCCGGTCCAAAGACACGCCATCATTCGGCCTCGACGTCGCCACAAAACCCTAATCTCGATCGCGCCACCGAACCACCCGGGACCGCACCGTCGCCGCCCATCCTCGCCGAACCCGATGTCGTCGTCGCCCCTCGCGCCCACGACCGCCACCCGTCGTGTCGCCGCCACCGTCCACACTACTACCGCCCATTGCGTCGCCGGCGCCGAGTCGTCGATGTCTCAAACGTCCTCCTTCAACGCCGCGGAAGAGCGGAGAGAGAGGAGGTACGAGCCGGGTTAGAGAGATGGGTAGGGTTTTGGACAAATTAGGGCCGAGTTTGGGCTTGTGGGCTTGTGGGTTTCCCTTTTTAAAAAAATTAGGCGACAAGGGCCGCACATCGGGCCCGGATCGACTAGGTTTCGCGGCCTAGGTTGCGCGACCCACTCCGATCCGGGCTCGGGCCCTTTTCAACGACCCGGGTCGTTTTAATATATTATAATATTAAAATAATATTTTAAAATATAAAATATAAAAAAAATTAAAAATTAAAAATTTCGAAAATTAAAAAATATTGAGTTTGGTTGAAAATTACCATGTTTTGCCTATTTAGTGTAATTAGGCATTTATTTGCTTGCACATTGATTATATCCCGTGTTTAATTTGCATATTTAATTATGTTTAATTGCACTTGCTCAATTTTACTACAATTAGGATTTTGGTAGCTGTGATTATTATTTTAATGATTGCGCACCCACATGATCACCTCACATGTTAGTGGATAGGTATAAAATCAATCCAAATTACTTGAGAAAAATCCTTTCTTTTAAAATGAATAAGATTATGTACCGAAAGGGCACTAATTGATTAATTAGTGTAATCAAGTCCCCGACTCTAGATTCTCTGGTTGCGTAGGAAGTGAGGTATACTCTCATACCTCACTTGGTTTCTAGCCGACCCTAATAGGCTAGTGGCGACTCCTTTTTGCGAAATTCTTTAGAATACCCCAATGTCACGCGAGGTATGGGTTTGGGAGAGCCCGCGCCTAATCATGGGTCTTAGGTCCATCCTTTAGGCAATACTCCTAAACATGTTCCCTCCCTCGAGGGGTAGGTAGCGATAGCTTGGCGACTCCGCTAGGGACTTGGGTTTAAACCTTAGAGGACGTAGGCCAAAATTAATCTTGTTCAAAAATATTTTTGTTTGGCAGCGAGAATTTCAGATACGCTCCTAACATTAAAGGTGTTAAATGTTTTTGCAGAATAGGAAGTATAAGGGGAAGTGTTTGCTCATCTTTGTCTTATAGGGAGGTGTAGGAATGTATGATTTATTTTTTATATACGGAGTGTTGTTTGTCTATAAATTGTTGTGCATGTATCATTGCACTACACCCTAGCAGACACAACCTGCCGCCGGACCTAAGCCGCATAGGATTTCTTGGGATGGTGTCGAGATAAATACCACTCCGACTACAATCATGTAGTACGAGTCGCCCACCTCGACCCTGAAATTGCTTTCTTGATGTCAAAGGTCCCCACCCTGGTCTGCAACCATGCGACACGGGTCAGTTCTTTGACGAAGCTAGAGTCATGGGTAACACTACCTAGCCGCGACCTTGTTGGTTCGGTCTGATGAACCTATGGCTCCATTTTGAGCCGTATAGAGTAGAAATTGAACCATATCACATGTGTATGTCTATATAATTAAAAAAAAAAAAGAGACAAAAGTTGTCGCCCATTGTAAGTATCATTTTCCTTTTTATTTGCTCATTTTGTGTTGAATGTTCATTTTGAAATTCATGGAAATCAATCGAATGCCCTCAGTGGTGTAGGCTTATAATTGAAAAATTGGCAATCACTCTTAATAAGTGAACATTGAATGCAAGTTCTAAACACTTTGATTTGGCCCTATTGAACACATGGTTTTGTTTAAATTTCTAGTTATGGGCTCAAAATCACATTTGAAAAAAAAAAAAAGTGCCAAAAAGAAAAACTTTCAAGTTGCGGTTATATATTGGGGCACAAAAATTAAAATTGCATTTTTAATCAAATTCTTCATTCTCACATTTTGAGATTGAAATGCAAATCATTTTTCGTATAAATTTCTCAAAATAGAAGTCACTTCATTTTTTTCATTTTTTCTATGAGTCTTTCAAAAATCAATGCCACTTTTGAATATGAAACTTTGGGAATAGAATGGACATTCGATTGATAGCCGTCGATCAATCTTCTAATGACGCCCCTTCTCTTACGACAAAACTTGGTGAAATACCAAAATCCCATAATGAGGACTATGGGGGCATGTACCGTCGCCTCGATTTTGTTGTAAGAAGCGACATCATTGAAAGATCAAATTTTCATTCACATACTGACATTGTCATCTTTTTTAGAGGTTATGCGTGATGCTCCTTGAAATTTTCGTGTTTGACCATATGGAGAAGTGAATTCTAGAGTTAGGACAAGAGTTAATTTTTACTCTTATCTATGCAAGAATTTCTTATATTTTATCATTGTCTTTATTCTTGTTAAGAATCATGTTTTCCTTTTTGGGTTTTGATTGCGAATCCAATTGATACTTTTGTAAATCATGCGACTCAATTTTTTTTTTTTTTAATGATGGAATTCAATTTCATGAAAATCATCATTTTAAATAAGGAAAACTCAAAAGTGTTTCAAGCGAACTTTTACCTCCACCTTCAAAATGTTTTGAAAATGAATTTCAAGAAAGCTTTGCTTAAGGCCCTCTCTTTACATGGTCGCTTTCTCAGGTAGGATGGGGAGTTTATTTGAGATCAGCATCTGCCCATCCTAAAAGATAAAAGTGTAGACTCATGGAACTCGAGGAGCAAGTATGCGTCGAGGCTTCGTCGGCGCAAATCTTCCAATAGAGGCGTAACGAAGTTGAATTCCGTTCTAGGAAGTTTCTTTATTTGGAGATGCCTTAGGTGCCGAAATAGTCCATCGATCTCGTTCACTTTGCATGATGAGACAAATGAAGAAAATTGCCAAGCATCTAAAAAGGCCAATTCAAAGGAAGAGTAAACCGTATGAATTCCAATTATCTATTTCTGATACCGTCTGACATGACTTTCTTTTCATTGTCAAGGATACATCGTGGTGCCAAGTTATACACCGTTCCAACAAAAGCGAAGGAGTATTCTTATAAGGGCAATATCTCTCTCCAATAAGACATGACAAGACATCCAATTTAACACAAAAGGGAGTATTTCTTTCCTAAATGAATTGTGTTGAGTACGGAAATAACATATCACATTTCTTCCTCCTTGCAGATGATGAATGGGGGGAAACGTGCACCTTGACTAGAGGTGGCAAAATGGGTATTTTGGACCCATATTTTTTATAAATGGGTCAAATATGGGTTATGAAATTGTAATGGCCCAGCTAAAATGGGTCAAGGTGTTTTAAGTTCAATTCTATATGGGTCAAAAATGGATCACACCTTCTGACCCATTTTCGACCCATTTTTAAAACCTAAAAAACATGAATTTCCTCAGCGATTGCCCTTCGTCAGTGACCCATTTTCGACCCACCTCCGCCGCTCGCCTCCGCCGCTCCGTCGAAGGTTGACGAGCTTCGTCACCCACCTCCGCGGCTCGCCTCGAGTTGCCTCCGCCTCCACCGCTCCCGAAGGTTGATGAGCTTCGTCACCCACCTCCGCCGCTCGCCGCCGTTGCTCACCTCCGAGTCGCCTCCACCGCCTGCCTCTGAGGCTCGCTTCCGCTGCTCCCTCGAAGGTCGACGAGCTTCGTCACCCACCTCCGCCGACGACCACACCCATGAGCTCCAGCTCCTCGTCCACCAGAAGACCCACAACCTCAACCGCTTGTTAGTTTTGTTTTTCAAATTCCGATCGGTGGGACGGGGATTCCGATCCAATAAAGATCCGTGCGTTTCCGTGTCTCTCTGTGTAGGTCCTGCTAGAGCTCGAGACCGTTACAGGTTCGTCCCCGTTCTCTCTGGCTTTCTCCTCGTACTATGTCGCGTTTGGTTGATCGATTTCTTTACTCAATGTTGATGGCGAAGTGGTTTTTGCTGCCAGATTCATCGTTCCTCTAGCGGAGTGATGGCTTTTCCGTTTCCCTTTTTTGTTGATTTTTGTCGGGACTAGCTGCAAGATCTGTGAGACGTCCTGTGTGTACTGCTTTGAACGTGCTTGCTTGATCCATTCGGAATCTTCTTCGTCGAGGATGAAAGTATGTCATGATTTTTAGTTTTCGGCTATGCGTGTATTCATTGGGTAATGGTGGCTTATGAGGTCAGGATGATTCTGTGATGTCTTAATGTGTGGTTTTCGATGTAAAACGGAAAATTGATGCGGTTCTGTGCGATTATAGATGGGCTTGTTGTGGTATGTTCTTGGATGAAGAGTGTGTCTGCATTAAGCATATTTTCAATGGGAAGTAGCTCACTTCTAACTATTTATAATATTAAACATTATTTATAGTCAGACTGGTTCATCAAGAGCCGATAAAAAGCCAGACTAGTTTGTAAATAGTCACACAAAGGTCATTGGAGGAGAAAAAATATAGAGCCGTCTTTAGTTACCTTTGCAGTTACGTAGTTGAGACATTTAGTTGAGGAGCTCCTTAGGAAGGCAGATGCTATGCTATTTTGTTGTGATAGTCGAAGTTATGCTGCATATAGCTTCAGATCCAATATATAATGGGATAATTAAGCACACTGAGATTGACTGCCGCTTTATTAGAGGAAAGCTGGTTTCTGGTGAAACTGCAACAGCCTTTATGAACTCAAGTGATAAACTTGCTGAGAATATCCTTGTAGTCTTCATTGGAATTACATTCTTTTAATATGCTGGGAATATATGAAATGCATGCTCCAGCTTGAGAGGAATTGAGGAGTTTTTGTCGCATACAATGGCACTTGTAAAAGGTCACACCCTGTTCATTAGAATGGGCCACACTGAAAAACCCCAACCATTTAGTCTTAAATCTGTCATCTTTTACTTTCACAAGCATCATCTTTTCTTTTCAGATGTTTTTCAGATAGGATGATGCTTTAAGAAACATTATGCCTTTTTTTTTTTTTTGGGTTTCTCTTGCAAAACTAGATACGTCCATGCATGTTAGAGGCATGATACACAGATCTAATCTCTCTCTCTCTCTCTCGTATGTGCAGCGAATTGAGGTTGAGAGGAAAACAAACCAGCTTGCTGGAAGAGAATTTGAATCTAACATACGGCAGAAGCAGAGTGAGATTTACAGCAATGAGCAAAAAATTAAGGCGCTTAATCGAGAGAAAGATATTATGGCAGGCGATTCAAAGGACAGAGTAAAACTTGCTTTGAGGAAAGCTGAGCTAGAGAATCACAAAAGGAAACACAGAAAGATGCTAACTGGTCCACTGCTTTCTTCTGGTAGTAGGCGTATTCATCGCAAGAATGTAATGTTAACCCAGCACGTGCTAATTGGTTCACTTCCTGGTTTATTAATATATTAGTTTGTATGTTTTGTTTGAATTACAGCTGTAGCTATAGAATTATTTTCTTTGAACGAGCAAATGAGATTCTTATTAAGAGAAGCATTTACTTTCAATTCCAGATTTGATGAAGCTCGCGTAAATCCGACTTGCGAAAGACCATTTTCATTTTTGCCTTCGCAAATGTTTCATTAAATAGTGTTCAAATAGCTAATACTTAGTTTCACGTTGTAGTTTTCAGTTACTCAATAGTATGCTCACTTTAAATAAGAGAAGCATGTGCATAGTCTAATTCTTCATAAATATTTCAATTTATAGGTTTTTTAACATTTTTTATTTTATTTATTTACTATTTTTTAATTTAATTTGAGATTTTTATCCAATTAGCATATAACTTAAAGTGAGCGCGGGTTTTTTTGTTTTTTATATATAATATTAGTGGGTTTTAGCAATATGGGTCGGGTCGGGTCGGGTATGGGTCATCATATTTACACTACAAGAATATAGATCAAAACGGGTTAAATTTATCAAATATGAATCGATTCATTTTCGGCCCGACCCATTCATTTGCCACTCCTACCTCCCACAGTATCTTTGCATAGTCTGACATAACTCCTTACATCTCTGGAAAAAGGAAGTACAATCTTCCAGAAAAAATAAATAAATAAATAAGGCTAATTTCTCTAAAAATCTGGAAGAGCTTGAGCCCACGAATCGGACGGCGGTCCCCACCCTGGACAAGGCCCTTCAATTCCACGACTGCGACTCCATCCACCGCACCCTCGCCCCCGACCTTGAGTGGTGGCGGTGGAGGTTCCGTCCACATCGGACGACACCTTCCTCTTCGTCCCTGACTCCGTCACCTCCTTCGCCCCCGCCGCGGTCGCCCGAGTGCTTCGACCCGACCCTACCCGCTCCATCTCGTGGGTCAACGCCTGGATGTTCTCCGCCAATGGGTCGGTCGCCCAAGTTGAGGGAGTACTTCAGCACCTCGCTTGCCGTCACGCTATTCGGCGACAGGTCGATGCCGGTGAGGGACTCAAGGACGCTCGACTTGCTGGAGGACCGGTCGCCGAAGCCGACGATGCTGGGGAGCTGGAATCCTCCTCCGTGACCATGTCGAAGCCCGTTGAGCAGGGGGGCGGCTCCGGCGGTTGTAGTGGGGAGAGAGAGAGAGAGAGAAAGTGAGGGGAGAGAAAAAGTCAAGTGAGAAAAAAGAAATTTTAACGGAACAAATGGATGGACACTTGTCCTTAAGTTAAGGCGGATTTGAAAAAAATATATATAAAACATCATCTAAGGTTGCCCTGTCCGAAGTGGCACGACCCCAGTGACATGCTCTTTCTCCTCTTTTAGTTATAATGCCATCACATGAAATCTAAGCTTTTGGAATGTTGAGTCCTTGCTTAGAGCCATTGCGAGAGAGAGAGAGCACCATCTTCTTTTGCTTCTGACTCCGGGCTAGCCTCTACTACAATTGTACGATGAAAGTTATAAACTATATATTTTGAGGAGTGTTATCGTCTATTGGCATCTATGGTAAAATCAACTCGAAGGTTGGAGAGACAATAGTTTACCCTATAACGAATGTCGGCAATTCGTGTCCCGAGATTAGATGAGAAATATGCTCAATATAGTTGATCCAGCTCCGAATATAATCAGGTTGAAAAATCAACAGATGAGTTATGGTCAAAGGCCCATTAGATAATGCACTATTGATTATAAGTCACCTTTGGGTCTTTACCTGGTCCCAATGAAAAAAATCATATCACTCACCAGAAGATCCCATGTTTTAAAGAGAGTTGGATCAAATCATGAAGTTCTCATTGAATTAAGATTCACACAAAAAAAAGCACATATCATTGCTTAGTTATTAGGAGGATCCTGAAAACATCTGAGTCAAACAATATAGTATAGCTCGCACTATCTCAAATATTATTTCAAGGTTAAATGAACGGCTATATGAGAGAAAACGATTGAGAACTGTAACATGGGGAGGAGAACAACTCTTGATCTTAAAGTATAACAAATTAGAATTAAACGGACGATGTTGTATAATACCTTATATTAAAGATAATCATTTCTTAACATTTATTAAAATTGTGTGCAATAGTTAAGGTACTTGGCCAAAATAAAATCATCGATGAATTTGAAAACGAGTCTTAGGGTCCGTTCATTTAGCAAAAAATGGGTCATTTCCGAAAAATATTTTCCCATGAGTTATTTTCCAAGAAAATGACTATATTTTCCGGTGTTCAATTAAAACCTGAACTTTGAGCAAAAAATATTTTCCACCATTCGTTAGCTAATTTAATTGTTTGGAAAAAAAATATCAAAATTTTGAATTTTAATACTTTTAATTTTTTTTTTTTTTTTTCTTTTCCTTCCTCCTTCCTCCTCCTTCCTCCTTCCTCCGCCGCCGCACGCCCCGACGATGGCCGGCTGCCGGGGCCGACCAAGACCCGGTTGCCGATCCGACGAGCTCGAGGCTCGGCTTATCTCGCCCGAGCTTGTCGGAGGTTCGCCGAGCTCTAGCGAGCCGCGAGCTCACCGGATCGGGCGGCGGAGCTCGGGCTCGCTGAATTGGGAGCCCGAGCTCCGCCGCCAAATCTCGCGGCTCGTTAGAGCCTGCCGAACCTCTGGCGAGCTTTGGCGAGGCCCGACCCTCGCCCAGCTCGCCGGATTTGACGAGTTCGCTGGGCTCTAGCGAGGCCAGAAACGAACACCGGAAAATCTGGAAAACATTTTCCTGAAAGTCATTTTTCGCGAAATGAACGGACCCTTAAATTCTTTTGCTTCCTCAGAGTAAGTTAGGTCGCAATTTCTAAATTTTCAATTTCTTATTTAATTTTAACTTATTTGGAAAATCGTAAACCATGATCAATTGAACGCCTTTGATTTGCTTCATTATTCTTAATCTAAGGCCAACTCTAATTAATCTTTTTGCCCACTTCGTATGTAACATCACGGTTTATCGAAATCCATTTTCCTAAGTTTTGCTTTTAACCTTTAATCACCAATCGTCTACAATCGTCAATTAAAAGCAAAATTCAAAAAAAGAAAACAAGCATTTAGTACTAAATGAATATGCTCATCTACAATGTGAATGGACATGTAATAAGGTTCATTCAGATAATACTTTAGATATAATGGTTTTAAAGTAACAAATTAAGAGGTCAGTGTTATAACTTGTTCTCAATTCACAAAATAAGAAAATAGCATGATTTCCTTTAGCAAATACATTACCTGACATTAATTCTATTCTGAAATATATATGAGCATTTCTTCTAAATATACCTGCCCTCGCCGGTGGTCTGGCGATGGTCTCGCTGGCCTCCCTGCTTTAAGAAATATACAATTGATTCCCTTCGGCATTTACATTACCTAACATTGATTCTCTCTTCTAGTGAAAACTCAACAAAAGAGATCCTTAATTCACGCGGGAAAGAGATTTGAATTAGTTTGAAATGGTTCCTGGAGAGAAAATGAGAACTCCATCCCACAGACTTCATATCCATTTCAAAGAGAACCACAACCGAATCTGTCCCAGAAGCTGTAAAAGTTGGATTCCACCATCATGCCTCGATAGTAGAAAGCCTACCCATCAACTTGTATCAGAAATCAACGCCAAATCCATAATGGTTAACGAGGGATGCATCTGTAGAAGAAAAGAGAGCAGAAGGGGAAAGAAAGTATAAATAAGGGCCTTCACAAAATCGTAAGATATGGATTAACACTATCCTCTGGAATGAATACTCTGAAGCTTCATAATAAATCTAAACGCTCCATCTGCAAGGTTAATAACATCGGTTAATAATAAGTCCGTTTGCCGGTAAAAAAAGGCAAATACGGCCAGCAGGAGGCAGCCCATACAAAAATACGGCCATCTGAAGGTTAATAACACCAGAGAAGACAAGACATGAACCCACGATTACGAATCACCCTTGCCCACGTCGCAGTTGTACTAGGACGTGTTGCTTGCAATCTCTTGACGTCCATTCTGCTTGATAATATGCCATGGCTGATTTGTGTTGCCTGCATCATAATGTTGGTGATCCCATTTGCGTTCATTGTGAATATATCAGCCATGGCTGATATGCCATGGCTGTTTTAATTTGTAACTTTTCCCTGCAGCTTCGGATTTGAACCTTTGCATTATTACCTTTACCACCTTTTATTTTGAGAAAATATCTACTTCATAGTACCACGTTAGCTGATATCACAAACGTTTATGATTGGAATCCACTTCAATTGATGTAATGATAAGACAAATATAGAAATAAGTACTATGTATTTGTAAGACCTGTTTTGGAGAGATGATCATTTATTACTAATCATTAAGATACTTGGCCGGAAATTGTTGCGTAGTACAATGTGAAAGTTGGCCTTAAATTCATTTCTTTTGTCAGAGTAAATAACGATTACTTTTTTTAAATTAATAAAATTGAAAACTATGATTGATCGAACGGCTTTAATTTGCTTGCATTATACTTACTCTAGGGCCCAACTTGAATTAATTTTTTCCCACTTCATAGGTATTAATGTGGTTTGCTGATATACATTTTTTGTAAGACTTGTGCAAGAGCGACACAAACATTTTCCTTTTATTCTTTTATCACCAATTTTGAGCAGTTACTTACTAGGGTGCGTTTAGTACTATTATGTTCCTCGAAATAATTTCTACTTAGAAATGTTTTTATTTTATTTTATTTCCTATACGAGTTTCTAAGCATTCTAAAATGTTTGGTAATTGCACAAAATTTATATTCTTGAAATAAAAATATCTTTGGTATGACCCTCAATTTTATTTTTTTGTAACTTAGAATTTCTTTTAATTATTTAATAATTTTATTACTTTTTTTCTATTCTTTTTCCATTTAAACTTCTTCTTCCTCTAGCCAATCGTCGGCCTTAGGGGAGCCTTGCTAGCCCTCAATGAGAATCCGGCAAGGTCGCCAACCATTGCCGAGGCCGGTGACTAGCTAGAGGAAGAAGAAGAAGAAAAGGGCAAGAAAAAAAAGAGAAAAAAGGCTTGGTTCTAGAACTACTCTTGCCAACAAAGTAATAACTTTTTGCTTTTTTTTTTTGCTTTTTGATTCTGCTCCAAATTTATTATCAAGAATAAATTGTTCTTGAGAACAAAAAAGTTATCAAACGGATTTCCGTTCTTTTTTTTCTTTTTTTAATTATGAAAAACAAAAGAATAGAAATAAGCATTACTTGGCACATTACCAAATAAGCCCTTATAAATAAAAGGTTGGGAATGGACATTTAATGAAGTTCATTCAAGTAATAAATGCATGTTTAATTTTTAAAAGTAATAAATTGAGAGGTCATTTTGGTAACTTGAAATCTTAAAACAGTGTTCTTGCAACCTACCCCTCTCAAGGAAGGGAGATAGGATTAGAGTTACTTGCTTATAAAGCGTGGGCTCTCCCAAGTCTATACCTAGCGTGACATTGATTTTCCTAATCTTTGTATTCAAAAGGAGTCGCCATTAGCCATTGTTGAGAGGTTAGCTAGAAACCGAAATCAAGACATGAGAGTATCGTCTTGATGCATGCGCAACTAGAGATTTCGGAATCGGGAACTTGATTAACCTAGCTATTTAACTAGAACCCTTTCCGTACCTAAACTCGACTATTTTCCGATCAAAGTATCAAGGCAGCCTATCGAAAATTCTGAAATTTATCCTAACCATTCTGAAAATGAAAATAACAATCAATATATTAAAATCACTTAATCAAGTATAATCGAATTGAAATGCACAAGCAACTATCTAGCATAGTCTCTAAAAAGAAAAAAAACACAAAACAACCTCTATTGTAAAGCCTTAAAGGCTTGTTTAAATTCGGGTACAATTTTTATGAAAGGATATTTAGATTTTTTTTTAATAGTTAACTGGTTCTAAATTAGAATTAACAGGAAAAATCTAATGAAACTATAAATCTATCTTCTAAAGTTTTTTTCTAAATTTTTTAGTTTTTTTAAAGATTTCTATTTTTTGGAATTTTTTTTAATTCTGAAAAAACAAAGCCTCGAGTCGGGTCAAAGGATCCGGCCCGACTATGGGCTTAACCCAGACCATAGAGGTCCGGGTTGGGTCGGGCCCGGTCCCAAACCGGGCTATTTCAACAAAGCAAGCCGAAATTTTTTATTTCCCTTTAAATGATCTAAGCCTTTGCTCAAAAAAAAAAAAAAAAAAAAAAAATGATCTAAGCCCAAAACCAAAATCAGTTCACAAAACTTCCAAACCACGTTTCTATTCTTTTCGTATTCCATTCTTCTTTTCCTTTCATTTTTCCTTTTCTATTTTCTATTTTTTTTTTTTATCTTTCCCCTTTTCACATTTCATCTTCTCTGCACGTGGTCTTCTTCCTCACTGAAAATCCCCTTTTCTACGTTCACTTCTTTGCGCGACGTCTTCTTCCACCGAGATCACGCCATCACCGAAGCTTCCTCTCGGACGGACTCAATGGCACTTTACTACACGAACTCATCCCAGAATCTCAACTGGTCCGGCGTCAACAACCAACCTCACCGACCCTAACCCGGTCGTCACCGCTGGTTATCACTCCGGCCGTCGGCAAACGTCGCCGGAGACGTCGATGACACCAAATATATATATTTCAAGACAACAACCATTCTAACAGATCAACCACATATATTCACGCCGAGACAAGAAGTAAAGGCTGACTGTGGCAGCCTCTAACCGCGGGCTCCTCCGGCGAAGGGTGTGGATTTCCCGACGAGAAGACGTTCATCCACGGCCGACTCGGGCATCAAACGATATACCACAAAATCAAAGAGAAACGCAGATTCAGTGATAATGCAACCATATTAGGACAAACCAGGCGCAAAACAAAGATTTTAAGCATCGTTTTTATGAACTCAAATTCGGGGCTTCATTCAGACATTTTATCAAACAGTTGATGTGCGAAATCAACGTTATTGGCAACAAATCAGTTTGGGTTTTGTATGGTTTGCTCAAAATCTCGTCAGTTTGGTCTCGCGTTCTCGAACTTAATAAGCGAGGGAGAAACGGAGCGTTTCCGGGGATTACCTGGTTCGGAAGCTTGCTGCGACAAACAGTGACGGCCGAGTTGGCTTCCGCAGAAGGTCGAGACGATTCAGACGAACCACCGGTAAAGGGAGACAAATTTCTCACTCTCGGTTTCTCTCCTCCCTCTCTATCTCAAGTGTCTCAAAAAAAAAAAAAAAATCCATTGAAACGAGCCCCCTCTCTCCCTCTTAAGGGCAACCGGCAAGTGCGCATAGCCTCTGCCATTTCCAGCTTTCCGGCCGGCCTGATCCCGACCCGTAGATCACGCCGCCGCCTGCCACCGCGTGATCCTTTGGCTTGTACCTTGCCTTTTTTCTTTTGCAGAAGCGTGAGCGCGCGCGAAGGGGAAGAATGGTGTGTTTGGAAATTGCTTTGAAGGGGCTTTGGGGTTAAAGGCCTTTTGGCCAAAATGGAGGTGTTTGGGACTTATGGGGGAAGTTAGCATTTGCAAGGCTGAAAGCCCCAGGCAGGTCCTAGGCTGCCTCGGGCTTTCAGTATTTTTGAAATGCTCATGTCACTGTTCATATGGCTACCGTTCATCTTCTTCTCTGATGGCGTGGACGAGCTCGAGAGGCCGGTGAGGTCGCGATTGAGGTCGATGAGGTCGTGGCGACCGTCACCGGCCAATCGCGCGACCCCGACGAGTTGTGGCGACCGCTCGCGAGTCCCGGCGACCGCCCGCGAGTCGCGTTGCCGGAGGTCGCCGTGAGGTCGCCCGACCCTAGGTGGCCCTCGCCGGTCGTCTCCGGCGGCCGCCTGCCTCGCCGACGAATTCTTTTATTTTTTTGATAATTTTTTTTTATTAATCATCAAAGTCTTTTATAAATGTAATCTTTACAAACACTAATTTACTCAAACTACTTTAGAATGGACTTTCAAAGTATAATTTACCAAATACCATTTGCATTTTCGAAAATCCCTTTAACTCAAAGATCTTTGCATTTTCTCAAAGGTTTTCCCCAAAAGCCTTCCCAAACGCACCCGAAGAACACAAACTGTGCCGTGGGCTGGAGAATAAAGGAGATGGCTCGGCCCACGCGGGGAAAAGGAAGAGAAAAAAGGCAGTGGGCCGAGTCCATCCGAAAAAAGAGAAGAAAGAAATAGGGGGCCAGGTCCCGACTCCACCTCTTCCTTCTTCTTTCTTTCTTTCTTTCTTTTTTTTTTCAAATTCTTTTTAACGACTAATCTTCTAATTCTTTTAATTGATTTTTATTTTATTTTTTGTTATAATTTCTATAAATTATATTACTATTAATGCAAATGCTTCTAAAATCTATATGCTACGCAATTTAATTGAAATTTATTTTGTTTAGGGGTTTTAATCTTTAATTTGTCATGCAATTAATAAATGATTAAGCGGGTCGCCAAAATTTAGATGTCAATAAGTATTTTTACCTCGCCAAACCCTTGATGCTTCTATCATTAAGTAGTTAAGTATGCCTGCCCTTTTGTCTGAATAGCCAAAAAGATATGTGTGAAGTTTAAAAAGATAACGCGCTTTAATTGAGAATGGCACTATGTGATTTCATTTCATTGATAAGCTTCAACTTGGAATTGAAAACCAAGCAATCAAAAATATTCGCAAGTATATGACCATGTTCCATGGCTCATTACAGGTCCAAGAGCAAGCCCTGAGGCTAATGGATCCCACTTTTTATTGGCACCTAGCTAGTAGTAACAATATATCCATCATAGAAAAAAAAAACAAAAATTATATGAACATATAATTTCTATACTCATTTTCGCAACAATTATAATTGGATATCTTATCATGTTAAAATTATCTTGTCAATATATCATCAATCTACACAAAGTTTTGGATCTCCAAAACTGACTAGTGTCACGAAAAGCATCATAGGAAAATAAAGACATACATGAATTAGTGAAGGATGACGTCATTGTTGAATTTGGAAGAAAAGCGATTTCTCCCTCTAATCCCAATTTTTACTCTTATGGCTTAGATGGAGCGCTAATGTGTTGATAGGAAGAATGAGGACCGGCTATATATATGTTCATTGGTTTTTTTTTTTTTTGTACGTTCATCAAATAATCATAATCTTAAGATCAACGCTTGAGATTGTGTATCCGTTAATTTCTTCTTAATTTTCCCCATTAATGTGTTTGCTATTTTCATAATAATCAGGCCACTCAATATCTGATTATTATGAAAATTTAGCCAATCTTATCGATGCACAATTTAGCCAATCTTTCCAAGATTTTCCTATTAATTTTGGTATTTTTTCAATATTCTCTCACTTGGCCTGAGTAAAGCTCAACGCATTAATTATCATGCATGCACATTGATAATAAACAACTTCTTTCGATGTCTATTATAGTATCAAATTATGTCTCGAGTTTGAACTCTGTATGGAACCCAACTCATTAGAATATTTTGATTTGCTCAAGATATGGTAAGCACTTTATTTGAATCAGATTTGTTTTCTAAAGATAATCTCCAAGTCAAAGTTTCACCAAGATTTATTGATCGGCGATGGTCTCTACGTAAATATACAAGAATAGATTTGTCCCTTCATCAAATTTTGTCTCGAGGTTGGACACATGACTTGTGTTGTGAGCTTTTCATTCAAATTGATTCATAAATACCATGGATTTTGGCCTCATTTAGATTTGAACGCGTAAATAATTGTAATTCTAACTCTTTAATGATAATGGAATTATTTGCTATTGGCTCTTTCTATAGAGTAAGTACCGACACTCGAATAAAATCGCGTAAATTTATTACGTCTTTTCATTTCTTTTTCTAGTGATTTCGCGTTAATTTAAATTATTAAATCATTAATATTGCACCATCGTACCAGTTATGGAGAACCTTTCCTTTCACATGCTACGAGACAAAACCCCATCTGCGGCTGATGAAAGGCATATGACCATATCTCTTTATATAGTCCACAATCATGTCTCATAGAGACTTTCCTGGAGACGAACCATGATGCATCTTTTCCTGGAAAGAGAAAGGAACGAGAGAGTAAAGAAATGTCGGGGGAGAAGTTGGTCCAACGGCGGCGACGCTTTTTCTCTCTCCTTCTTCGCTTGACTTACTTGCCTGTTAGCTCTCTCTCTCTCTCTCTCTCTCTCTCTCTCTCTCTCTCTCTCCAATTTCCTCAACGTTCCCCTTGCTCATGCTTGATCTGCGTGGAGAAAGAGCAATGTCCATGATAGAAAAAATTCGGTATGCAAAGTATGTCAACTTCAACACTATGAATTTCGATAACACCATAGAGATATGAAACGCCTCGGTTTTTGCAAGAGGCTCCGAGGTTTGTCTACGGATGAGATCCATTAGTATTGCGTGGGGATTCAACCATAACCGTACATGCGCAAGAAAACATCTCTTGATCTAACGGTCTTGGAAAAAAATAGAATTAAGGGCTCCATGTCATTTAAGACCTAACATTAATTCGCTTTTCTTGTGAAAACTAAGCAAAAAAGTTTGGTAAGTGCCATGGGAAAAGGTGGTGAACCATTTTGAGATGGATCGTGGATCGAATATGAGAACATCCTACAGTGTTCCTAATCCATTTCAAAGTAAGAGAATAAAAAATGAATGTGTTAGAGGCTGGAAAAGATAGAATCCAACATCTTGCTTCAATGGTCGAATGCTACACATCAATTCGTAACAGAGAATTCAATGCCAAATACATAATGATTAATGAGGGATGCATCTAATCGTTACAATTTTTATTTTATTTTATTAATTTTGTGTAAAAAACATTGTTTCTTCATGTTGAAAATACAATTTGATTTTTTATGATTTCAAAGGATTCATTTAAAAAAAAAAAAAAAAAAAAAAAGAGGACTATAGGAATCATTTCTTGAATAGAACCGGCATTCTAGCCTTGGAGTCGGGACCGATCCAATCCTACGCTACTTCAAGGTTCGTAGAATAGGTAATTGAACCCGTTCTACCTTAGAACTAACCTTGAATTGGTTGGTTCAAGTCGATTTGATTTGATTCCTAAGTTAAACCACACCCGATGCACCCCATAAATCAAATCTCAACTCTCAGAAATCAATAAATAATAAAAATCATAAATTCTGAATCATCATCCTACTTGAATTGAAGAGGAACATTAAATTACATCAGTGAATGAATTTTTTTTATTTTTTTATCGGCATTAAGCGTTGGGGGCTAATTGATATATATTTTCCATCAAGGGATAAATTAAAATTTTCCCTATCTTTATGAAATTTGTTGTTTATAATGCAAAAATGCCTACTAAAAGATGATGCGAAGACAAATTAATCAAAGAGGCATTGGGTCTAATTGATTATATATATGTGTGTGTGTGTGTGTGTGTGAGAGAGAGACAATGATAAGGAGGAGCATGAGGGATTAATTGGGATGAGGCGCGTGATGGATTGACTCCAATTCTCCTTGCCATTAGTCATAAGTTTATGAGCAAGGAGAATTTTTTTGTCTGAAAGTTCTCCATTCCTTAGTTATTAGGAGTATCACGAAAACATCCGAGTCGAATGATATAGCATAGCTCGCGTTGTTCCAAATATTATTTCAAGGTTAAATGTATGGCTATCTGAGAGAATATCAATCAGGAATCATAACATGGGGAGGAGAACGACTCTTGATCTTATGGTATGACAAACTAGAATTAAGCGTACAATGTGTATAAGACCTTATATTAAAAATTATCATTTCTTCACATTTATTAAAATTACTTGCAATAATTAAGGTACTTGGCCAAAAGAAAATCATTGATGAATTTGAAAATAAGCCTTAGATTCTTTTGCCTCCTCAAAGTAAGTTAAGGTCACAATTTCTAAATTTTAAACTTTTTATTTAATTTTAACTTATTTGGAAAATCGAAAATAATGATCGATTAAAAGTCTTTAATTTGCTTGCATTAATCTTAATATAGGACCAACTCGAATTAATCTTTTTGCCTACTTCGTATGAAAAATCACGGTCTATCGACATCCATTTTTCTTAATTTTACTTTTACTCTTTTATCACCAATCTTCCACAATCGTCAATTAAAATTTTTAATTTAAAAGTGAGATTCAAAAAAAGAAAACGAGCATTTAGTACTAAATGAATATGCTCATCTACAGGGCTGTGAATGAATGGACATGTAATAAGGTTCGTTCAGATTATACTTTATGTTTAATGTTATAAAAGTAACAAATCAAGAGGTCAGTGTTACAACTTCAGAGTCGCTGCAACAGTGCAACTCTGAAGTCGCCTCGTTTGCATTCCTCCCATTGGAGGACCTCCCTCCTTTTCATTAACAGTGCAACTCTAAGTTGCCTCTTTTGCATTGCTCCCATTGGAGGACCTCCCTCCTTTTCTCGACATTGGTGGACCTCCCTCCTTTTCTTTGACAGTGCAACTCTAAGTTGCCTCTTCTGCGTTGCTCCCATTGGAGGACCTCCCTCCTTTTCTTTGACAGTGCAACTCTAAGTTGCCTCTTCTGCGTTGCTCCCATTGGTGGACCTCCCTCCTTTTCATTAAAAGTTACCAAACAAGATCTTCACATCGTCTATAAAGACATAGTAGAGAAGTAGAGAAGTAATCACGCATTGCTCGGAGGTCAATGGGAAACCACAACTCAGCCGATCACGGTGTTCGGAGGTAAGCACCACACCATTTCTTTTGTCCAACCTCCTTCAGTAAATTGGAGGACTCTGAGTAAATTCGTACTGTTTTTTTGGGAAACCATCCGCACTCCACTTTGATTAGGTGAACTCTTCCTTTTCAATGTTGCATACAGGAACCATGAAACCAGTAAAAATCGCCTGTGTTCTTTTGTCTGTTGAACCATCCATATGCTCATTCTTGATCCTTATTATTTGCGCTGCTGTGAAATACAGTTGTCTAACAAGCAATTTGCTGATTTTTATTCCAAGGAATGGGTTAGAGCACGTTGTTCAAATCAACGAAGGCCTTGATTCACTTGCGCAGGCCTTGCGTCAACTCATTGAGGAGAGTGACAGCTCTATAGGTCCGGGCAACATATCCAGAGCACCACGCATCTTGCTTATCTGCACAGCAATTAGATTCATCCGGCAAAGATTAATCTTCGGAATGGGAAGACAAAATGTTGATCCAAGTTTCCGACTTGCCATTACTGGGATCGCTGTTGCTCTTGGATGCGTTGAATGCGGTCTCCTGATGTGCGTTCTGTTCAGGGGCGTGCCTTGGCCAATTTCTGTTGCCTGCATCCTAATGCTGGTAGTCCCGTTCGTGTTCATCCTGGGTTAAAAGGATTATTAGTGACTGGGCGCTAGTTTCTGGCTTCCGATGTGGTGACGTGCGTTTTGTGTGAATTTCGTTTGTCTGTAATCTTCCCCCCGCTGGTACTGATCTGAACGTCATTGTTGCACTATTACCACACCGCTTATCTAAGGAATTTATATGTTCTGTGCCCTTCTACTGCAAAATCGTTTTCTTTTCCTGCTCTGTTTTTCATCTTATGTCTCTATTCATATGAAAACTGTCTCGACATGAATGTGAAAAACCACGACTTAGCAAATATCATCGGGAGCCGCTATTTCCAGGCCTCCACTTGCTTGCCCACGCCCTCAAAACCTTAAAATGGCAAAAGAACCCACGGTTTCCCGGGTCGCCACCGCCTTTATTGAAGCGCTCATCATCCTCCTTCATTTTGCCTCCTTCAGCAACTTCTTCTGCTCTTGATCGTGTAAAACACCCAAATCCCACAATACCCTTGTCTTCCTTCATCCATTTGAAGCTCATGCTCACCCCCTTCTTAACAGCAATAGCCTCAGTGTCGGCTTCTTTGGCGAGCACCAGAAGCAGCCGCCTTTCGTGGGGGCGACGGCTATGGCGTCTTCGTCTTGCGATAGCTCGAACTCAGGAGCGTGGTTTGGGGTTTGGAGAGAGGGATGGATTTGAGCTTGTGGAAACGGGAACTCGAGGTTGGGGAGCAAGAAGGAGTCGGCGGCGGTGAAGGAGGAGCTGTTGATCGCGGCGATTTTCTCGAGGACGTAGAGGTCCTTGGGTCAGGGAAATGAGGTCTTCCACCGCCGAGTCATCGGCGTGAGAAAGGTAGAAGAATTCGGCCGTGGGTTTCTTCTGCTTCTTCATCTTCTTCTTCTTCTTCTTCTTCTTGGTTTGTGGTGATTTCTCCTTTCTCACTGGCTCTGTTTTACTCTGTTACCGCTGCGAGCGGTGGGGATAGAATTGTGCTTAACCGCGAGGTTAAGAGGAACCATCAAATTACAGTGGCACGCCAGATAAAACTACCATTCCCATGCGTAATTGAAGAATAACGCAATTTTTTTCTTGCAAACGAAGAGCAACGCACCTGAAAAACAAAATTCCAAGTTCAAAAAGGGCGGGGTACCAGTAGATTAAAGGTGGAAACGGAGAATGTAAGCGCACGTGAGATGCGTGTGCATCTCTGGCCGGTCACTTTTCTCGTCGGGTTCAGCGCTGGGGGCTAATTAATATATCTGTCGAGTATAGGGGGGTCATTTGAGACAAACTCAAATGCAGATGGTCTTTTGCAAAAGAGGAGCCGTCGCACCACCTGCGCTGCATCATTTGCCTTGTGATCTACTACAAAACGTGTTTGCCAATTCGTAGGCCTGCATCAAGTTTTGTTTCAGACGAGGAAGGAAGAGGTTAATCCACCGTGTGTGTTCCATTATGTGAATTCTGTTTTATTCGGAAACAATCTATATGATGAACTTGTCCTTTCCCATGTTGCATTGTTAACCCATAGTACAAGTATATATGAAACATTTTTATTTTATTTTTTATTTGGTTTGGTTTGGTTAAACGATACATGAGTTTATTCTTAATCTTTATTGTGTGAAAAGCGGATGTCTAACAAGTTTGCTGATTTAAATTATAGAAGTAGAGCAGAGCGTGTAACTCCAATCGCCTACAGACTATAACGAATATCTTGATACACTAGATAAGACCTTACGTCAACTCATCAAGGATAGGTCTACAAGTTGAGCCATCATTACTGGTGAACGCGGCACTAAGTTCATCTATGTAGTGATCAAGATAGTCAGGCAAAAATTAGTCTTCAAGATGGGAAGACAAGATATGGGCTTGGTTCCAACTTTCATTTGTTCTCATTGCTGTTGCCCTTGGATGCATCTTGTGCAGTGTCCAAATGTGCGTTATGCGTGCTAACATGCCTTGGCCCGTTGCATTCATCTTGATTTTGGTGATCCCATTTGAGTTCATCCTGGATCAAAGGATTAATTAGTGAACGGCGATAGTTTTCGGCATTCGATATAGTTGATGGTTTGGTGTTTCCTGAGGTCCGGTCCTCATGGTGATGTGTACTTTCTAAGAAGTTTGGTTTGCTTGTATAACCTTCCGGTGGCGCAGTTGGTCCTCAATGTGTTTGGTGGGTTTGAGTCTCTATACGACCAAACTCAATTTAAAGTATCTAATTAGATAGCTCGCAAATTCTAAGTAACTTATCCGACCGTACTCCAAAAGTAAAGCAAGTTGGATAAATACAAGCTTGATTCACTGACAGAACTCCAGTTTGATCACTAATGTTGTGCTTTTAAGACCGGTTTACCAAAATTACTTGTTAATATCATTCATGCATTAATTATTAAAATCACAAGGTAACTCATGCCTAGTACATGGCCGAACGGCAACGGCCACGTGTGCATGTTATTTTTTTTATTTTATTTTTTTGTGACTCAGGGAACCCCGTAAGCGCTGGGGATTCGAACTTCTCCCCTTCGTGAGGCGGAGAAAGCCCGAAGCCAGCAACGACACTCAGTGCGGTGGTGTGTGCATTTTTTTTTTTTTTGGTATCCTAGGGAACCTAGTAAGCCGACAGCCGGCGGACAAACTCTGAGGCCGACGCAAGCTAGCCACCACACTCACGCCATCGGTTAAGTCGTGGTTCCTTTCTCACAGCGCAGACGACGAAGGGAATCGAACACTGGACCTCTCGTGAAAGGAACAAGTGCTCAACCAACTACGCCGCCGCCACGGGTGATGTGTGCATGTTATTTTTATCTCTACATAACCCGATAATAACATACTTATTGGGCCAATTGAGATTTTGGTTCTTAAATCTACACAAAAAGCTGCTTCTTCTTCTTCTGTTAACTGTAAAAAGAGTACACGCATGGGTGTGGAAATAAACTTTAAATGTGTAGAGGGGTTAATTATAAAAATAAAAATAAAAATATGAGAAAAACATTTAAACGAGAAAAACATTTAAACGATCTTAAGATTTATATTCACTATTAGTAAGTATGATATTTAGAGGATTATATCTCAAGTATTTTCAAATTTATAATTCTGTCCATTTTGTTATACTATACCAACATCCTACATATATAGGAGGAATGCGCAATAGAAATACATGAATGATTCCCTTCAGTATTTACATCACCTAACATTGAGTCTCCTGTTGTGAAAACTCAGCATAAAAGATTGTTAATTGCACAGGAAAAGAGATTTGAACCAGTTTGAAATGGATCCTGGATAGAAGAGGAGAACTCCATCCTACAGACTCCCTATCCATTTCAAAGAGAACCACACCCGAATCTGTCCTAGAAGCTGTAAAAGTTGGATTCCACCATCGTGCTTAGATAGTCGAATGCTACCCATTAACTTGCATCAAAATTCAACGCCAAATCCATAACGGTTAACGAGGGATGCATCTGTACAGCAGACCCGACCATAAACTTCACGCAATGAAGAAAAGGGCTAGCCTGATGGAGAAACACATGACCTCTTGACTTGTAATTGAACAGCAAAAGGGGAAAGAAAGTATAAATAAGGGCCTTCACAAAGTTGTAAGATATGGATCGACACTATCCTTTGGAATGAATACTCTGAAGCTTATCACATGACAGGTAAATAGAACACCAATGAACAATTGCTTGTTCTCTCGTTCGGGTTGGTTAGTAGTATGGAAAGTTAGATGATTCATTACCTTCCAAAGACCATCATTAAGATAATGCATGTTATCCACCCCAATGCCCTGTTAACAGCCCGTCTGCATATCAAGCAAAAAATTTATATCTAAACTTTTTTTGTGAACCATGAAAATATTTTTCAATCATACCTTATTACAAGAGAAACAAACAACCATTTTTTCAAAAATATTTTACAAAATATGGGATTTCTGCGAAACAAATAAATTCTAAATAATAATAATTTTTTTCATTTAAATTATCTAAAAAAATCATCTAAAAAACTGAAAACTATTAACAATTCAACGTTCATTCTAGGGCCCAACTTGAATTAATCTCTTTGCCCACTTCGTCTATACATTATGGTAACATCTATTAGTAAATAAAAAGGAAAAATTTTAAATAAATGTCTCAAGTGTCTTTATTTTCTCAAATAAGGATCTAAAACTGACTTCAATGGTCGAATGCTACACATCAACTTGTATCAAAGAATTCAAAGCCAAACACATAATGATTAACAAGGCGTGCATCTACCCGAAAGCCGGCTCACTTTTTTATGTTATTTTGCAAAAAAATCAAATTATTATAAATATATAAAACGTGCAAGAAACATGTATTTTTCAAGTGGTTAAGTTGTTTCTTCATGTCAAAGACACGATTTGATTTTCCTTGGTTGCAAAGGAATTTAACCCAATTCTCGGGTTGAAACAATTCCTAGGTAGAACTGCCAGATTCGACCTTGGAGATATGAGCCAATCCAATCCTAGGCCGCTTTTAGGTTTGTAGAATCGGGAACCAAACCAGTTCTTCCTAGAACTGACCTCAGACCGATCAGTCTAATTCCCGTGTTGAACCAGACCAATTCACACCTCTTCTCAAATCTCAACTTTCAGAAATCAAGAAATAATAAAAACCATGACTATTAAATCCTTGCGCTCCTCGAAATGAAGAGGAACCATAAAATTACAGCAGCGCACCAGATTAAACAACCATGCTCGTGCGTAATTGAACAACGTACTTTTTTGCTTGCCAAATGCCAACGAAGAGCAACACACTTGAAAAACAAAAATCCAAATTCAAAAAGGTGAGATATCGGCGGAATGGAGGTGGAGCTGGAGACGGAGAATGTAAGTGTATGTGAGAGAGACATCTCTGGCCAGCCACTTTTCTCATCTTGGGGCTACTTGATAAATATTTGTCAAGTGCAGGGGGTCATTTGAGACACTCAAACGCAGAGGGTCTTTTGTAAAAAGAGGGGAGGCTAAATGGAGCGAAGGAGGAAAGGAGGCTACGGGTCAGGTTGACTTGTATAGCGTGGGGATTTGATCTTAACCGTACACGTGGAGGACACTTTCGCTTGATCTGACGGTATGACAATAATATAATTAAGCGCTTGCTGTTGTAATAAGACCATATATGAGAAAAACAAATCATTTCCTACCATTTTTCAAAAATGTGTGCAACCATTAATGGCACTTGGCCCAAAAAAAAAAAAATCAATGAGGAAATAAAAAAACAAGTCTTAGTTTCTTCTTATTCATTAGTGCAAAGGTCCATGTGTTTTACGATAAAAACGATTTGAAAAATATTATGTAAAAATGATTGGTTTTAACGCTTGTAATAATTAACCGGTAAAACAATATATATTCATTATTGATAATGATTTATGTTCTAAAATTTTTCATGAACAATAAAAATATTTTTCATTTATGTATACATACAAGATATATAAACGATAAGTCTTTGGAAAATATTTTACAAATTATAATTTTTTTTGCGAAACAAATGGACGTTGATCATCTTTCTCAATCTATTGGTAAATAAATCCTCGCCCACTTCATATAGAAGCGTTGAGAGTAATTGATACACACACACACACACACATATATATATATATATATGTGTGTGTGTGTGTGTGTGTGTGTGTGTGTATGTATATTTGTTAAAGTGTAGGGGGTCATTCGAGACAAACTCAAATGCAGGGGGTCTTTTGCAAAAGAGGAGCTGTCGTGCTTCCCACACTGCATCATTTGTAGTTGCGTTTTCTGCATATATGTTTGTCACGTGTGATAAAGGTCAAGTGCAGAGGGTCTTTGGCAAAAGAGGAGCTTGTCGCGTTTTCTGCATGTGTTTGTCTAGTGTAATAAAACTCGTGAGCGGGGGTATTTTGTCATCGAAAACTTAGGCGTGCAGCGGGCGGGCGGGCAGGCCGACGACATTTGGAGTATGGCGTTTTCTGCATCCTAAAAGTTTTGCCTTATGATCGTCAAGAAAATGCGTTCGCCAAATCACAGGCTCACACCAAGTTTTGTTCCAGACGAGGAAGAAAGACGTTAATCACACAAAGCTCGGAGTTTAATGGGAAACAACGATTCAGCCGACAATGGCGATCGGAGGTAAGCATAGACTGCGAACTACAACATCACTTCACTTTTGTAATCCAGCCTCCTTCAATAACTTAGGAGGACTGCAAGCAAATTCATGCTGTTTTCAATTCCTTTCCTGAAAAAGAACTCCCTATATCAAATCTTGTCCACCGCATGTTCCGTCGGGCGAATTCTGTTTTATTCGGAAACAATCTATACGATGACCCATCCTTTCTCATGTTGCATTGGGAACCCACAAAACAAGTACAAATCGCCCACATTTTGTTTTCATTTGGTTTGGTTAAACAACCCATGAGTTTATTCTTGATGCTTATTGTTTGACCTTATTTGAAAAACAGAGGTCTAACAAGTAGTTTGCTGATTTTAAATTCAAAAAAAGTGGAGTAGAGTGTGTAACTCCAATTGCTGCAGAATATAATGAATATCTTGATACTCTAGATGAGGCCATGCTTCAGCTCATAGGGAAAGGCGTAGCTCTACACTAATCTGTGCAGTGATCAAGATAGTCAAGCAAAAATTAGCCTTTCAGATGGAAATGCAAGATATGGGCCTGAGGTTCCAACTTTTGTATGCTCTCATCTCCGTTGCTTTTGGATGTGTCTCTTGCACTCTCCAAAAGTGCATTCTACTTGGCAACATGCCTTGGCCCATTTTTATTACATGCGTCCTGATTTTGGTAATTTTCATTCGTGCTCATCGTGTATTAGAGGATTAATGAGCGAACAACGATGGGGTCTGGTCTTCCTGATGATGTGTATTTTCTTTGGACTTTGGTGGTCTAGTCCTCCTAGGGCTTGCAAGGGTCTGGGTCCTCCTGATGATGTTTATATTCTATGAATTTTGGCTTACTTGTGTAACCTTCCGGTTGTGAGGTCTGTCCTCCTGGTGTTTGCTAGGTTTGGTTCTTGTATCTTTTTTACCTGGAACACTTTTTATGAGGACAATAAATGTTAAAATATCATACGTTGCTTATTTATAGAGTTTATATATTCTTTATATATAGTTTTCACACTTAATGATAATTGCGAAAAAAATTAATAAATAATGAAAAGCACATGTACCTGATTAAACATGCAAACCATCTTACAGCATAATTTCCTAATAATTTGAATAATTCATCCGTGCAAAAGATTTCGCTTTTGGAAAACCAACACCATGGAATGCGATAATAAGCTATTGAATAGTACACCAAAAACACAAAAGTCAATCGTAATTTTTTTTTTTTTCATTTGGAAAAAAGCCAAAACAATATGTAAATATGTTTGAGGGTGAGTGGAAGCGAGAAGATCCAGACCACCTTCCCACCTTCCACGTATAAAAGCCCACCATGATATCACACTTGACGCATCACTTACCATCTACAAGTAACATGCCCTGCAAAATCATTTCTTTCTTCTCTTCTAGATTTATTCCCATTATTGTCAATTTAAGCTTTTTGAATGTTGCACTCTGAACCTTCAACTTGTAATTTACATCGAGATGCATCCGCCTAGTACAATTAGCATTTGATTCTAATTTTCTAGGTGCGAAATAGTGCGGGGAGCTCAAAATAAGGAGGCATGCAATCATCAGAAAGAATCACATAATCCACATTCGCAATTTTTTCTTTTATGATTTCATTTAGGATACACGCATTGTGAATTTGATATAGTTTGCACCTCGCTCCTCATATTACGAATTCAGCAATCTATGTACAACAAAATTCAAAGTAAAGTAGCTAATTGGACAGCTTACAAATTCTAACTTGTTCAACCGAACTACACAAGTAAAGCAAGCTGGACAAGTGCAAGCTCAATTCATTAACAAAGCTCCGCTTCAATCACTATCACTGTGCTTTTGAGACTGGTTTACCTTAATCATTTGTTAATTTCATTCATGCATTAATTAATAACACAAGGTTCTCATGCCTAATGCATGGCCGAATAGACCAATTAGGGCAATTGAGATTTTGGTTCCCTAATCCACGCGGAAAGCTGCTTTTTTTCTCTACTGTAAAGAGAGTACAGGCATGGGTGTGGAAAAAAGATTAATTGTAGAGAGTATTAAATATTAAAATAAAACAAATAATATAAGAAAAACATTTAAACGATTTCAAGATTTATCTTCAATATTATTAGGTATGGTATTTAGAGGATTATATCTTAAGTATTTTCAAATTTATAATTCTGTCCATTTTGTTATACTATGCCACCATCATATATATGAAAAATAGACATAATCATTACATAATTGACAAAATTTCAAAATTGTTCATGTGGACGCTGACCACGCCACATAAACGACTGGCATTGACTAGATCGTCATGTCAGCCGATTTCCATAAATATGAAAAATAGACATAATCATTACATAATTGACAAAATTTCAAAATTATTCACGCGTCGATCAATCATACCACATAGAATGACTGACGTTGACTAGACCGTCACGTCAGCAACTTTTTATCAAAATTTTCTGGAATGACTAAGTTGACAAATCATTAAAATGTTTAGAACTAAATTGGCAACTTATCAAATGGTTTAGAACTAAATTGATATAAGTGAAAGGTTTGGAATTAAATTGGTAAGTTTTGAAAGGTTTAGGATTGAATTAGTACAATTAAAATGTTTATGACTGAATCATCACAAGTGTAATAGGTTTATGACTAAATTTTGACACAAGTGTAACATATTTAAAAAAAAAAATTGATATTTTTTCCCATGAACATTATCCCTACCATTAGTGGTTTGGCGAGGGTCCCACCTTGGCCCTTTTAAGCAATATATGAAAGATTTTCTTTGGTAACTATATTCCCTAATATTAATTCACTTTTCTTGTGAAAACTCAACAAAAAAGTTCGGTAAAAACCACGGGAAAAGGTGGTGAACCATTTTGAGATGGATCGCGGATCGAACATGAGAACATCCTACAAAGTCCCTCATCCATTTCAAAGTAAAAGAACTAAAAGTGAATGAAAAGAGAGAATCCACCATCCTGCTGCTTCAATAGTCAAATGCTACATATCAATTCCTAACAAAGAATTCAACGCCAAATACATTATGATTAATCAGGGATGCATCTAATCGGCCCGCCTTTTTTTTTTTTTTTGGTCTAAAAAATCGTTCTTTCATATTTAAAATACAGTTTGATTCTTTATGATACTTAAGGATTTTTTTTTTTTTTTTTTTGAAAAAAAAAAAGAAGATTTGAAAATCGATTCGATTAGGGAACCGGTTCTTGAATGGAACCGCAGTTCTAGGCTTGGAACTAGGAACCAATCCGGTCCTAGGGTACTTCAAGGTTCGCGGAACATGAATTTGAACCGATTCTCCCCATAATTAACCTTAAACTAGTCAGTCCAAGCCGATTCGGTTCAAATTCTAGGTTAAATCGGACTCAATGCATAGTTGCACACCATAATTCAAATCTCGACTCTCAAAAATCAATGAATAATAAAAACCACAACTTTTGAATTACCATCCTTCTCAAATTGAAGAGGAACGTTAAATTACATCGGTGAATGGAATTTTTTCATTGGAGTTAAAGTGTTGGGGGCTTATGGATATGTATTCTTCCCATCGGAGAGCCAATCGAAATTTTTCCTGTCTATGAAATTTGTCGTTTACCATGCAAAAATGTCTATTATAGAATGATGCGAAGGCGAAGCAAGTCACAATGGGAGGGATGTGAACCGAAGCAACTGTAGAGAATTGCAAAACTCTAAGGCAATGCAACTAAAGCAATGCGATTTTTATGCAAAACTCTAAAGCAATGCAACTAATGCAATGCGATTATTCTCTAAAGTTGCCTCGGTTCACATACCTCCCATTTTGACTTGAGGACCTCCCTCCTTTCCATTTACCAAACAAATCTTCGCATCGCCTATGAGACAGGGTGTAGAAGTAGAGAAGTAACCACGTATTGCTCGGAGATAATGCCAAACTTAAAACCATTGCAACTAAAGCAATGCGATTATTCCTTAAAACTCTAAAGCAATGCAGCTAAAGAACGCGAATATTCTCTAAAATTGCCTTGGTTCACATACCTCCCACTTTGACAGAGTGCAGAAGTAGATAAGTAACCACGTATTGCTCGGAGATCATGCAAAACTCTAAACACCACTAAAGCAATGCGATTATTCCTTAAAACTCTAAAGCAATGCAGCTAAAGAACGCGAATATTCTGTAAAATTGCCTTGGTTCACATACCTCCCTCTTTGACAGAGTGCAGAAGTAGAGAAGTAATCACGTATTGCTCGGAGATAATGCCAAACTCTAAACCATTGCCACTAAAGCAATGCGATTATTCCTTAAAACTCTAAAGCAATGCAGCTCAAGAACGCGAATATTCTCTAAAATTGCCTTGGTTCACATACCTCCCATTTTGACAGAGTGCAGAAGTAGAGAAGTAACCACGTATTGCTCAGAGATCATGCCAAACTCTAAACCATTGCCACTAAAGCAATGCGATTATTTTATCAAACTGTAAAGCAATGCAACTAAAGAACGCGAATATTCTATAAAATTGCCTTGGGGTTCACATATCTCCCATTGTGACTTGAGGACCTCCTCCTTTCCATTTACCAAACATGATCTTCGCATCGTCTATAAGACAGAGTGTAGAAGTAGAGAAGTAACCAAGTATTGCTCGGAGATCATGCCAAACTCTAAACCATTGCCACTAAAGCAATGCGATTATTTTATCAAACTGTAAAGCAATGCAACTAAAGAACGCGAATATTCTATAAAATTGCCTTGGGGTTCACATATCTCCCATTGTGACTTGAGGACCTCCCTCCTTTCCATTTACCAAACATGATCTTCGCATCGTCTATAAGACAGAGTGTAGAAGTAGAGAAGTAACCAAGTATTGCTCGGAGATCAATGGGAAACCACTACTCGACCGATCACGGTGTTCGGAGGTAAGCACCACAGCATCTCTTTTGTCCAACCTCCTTCAGTAAGTTGGAGGACTCTTGAGTAAATTCGTGCTGTTTTTTTCGGAAACCATCGGCACTCCACTTTGATCAGGTGAACTCTTCCTTTTCAATGTTGCATACTGGAACCATGAAACCAGTTAAAATCGCCCGTGTTCTTTTGTCTGTTAATCCATCCATATGCTTATTCTTGATCCTTATTATTTGCGCTGCTGTGAAATATAGTCGTCTAACAAGTAATTTGCTGATTTTTATTCCAAGGAATGCATTAGAGCATGTAGTTCAAATCAACGAAGGTCTTGATACGCTTGCACAAGACTTGCGTCAACTCATCGGGGAGAGGGACAGCTCTATAGGTTTGGCCAACAATTCCAGAGCACCACGCATCTTGCTTATCTGCGCAGCGATTAGATCTATCCGGCGAAGATTTATCATTGGAATGGGAAGGTATGATGTTGATCCAGGTTTCCAACTTGCCTTTGGCGGTATAGCTGTTGCC
Organism: Eucalyptus curtisii; assembly: GCA_017140595.1. Taxonomy (NCBI): domain Eukaryota; kingdom Viridiplantae; phylum Streptophyta; class Magnoliopsida; order Myrtales; family Myrtaceae; genus Eucalyptus; species Eucalyptus curtisii. Next base: position 38,493,884 of record CM029501.1, read on the forward strand.
CTTGGATGCGTTGAATGTGGTCTCTTGATATGCGTTCTGCTCGGTGGCTTGCCTTGGCTGATTTCTGTTGCCTGCGTCCTAATGCTGGTAGTCCCGTTCATGTTCATCCTGAGTTAAAAGGATTATTAGCGACTGGGCGTTAGTTTCTGGCTTTCGATGTGGTGACGTGCGTTTTGTGTGGATTTCGTTTGTCTGTAACCTTCCCCCCGCTGGTACTGATCTGAACGTCATTGTTGCACTATTACCACACCGCTTATCTAAGGAATTTATATGTTCTGTGCCCTTCCACTGCAAAATCGTTTTCTTTTCCCTTCTCTGTTTTTCATCTTTATGTCTCTGTTCATATGAAAACTGTTTCGACATGAATGTGAAAAACTGCGACTTAGCAAATATCAACGGGAGCCGCTATTTCCAGGCCTCCACTTGTTTGCCCACGCCCTCAAAACCTTAAAATGGCAAAAGAACCCACGGTTCCCCGGGTCGCCACCGCCTTTCTTGAAGCGCTCATCATCCTCCTTCATTTTGCCTCCTTCAGCAACTTCTGCTCTTGATCGTGTAAAACACCCAAATCCCACAATACCCTCGTCTTCCTCCATCCATTTGAAGCTCATGCTCACCCCCTACTTAATAGCAATAGCCTCGGTGTCGGCTTCTTCGGCGAGCACCAGATGCAGCCGCCTTTCGTGGGGGCGACGGCTATGGCGTCTTCGTCTTGCGATAGCTCGAATTCAGGAGCGTGGTTTGGGGTTTGGAGAGAGGGAAGGATTTGAGCTTGTGGAAAACGGGAACTCGAGGTTGGGGAGCAAGAAGGAGTCGGCGGCGGTGAAGGAGGAGCTGTTGATCGCGGCGATTTTCTCGAGGACGTAGAGGTCCTTGGGTCAGGGAAATGAGGTCTTCCACCGCCGAGTCATCGGCGTGAGAAAGGTAGAAGAATTCGGCCGTGGGTTTCTTCTGCTTCTTCATCTTCTTCTTCTTCTGGGTTGTGGTGATTTCTGATTTCTCACTGGCTCTGTTTTACCCTGTTACCGCTGCGAGCGGTGGGGATAGAATTGTGCTTAACCGCGAGCTTCAGAGGAACCATCAAATTACAGTGGCACGCCAGATAAAACTACCATTCCCATGCGTAATTGAAGAATAACGCAATTTTTTTCTTGCAAACGAAGAGCAACGCACCTGAAAAACAAAATTCCAAGTTCAAAAAGGGCGGGGTACCAGTAGATTAAAGGTGGAAACGGAGAATGTAAGCGCACGTGAGATGCGTGTGCATCTCTGGCCGGTCACTTTTCTCGTCGGGTTCAGCGCTGGGGACTAATTAATATATCTGTCAAGTATAGGGGGGTCATTTGAGACAAACTCAAATGCAGCTGGTCTTTTGCAAAAGAGGAGCCGTCGCACTACCTGCGCTGCATCATTTGCCTTGTGATCTACTAAGTGTTTGCCAAATCGTAGGCCTGCATCAAGTTTTGTTTCAGACGAGGAAGGAAGAGGTTAATCCACCGTGTGTTCCATTACGTGAATGCCGTTTTATTCGGAAACAATCTAATACCATGAACTCGTCCTTTCCCATGTGGATTGTTAACTCATAGTACAAGTACAAATGGAACATTTTTATTTTTATTTTTATTTGGTTTGGTTAAACGATACATGAGTTTATTCTTAATCTTTATTGCGTGAAAAGCGGATGTCTAACAAGTAGTTTGCTGATTTAAATTATAGAAGTAGAGCAGAGCGTGTAAATCAAATTGCCTGCAGACTATAACATCTATCTTGATACACTGCATAAGACCTTACGTCAACTCATTAAGGATAGGTCTACAAGTTGAGCTATTGCTACCGGTGAACGTGGCACTATGTTCATCTATGCAGTGATCAAGATAGTCAGGCAAAAATTAGTCTTCAAGATGGGAAAACAAGATATGGGCTCGGTTCCAACTTTCATATGCTATCCTCTGGGATGAAGACTCTAAAGCTTCATCATCAATCTAAACGCTCCATCTGCAGGGTTAATGACACCAGTTGATAATAAGTCAGTTTGCCAGTAAAACAAAGGCAAGTACAGCCAGCAGGAGGCAGCCCATACAAAAATCACACGACAGGTAAACAAAATCATCAATGAACAATTGCTTGTTCTCTCGTTCGGGTTGGTTAGAAGTATGAAAAGTCAGATGATGCATTACCTTCCAAAGACCATCATTAAGATAATGCATGTTATCCACCCCCAATGCCCTTGTTAACAGCCCGTCTGCATATCAAGCAATTGACTTAGTCTTAAAAAGAGATATAAAAGATATGCAAAACAAGAAACAGGAAACTATTATTCATGTTGTTCACCGAGAATTCTATTGAGCAGGTTCCAAATATGATTCTATGAAAGAGATTCTGATTCTTGAATATGGATATGGGAGGAAACTCACATGTCTTTAGCCGACATTTTTGTAAAGCCTATCGAAAGCGCACGTTGCTTGCCTTCAGCCATAATTGCCTGAAAATAAAAAAGGAATGGAAAAGTATACCTTTCCACACTATAATGCCACAGCCAAAAACAAAAAACTCAAGTCTAAATTGAACAGTCCTAAAAGAGAACTGCTACCGATTAAGCCAAGCATTAAACATCATTGGATACACTCAACGTTGGTAGGCGTGCAGCATTGGAAATTGATAGGTGTGACTCTTACCACAGGAGTCTCTGCACCAACTTCATCATCCAAAGCACCTCCAGGAGAGGTAAGGCCAGGACACATAATGTTTGCACCAGCAAGGGCAAATTTTATTGCACCCCTGTCTACTTGTAATTTCTTCATTATATTTGGATCTGCACCACACTCGGCAACATTAGATGCAACAACTCAAGAATTTCTAACGATCAACATTGTCATAACAGGCAAATTTTCTGATGATGATCCTGATTCAAGTTTAGAACGTCTACCAAATTGAAGCCCCCAACAAGGTTTGCTCCAAGTGACAAAGAGATATTGTCTGAGCATTAAGTTTATATATTCCAACCTAGAAGTTAATCTAAAAGATATATATATATATATATATATATGACTTGGTTAACAAAAATATGACATGATTACAATTCAAAGCCAAGAATCCAGCCTAAAGAATCAGACGTAATCAGCACTTACTCATGTCAGCTTACACTGAAGTCATCCAACTTTCTGTAATTTGTATGCAACTCCAGTTTAAAGATTGATGAATAACTACTAATAAGATGCATTTTCAAATATACACCCTGCAAGCACTCAAACATATAAGTGCGTGCTTGTTTGTGCTTCAGCAAAAACAATGTGTCAAAATTTGTATATTGTGAAAGTTTGAGGTGTTCCGGATTAAGAAAATTCAAGTGTGTCCATCACAATATTTGGATTAGGCAAAAAGTAAAAACCCATTAGGACACGTCCTAAATTTACTAAGGCCCATCTAAGAGTAGCATCGACATGGTACTGCGAAAACTAGCAGATAAATAATGGTAGAGACTACTATCATCTGCAAATCAAGGAGAGCTATGAAAACTTAAGAAGATGGTGAGAGATACTTTACATTGATGCAGAAGTCAGAGGGTTGGCATGTAAGGACCATCACGGATGTTGAAAAAGAGAGGCACATTGTTCACCAGAACCAAATTCAGATGGTTTTGACTGGAGGGAAGCAAAGAAAGCCCTCTCAGAAGCGAGTCTTGACAGCATTATATAATTTTAAAGGAAGCCACAAGAAGAAAGTGTCTATCAACTGAAATCTTACAAAGGAGCTCGACAAAATAAATAGCAATTAGATGAGAACAAACCATTTGGCAACAATGAGTGGAGACTTCTTGGGAAACAAATCATCCAGCACCGGCTCTAATCCTGGATACTGAATCAACAGCACAAGTGAATCAAATCATATCAAGTGATGTACGAGAAAAGAAAATATTAAATAACTGACAATTATCAGACCTCTTCTGCAATACTTTGCCGTATTTTACGTTGTACAGATGCCTTCACTTGATTTTGTGCAGATACCTCTTCTGAGGAGAACCTGAGAAGTGAACTTGTGATCAGTTGATCTAGAGAGAGAGAGAGAGAGAGAGAGAGAGAGAGAGAGAGTACTCTCTCCCGATTGTAGCCAGGAACATCAGCATCAGGCAGGTAAACAAAGCCCTCTACAGTTAATTAAAAATGCAACATATAGAAACCCGGTCCCCATAAGAATTCACAGATAATCTACTTGAACGCATCATCTGATTTGCCAGTCTTGATGGAGTTTAAAATGTTGCAAGTACTCGGTCATCATAAAGAGTTCTACCACAGAGCAAGTCATCCCTGACAAATTTGCCCAAGCTTCGATAGGATAAGTCATTTGTGATTCCAACCTTAGAGCAACAGTAGTACTACAGATTAGGACTATCATGAAGGCACCATTCTAATCCCTTAATCGAACAGGTACTGTACAGCAAGACAAGCATACAGGACGACCACTTCCCCGACCCAAGTATTTCGTCACTCGAATCAAACGCAACCCAAAAACCAGGCCATTACCCAGAAAAACAACCCAACAATTGTCTCTGCAGTTAATGCATGTATTACACCATAAGATGAATATTACTGAGAAATCCAAATGAAAAAGATTTTCACATAGGGCGGGGTAAATGTTCCCGCCCCACAAACTCAGAAGCCTATATCAACGATCCTCGACATAGCATACTACGCAAAACGACAGGATCAGGCCCGTCCGAATGCAAATCCGGAGAGGGGAAAATAACTTAAAAAGAAAAATTTCAGCATCATCCAGCTTCACTGCCCATTGAACGACCTCTAGTCAGCGTAGCTCACACTCTGGAGCACACAACAATCGCTACCAACCTCATTTGGACGCACAACCGACGACACCCAAGATTTGCTACTGCTAGAGACCACGAAACCCAAGTACCCAAGATGTGTCCCCAACAGATTTCACTTCCCCGAAACATCGATCCACGGAAACTCACCTAAAGTTCAGTTTTTGATCATAATTACGACCGAAGAAACGAGTCTTTGTCCACCACGAATCGTACCAAAAACCACCAAGATGGCACCGCGGAGCGAACGGGAGCGGATACATGAGCGAGCCGGAGAGCGAGATACCGAGCGAAAGGGGGAAGAGGAATTGGGAATGAAGCTTACTTCTTGAACATAATTGCAGAGAAGGACGACGAATTCGAGGGCGCCTGATCGCCTCAATGCAAGGGAAGAAGACAATGGAGAACTAAAACCACCCCCACCCCCACCCCCGGCCCCCCCGACTTTCCTCTTTGCTGTGTCTGGAGGGGGAAAAATTTTCATATCACAAAAAATCCCCAACTAATGTATTTAAAAAATTATTAATTTAAGACAGAACTATGGATATTAGCATGTTTTCAAGGAAATCTTATGGCACAATTAATAGATTTCTCAATTTTAGTTTATTCTCTTTAGATCTAATTTCCCAAAACAACGCAAAAAGCTCATATGTTTAAAGTTTTGAAGTCATACCATGTTAAGCATGAGTACTAAACCTAATTGACCCTGCTTAGCCGATTCTGGTCCAATTTTAGGGTCTATAGGATAGGTTGCAGATTTCCAAAAACTAAAAACCAATGTTAACTTGGAATTGCTTACTCTTGAATGACTTTTATACTTGTCCAGCAAGAGTTCTTGCACTTTTAGGGTAATACTTATTTGTCCTGTAATGCCAAAAGTTGTAATAGCTTTCCCAATTGAAGGGTCTGCTCTGCAACTTTTGGCAACATCCAATTTATCTTTAACTTAGTAAATGCTGGCACATCAAGTAAACTTGTCAAGGATATACAATGTTTGATCTCTACCTCCTCTAAACAATTATTCTTTCATGACATAAGTGGCTCTCAAACCCTTTACGATAACATGAAAAGACCGTAGTTGTTTTTTTTTTTTTTTTTATGGTGTTTAACACTCTTAATATTCCCCACCTACCCAACAGCATAGGCAACACTAACCACGGCAATTGGATCAAGCGAAAGACCCTCTTTTGGCTGCATCCAGCAAAACAGCAATGGTGACTCAATGCACACACAATCTAAATCTTGACTCTCAGAAATTTACAAATAATAAAAATTATAAGTTTTGAATCATCATCATCCTCAAACTGAAGAGGAATATTAAATTACATCAGTGAACGAAATTTTTTTCATCGTAATTAAGCATTGGGGGCTAATTGATAAACACGTGGGGTAAATTAAAATTTTCCCTATCTTTATGAAATTTGTCGTTTACCATGCCAAAATGTCTACCAGATGATGAGGCGAAGGCGAAGTAAAGAAAGGCGTTGGCTCTAATTGATTGTATATACTACAATGATAAGGAGGAGCACGGGGGATTGGGGTCGGAGGAGAGAGGAGAGAGCACTATATGACAATGATAATGATCCTGCTCTCTCTCTCTCTCCTCGGACCCGCCAATCCACCGCCAATCCATATATAATATATGACCCTCATTTTTGCAATGATTCTGTCTTTCTCCGATTCTGTTTTTCTCCTCCAACCCTTGACTCTAATTGATTGTACATACGATCACGGGGGATTGGGGTCGGAGGAGAGAGAAGAGAGCATTATATGACAATGTCAATGATCCTGCTCTCTCTCTCTCTATGACTATGACAATGATCTCTCTATATGATTATGACAATGATCCTGTGCTCTCTCTCTCTCTCTCTATATGGCTATGACAATGATCTCTCTATATGACTATGACAATGATCCTGCTCTCTCTCTCTCTCCTCGGACCTGCTTTATCCATATATAATATATGATCCTCATTCTTGCAATGATTCGGTCTTTCTCCGATTCTGTTTTCCTCCTCCAACCCTCCTCATTTTGCAATAATTCTTTCTCCTCCGACCTCCACCTTGACAATTATTCTCTCTCTCTCTCTCTCTTCCGACCCCCCAATCCCCATATATATCAAGATCTCTGCATCGTCTATAAGGCATGTTGTAGTAGAAGTAAAGAAGACAATAACCACGCATTGCTCGAAGATCAATGGGAAACCACAACTCAGTTGATCACGGTTTTCGAGGGTAAGCTCTACAACATTCCTGTAGTCCAACATCCTTCAGGAAACTGGACTCTCGAGTAAAAGACAATATGTCCGCGCAAAAGATTTTGGAAAACCAACACCGTTTAATGCAATAATAAGATCTTGAATAATACACCAAAAACACAAAAGTCCATCATTTTTTTTTTCATTTTGGAAAAAAGCATAAACAATAAATAAATATGTCGAGGGGAGTGGAAGCGACAACATGGGAAATTCAAACGTAAGGAAGAAAAACATGTTCAAGATCAAGACCACAATCCACTTTCAACATATACATAGCCCTACTTTGACCTCACACTTGCCGCATCACATACCATCCACAAGTTACGTGCTATGCGAAATCATTTTCTTTCTTCTCTTCTAGATTTATTACCATTATATGACAACTTAAGCTTTTTGAGTGTTGCGCTCTGAACTTCAACTTGTCATTTACATCGAGATGCATCCGCCTAGTTTAATTAGCAGTTGAGCTTAATTTTCTGGGTGCGGAAGGAAGCTGGGAGCTCGAACTGCGAAGGCATACAACGACAGAAAGAATCACATAATCCTCATCCGCTATAACCAGCAAAAAAATCCGTAAGCGCCACCAAAAAAAAAAAAAAAGTGCCGAACCATTTTGAAATGGATCTTGGATCAAACATGCGAACATCCTACAGAGTCCCTCATCCATTTCCAAGAAGACAACCAAAAATGAATGTGTCCTAGAGGCTGAAAAAGATAAAATCCGCCATCCTGCTTTAGTAGTCAAATGCTACACATCAATTCATATCAAAGAACTCAATGCTGATTACATAATAATTAATAGGAGTGATCGGTTCTCGGTCCGGTTCATTCCCATTCTAGTCCGATTCCAAGGTGTAACCACAAACTAGACCGGGAGGACTAGTTCCCAAAATTTGAAATCGGGGACTCCGGTCGAATGGAACCGATCACTTTTATTTTCCCAAATCAAGATAGTATCATAGTGTTTAGTCCACATTTTACTAATTTTGTCGAAGAAATAATAAAATAAAAAGGTGTATTTAGTTGGTCTGATCCCCTTTCCTTTCGAAACTAAGAATCGAACCACTCAGACACTGATTCTATTTTAAGAAATTGAGAACCGGACTAATACTCTCGGAATCAAACTAAACCGGCTAGTCTGGTTTGGTTCGGCCCAAGCGGTTCTCATTTTAGGTGGTTCATTTTACACATCCCTAATGATTAAGGATGCATATGCCTAGCAATCAGCTCACTTTTTTTTTCCCCCTTTAGTGTAAAAAGTTAAATTCTTGAAAATAACGTGTTTTTTTATGTTGAAAATACGGTTCTATTCTCTATGATTTCAAAGGATTTTTTTATTAAAAAAAAAGGACTTGACAATTTATTCAATTCAGGAACCAAACTAATTAAATCGATTCTCAAATAGAACTAGCGGTTCCGGCCTTGGAACCAGGAATTGATATGGTCATAGGTTGCTTTAAGGTTTCAAGGAATATGAAATCGAACCGATTCTCCCTAAACTAACCTTGACTCAACCAGTCCGTGTCAATTCAATTCGATTCCCAAGTTAAACCGGATTCAATGCACAATTCAATCCAAATCTTGACTCTCACAAATCAACAAATAATAAAAATCACAACTTTTGAATCATCATCATCCTCGAACGAAGAGGAACATTAAATTACATTAGCGAACGAAATTTTTTCATCGTAATTAAGCATTGGGGCTAATCGATATACATTTTTCATTGGGGGGTAAATTAAAATTTTCCCTATCTTTATGAAATTTGTCGTTTACCACTCCAAAATGTCTACCGGATGATTAGGCGAAGGCAAGTAAAGAAAGGCAACGATCCTGTCTCTCTCCTGCAACCCTCCTCATTGCAATGATTCTGTCTTTCTCCCCCTCCTCATTTTTGCAATGATTCTGTCTCTCTCCTCCAACCCTCCTCATTTTTTTCCGACCCCCAATGTGACAATGATTCAGTCTCTCTCTCTCTCTCTTCTCCGACCCCACAATCCCCATATATATCAAGATCTCCGCATCGTCTACAAGATATGTGGCGGAAGTAAAGAAGACAGTAACCACGCATTGCTCGGAGATACACGCGGAAAGCTGCTTTTTTTCTCTACTATACAGAGAGTACACGCATGAGTGTGGAAAAAAGATTAATTGTGTAGAGAGTATTAAACATTAAAATAAAACAAACAATATAAGAAAAACATCTAAACGATCTTAAGATTTATCTTCAATATTAGTAGGTATGGTATTTAGAGGATTATATCTTAAGTATTTTCAAATTTATAATTCTGTCCATTTTGTTATACTATGACACCATCATACATATGAATAATATACATAATCATTAATTTCAAAATTGTCCATGTCGGCGTCAATCATGCCACATATGATGACCAGCATTGACTAGACCACCATGTCGGCGATTTCCATATATATGAAAAATAGACACAATCGTTACATAATTGACAAAATTTCAAAATGGTTCACATCGGCATCATCGATCATGCCACATAGGACGATTGACATTGATTGGACCACCATATCCGCAATTTCCGACTAAAATTGATTGGAAGAATTAAGTTGACAAATCATTAAAATGTTTAGGACCATATTGACAGCTTATCAAAAAATTTAGAACTAAATTGATATAAGTGAAATGTTCAGAATTAACTTGATAAGTTTCAAAATGTTTAAGATTGAATTGGTGCAATTAAAAGGTTTATAACTAAATGATCACAAGTGCAATAAGTTTATGACTAAATTTTGACACAAATGTATTATGTTTAGAATTTTCTTTTGATAATTTTTCCTATGAACATTATCCCTACCATTGTTAGTGTTTAGAATCTACCATCCTGCTTCATTAGTCGAATGCTACACATCACTTCATAACAAATAATTCAACGCCACATACATAATGCTTAATGAGGGATGCATCTAATCGGTTCACCTTTTTTTTTTCTTAAGTGTAAAAAATCGTTTTTCATGTTGAAAATGCAGTTCGATTCTTTATGATACTTTAGATTTTTTTTTTTAAATAAAAACTTGAAAACCGATTCGATTAGGGAACTGGTTCTCAAATAGAATCGGCGGTTTTAGGCTTGGAATCGGGAACTGATCCAGTCTTAGGCTGCTTCAAGGTTCGTGGAACAAGAATATGAACCAATTCTCCCTATAATTAACCTTAAACCGGTTAGTCCAAGCCGATTCGATTCAAATCCTAGGTTAAATCGGACCTAATGTACAGTTGCACACCATAATTCAAATCTCGATTCTCAAAAATCAACAAATAATAAAAACCATAACTTTTAAATCACCATCCTTCTCGAATTGAAGAGGAATATTAAATTACATTAGCAAATGGAATTTTTTCAATGGAGTTAAGCGTTAGGGCTTATAGATATATATATTCTTCCCATCGGAGGGCCAATCGAAAATTTTCCTGTATTTATGAAATTTATCGTTCGCCATGCAAAAATGTCTATTAGAGAATGATGCGAAGGCGAAGCAGCAACTTTAGAATTGCACCGTGCAAAACTCTGAAGAAATGCAACTAAAGCAATGCCACAAAAAGTTGAAGAAGCAATGCAACTGAAGCAAAGTAGAAGAAACGATGACGACAAAAAGTTGAATAAACAACGACGACAAAAAGTGTAAGAAGGAATGACAAAAAAATAAACAATGACGGCAATACATTGCTTTAGAGTTTTGCATATGCAACTCTAAAGTTGCCTTGCATACCTCCCAGTTTGACTGTGGGACCATTTACCAAACAAGATCTTCGCGTCGTCTATAAGACAGAGTGTAGAAGTAGAGAACTAACCACGTATTGCTTGGAGATCAATGAGAAACCACTACTCGGCCGATCACAGTGTTTGGAGGTAAGCACCTCAGCATCTCTTTTGTCTAACCTCCTTCAATAAGTTGGAGGACTCTGAGTAAATTTGTGCTATTTTTTTTTTTTCGGAAATCATCTGCACTCCACTTTGATCAGGTGAACTCTTCCTTTTCAATGTTGCATACTGAAACCATGAAATTAGTAAAAATCACCTCTATTATTTTGCCTGTTAATCCATCCATGTGCTTATTCTTGATCCTTATTGTTTGCACTACTGTGAAATATGGTTGTCTAAGAAGTAGTTTGCTGATTTTTATTCCAAGGAATGTGTTAGAGCACGTAGCACAAATCAATGAAGGTCTTGATTCGCTTGCGCAGGCCTTGCGTCAACTCATCGACGAGAGGGACAGCTCTATAGGTTTGGCCGACAATTCCAGAGCACCACGCATCTTACTTATCTGCGCAGCTATTAAAACCATCCGGCGAAGATTTATCTTCAGAATGGGAAGGAAAGATGTTGATCCAAGTTTCCGACTTCCCTTTGCTGGGATCACTGTTGCTCTTGGATGCGTTGAATGTGGTTTCCTGATGTGCGTTCTGCTCAGTGGCTTGCCTTGGCTGATTTCTGTTGCTTGCGTCCTAATGCTGGTAGTCCCGTTCATGTTCATCGCGAGTTAAAAGGATTATTAGTGACTGGGCGCTAGTTTCTGGCTTTCGATGTGGTGATGTGCGTTTTGTGTGAATTTCATTTTTCTGTAACCTTTCCCCCGCTGGTACTGACATGAACGTCATTGTTGTATTACTGCCGCACCGCTTATCTAGGGAGCTGCTGCTCTCTTTTTCATCTTATGTCTCTTCATATGAAAATTGTCTCAACATGAATGTGAAAAACTGCGACTCTCAGCAAATATCAACGGAAGCCGCTATTTCCATGCCTCCACTTGCTTGCCCACGCCCCCATAAACTTAAAATGAAAAAAAAAAAAAACCACGGTCCCCCGGTCGCCACAGCCTTTCTTGAAGCGCTCATCATCCTCCTTCATTTTACCTTCTTCAGCAGCAACTTCTGTTCTCGATCGTGGAAAACACCCAGATCCCACAATACTCTCGTCTTCCTCCATCCATTTGAAGCTCATGCTAATCCCCGTTCTTAATAGCCCTAGCCTTGGTGTCAGCTTCTTCAGTGAGCACCAGATGCAGCCACCTTGCTCGAATGCAGGAGCGTGGCTTGGGGTTTGGAGAGAGGGAAGGATTTGAGCTTGCAGAAACGGGAACTCGAGGTCGGGGGGCAAGAGGGAGTCGTCGGCAGTGAAGGAGGAGCCGTTGATCACGCGATTTGCTCGAGGACGTAGAGGTCCTTGGTCTGGGAAATGAGGTCTTCCACCGTCGCGTCATCGGTGTCAGGTTGAAGAATTCGGCCGTGGCTTTTTTCTTCTTCTTCTGGGTTTGTGGAGATTTCTGATTTCCCGCTGGCTCTGTTTTACTCTGTTATCGTGAACGGTGGGGAAGAGGAACCATCAAATTACAGTGGCACACCAAGATCAAACAACCATTCCTATGAGTAATTGAAGAACAATGCAGTTTTTTCTTACTAACGAAGATCAACGCAACTGAAAAACCAAATTCCAAATTCAAAAAGGTAAGATATCAGTAAAATGAAGGTGGAAACGGAGAATGTAGGTGCACGTGAGATGCGTGTGCGCCTCTGGCCGGTCGCTTTTCTCATCGGGGGTTAAGCGTTGGGGTCTAATTGATATGTATCTGTCAAGTGTAGAGGGTCATTTGAGACAAACTCAAATGCAGGGGATCTTTTGCAAAAGGGGAGCTGTCGCGTTTTCTGCATATGAATATCTCCAGTGCCATAAAATTCAACTGCGGCGTATATTTGTCAGTGCAAGAATATATCGGGGGTAAATTTGTCAGTGTAATAAAACCCTATGCCATAAAATTCGATGAAACTGGAGTGCGTCAGTGCGATAAAACTCCACCGCAGGCGGGGCATAAATATAGGCTCGCATCAAGTTTTGTTCCGGGAAGGAAAGAGGTTAATCACACAAAGCTCAGAGTTTCATGGGAAACAACAATTCAGCCCATCGCGGTGATCAGAGGTAAGCATCGACCGTTAAATGCAACATCACTTCATTTCTGTAGTCCAGCCTCTTTCGATAACTTTGGAGGACCGCGAGCTAATTCATTCCGTTTCGAGTTCCTTTCCTAAAAAAGAACTCCCTATTACTAATCATGTTCACTAAGCACATGATTCCGTTACCTAAATGCTGCTTTATTTGAAAACAATATGTACGATGAACTTGTCCTTTCTCATGTTGCATTGGAAACCCATATTACAAATGCAAAATCGAACGTGTGTATATATATATATATTCTCGATCCTTATCGGTTGAACAATTTATGAGTTTATTCTTGATCCTTATTGTGTGAAAAACAGATGCCTAAAAAGTAGTTTACTGATTTTAATCCTAGAAATAGAGCAGAGCGTTTAGCTCAAATCGTTGTAGACTATAACGATTATCTTGATATATTGGAAGAGACCTTATGTCAACTCATCGGGGATAGCTCTACAAGTCTAGCCAACATTACTGATGAACGTGGTAATATGCTTATCTGTGCAACAATCAAGATAGGCAAGCAAAAATTAGTCTTTGAGATGGGAAGACATGCTATGGGTCTAAGGTTCCAACTTCTGTATGTTCTCATCTCTGCTGCCCTCGAATGTATCTCATGCAGTCTCCAAATGTGCCTTTTGCTTGCCAACATACCTTGGAACATTTTCGTTGCATTCATCTTGATTTTGGTAAATCCCATTTGAGTTCATCCCAAATAAAAGGATTAATTAACAAAGGGCGATAGTTTTCGGCTTTTGATGTGGTGTATGGTCTGGTGTTTGCTAGGGTCTGGTTCTCATGGCGATGTGTATTTTCTATAAATTTTGGTTTGCTTGTGTGGCCTAGAATGGTGAGGTATGGTCCTTCGTGTGTTTCCTGGGTTCGGTTCTCCGTACAGCAAATTCCAATTTAAAGTATCTAATTGGAGAGCTCGCAAATTCAAAGTAACTTATTCGACCGTACTACACAAGTAAAGCAAGCTGAACAAGTACAAGCTCGATTCATTAACAAAGCTCCGGTTTGATCACTATCATTGTGCTTTTGAGACGGTTTACCATAATTACTCATTAATTACTTTCATGCATTAATTATTAATATCACAAGGTACTCATGCCTTGTGCATGGTCGAATGGCAACGGCCACATGTGCTTGTTAGTTATTTCTCTACATAACCCGATCATATCAGACAAATCGTTCGATTGAATCTCCATTAGTAACCGACCAAAAAAAAAAAATCTCCATTAGTATAGTGTGGAGATTCAATCGGAACCGTACACGTGCACATGGACGTCTCTTGATCTGATGGTCCTAAAAAAAAAAAATAGAGTTAAGGGCTCGATGTCGTATAAGACCTTATGAAGAAAAAATGATTTCTTAACATCTCTTAAAAACATTAAAAGTTACTTGGCCCTCCCAAAAGAAATTTCAAAAAAATTGAGGAATTTAAATATGGATTCTTTCATTTCGTGAGAGTAAATGTTGATTACATCTTATTTGGTAAAATCGAAAACTCCGATCGATTTTTTTTTTTTTAACTATGATCGATTCAACGTCTTTAATTTGCTTGCATTATTCTTAGAGCCCAACTCGAAATAATCTTTTGGCCCACTTTGTATGCATCGTTATGGTAACATCTATTACTATATATATATATAACGTCTATCGGAACGTAAATAGACATTCAATAAAGTTCTATCACTTTGACAAAAAAAAATAACGATAATGAAGTTCATTCACACAGTACTTAAGGTTTCATTTTTTTTTTTTATAGTGATGAATTCAGAGGTCAGTGTGGTAACTTACTCCCAAAACACAAAGAATAATTGTTTAAAATCTTAAAAGTGTTACAAATATTCTTACGTGAGGATAAAATACATGCGGTAAAAATAAAATTATGGGATTATTCCCTTTAGCAACTGCATTACCAACATTCATTCTAAACTCAAATATACGTATAAAAATTTGGAAAAATTAGTCAAAAAGTCTCAAACCTATTACGCTTATGCTAATTTAGTCTCAAATCTTTTGACAATTTGGGAATTTAATCTTAAATATTTCAATCATGTCAATTTAGTCATAAACATTTTAATAAGTTGCCAATTTAATCCGTCCAGCTAATTTTGGTTGGAAACTGCTGACAAGATAATTTAGTCAATCATTGGTCATCTTACGTGATATAGTCGGTACTGACGTAGACAAATTTTTATGTTTTTTTTTCTTTCTTCCCTTTCGACCTTGTTAGCCAGTTAGCCTAGCCTCATCAGATCTGGTGAGGGTCGAGGCTTGCCAGGGCCAGCAAGGCTCGCCTTGTCCAAGGGCTAACGAGCTGTGCTAGAGGTCGATGAGATCAACCTCAATTGGCCATCACCAAGTCCTGGCTAGTGGCTACCAACTAGGGGAAGAAGGAAATAAAAAAATAAAATGAGAAAAATTTCAAAATTTTGATAAAAAAATCGAGAAAATTATTTAAAATAATTCAAATTTATCTGCGTCATATTCATTATGCCACGAAAAATAGTCAACATTGACTAGACCATTAAGTTAGCGGTTTCAGTTAAAATTAGCCTTTCGTGAAGCGCTCATCATCCTCCTTCATTTTGCCTTCTTCAGCAACTTCTTCTGCCCACGATGCCCTCGTCTTCCTCCATCCATTTGAAGGTCATGCCCATCCCCTTCTTAATAGACCTAGCCTCAGTGTCGGCTTCTTCGGTGAGCACCAGAAGCAGCCACCTTTCATGGGGGTGACGGCTATGGCGACTTCGTCTTGCAATTGCTTGAATTCAGGAGCGTGGTTTGGGGTTTGGAGAGAGTGAAGGATTTGAGTTTGCGGAAATGGGAACTCCAGGTCGAAGGGCAAGTGGGAGTCGTCAGTGGTGAAGGAGGAGCCATTGATCGCAGCGATTTGCTCGAGGACGTAGAGGTCCTTGGTCTGAGAAATGAGGTCTTCCACCGCCAAGTCATCGGTGTCAGAAACGTAGGAGAATTCGGCTGTGGCTTTCTTCTTCTTCTTCATCTTCTATTTCTTCTGGGTTTGTGGTGATTTCTGGTTTCCCACTGGCTCTGTTTTACTCTGTTACGCGAGCGGTGGGGATAGAATTGTGCTCAACCGTGAGCTTAAGAGGATCATCAAGTTACAGTGGCACAGCAAGATAAAACAACCATTCCCATGCGTAATTGAAGAACAACGCAGTTTTTTCTTGCCAACGTAGATCAATGCAAATAAAAAACAAAATTCCAAATTCAAAAAGGTGAGATACCAGTAAAATGAAGGTGGAAACGGAGAACGTAACACGTGAGATGCGTGTGCATCTCTGGCCGGTCACTTTCTCGTCGGGATAAAGTATTGGGGGCTAATTGATATGTATCTGTCAAGTGTAGGGGGTCATTCGAGACAAACTCAAATGCAGGGGGTCTTTTGCAAAAGAGGAGCCATTGCACTTCCTACGCTGCATCATTTGTAGTCGCATTTTCTGCATATGAATATGTCGAGTGTAATAAAACTCCAGTGCCATAAAACTCGATGAAACTGGAGTGCGTCAGTGCGTTAAAACTCCACTGGGGGCGGGGTATAAAAGTTCTGCCTTCCTTCCATCGACAAAATGTAGGCTCGCATCAAGTTTTGTTTCGAACGAGGAAGGAAAGAGGTTAATCACACGAAGCTCGAAGTTTAACGGGAAACAACGAGGTGATCGGAGGTAAGGAACGACCATGAACGGCAACATCACTTCACTTCTGTAGTCCAGCCTCTTTCAATAACTATGGAGGACCTCGAGCAAATTCATGCTGTTTCGAGTTCCTTTCCCGAAGAAGGAACTTTGGAGGGCCGCCAAGTACATAATGATTAATGAGGGATGCATCTAATCAGCCCATTTTTTTTATTTTTGTGTGTACAAAACGTTATTTCTTCAAGTTGAAAATATAGTTCGATTTTTTATGATTTCGAAGGATTCTTTTTTCCTTTTTCAAAAGAAGACTTGAAAACTAATTTGATTCGGTAATCGGTTATTGAATGGAACTGGTGTTTCGACCTTGGAATCGAATCGGCGACTAATCCGGTCCTAGGCTACTTCGGTTTGCAGAATAGGAAATTAAACCGGTTTTACGCTAGAACTAATATTGAATCAGTCAGTTGAAGACAATTCGATTCGATAATCGGTTCTTGAATATAACCGGCGTTTTGGCCTTGGAATTGGGGACCAATCTAGTCCTAGGCTGCTTCAAGGTTCGCAGAATAGGAAATTAGGCGGGTTCTACGCTAGAACTAACCTTGAATTGGTCGATTCAAGCCGATTCGATTCGATTCCATTCCATTCCTAGGTTAAACCACACCCAATGCACACCACAAATCAAATCTCAATTCTCAAAAATCAACAAATAATAAAAATCATAAATTTTGAATCATCATCATCTTTGAACTAAAGAGGAACATTAAATTACATCAGTGAATGAAATTTTTTTTATCAGAGTGAAACATTCGGGGCTAATTGATATATATTTTCCATCGAGGGGTAAATTGAAACTTTCCCTATCTTTATGAAATTTGTTGTTTACAATGCAAAAATGTCTACCAGAGGATGATGCGAAGGCAAATTAAAGAAAGAGGCATTGGGTGTAATTGATTATATATATGTGTGTCATTGATAAGGAGGAGCATGAGGGATTAAGTTGGATACGGTATGAGGGGCGCGACAGATGGACTTTTGTCATTGTCCCATGGCGATGACGTCAGGGAGCACTTTTGTGTGTGTGCGTGTCCATTTCCAAAAGAACTGTAGAAACAGAATGAAACAGTAGTAAACCGAGTTGGAAAAAGTTTAAAAGGTCGTGCTGGAACCCTGTTTACTACCTTTTAATGTTTAAAAGGTAGTGTATCTACGCATCGTCTATATGACATGTTCTTGCAGAAGTAAAGAAGTATCCACGCATTGCTCAGAGATCAATGGGAAATCACTTCTCAACCGATCACAATGTTCCAAGGTAAGCACCGCAACATCTCTGTAGTCTAACCTTCTTCAACAAGTTGGAGGACTCGAGTAAATTCATGCTGTTTTGTTTGAATACCATCTACACTCCACTTAGATAAGTGAACTTGTCCTTTGCAATGTTGCATACTAAAACATGTTTAAATCGCCTAAGGTTTTTTGTCAGTTAATACTGAAATCATGAAACCAGTTCAAATCGCCTCTATTTTTTTGCCTGCTAATCTATCAATATGTTTATTCTCTATCCTTACTGTGGAAGACGGTTGTCTAACAAATTGCTTGGTGATGTTAAGGTATGCGGCACATCACGTAGCTCAAATCAACGAAGATCTTGATTCACTTGCGCAAGCCTTGCGTCAACTCATCCGAGAGAGGGACAGCTCTATAGTTCCAGCCAACATTTCCAGAGCACCACTCATCTTGCTTATCTGTTCAGCCATTAAAATCATCCGGCAAAGATTAGTCTTCGGAATGGGAAGGCAAGATGTTGATCTAAATTTCCGACTTGCCATTGCCGGGATCGCTGTTGCTCTTGGATGCGTTGAATGTGGTCTCCTGATGTGCGTTCTGCTCAGGGGCTTGCCTTGGCCGATTTCTGTTGTCTTCGTCCTAATGCTAGTAGTCCCGTTCGTGATCATCTGAGTTAAAAGGATTATTAGCGACTGGGCGCTAGTTTCTGGCTTTCGATGTGGTGATGTGCGTTTTGTGTGAATTTCGTTTGTCTGTAACCTTCCCCCGCTGCTACTGATCTGAACTTGTATTATTACTACCGCACCGCTTATCTAAGGGGTTTGCATGTTCTGTGCTCTTCCACTGCAAAATCGTTCTCTTTTCCTGCTGCTCTGTTTTTCATTATGTCTCTGTTCATGTGAAAACTGTTTCGACATGAATGTGAAAACTGCGACTTAGCAAATATCAAAGGGAGCCGCTATTTCCAGGCCTCCACTTGCTTGCCCACGCCCTCAAAACCTTAAAATGGCAAAAGAACCCACGGCTCCCCGGGTCGCCACCGCCTTTCCTGAAGCGTTCATCATCCTCCTTCATTTTGCCTCCTTCAGCAACTTCTGCTCTTGATCGTGTAAAACACCCAAATCCCACAATACCCTCGTCTTCCTCCATCCATTTGAAGCTCATGCTTACCCCCTACTTAATAGCCCTAGCCTCGGTGTCGGCTTCTTCAGCGAGCACCAGAAGCAGCCGCCTTTCGTGGGGGCGACGGCTATGGCGTCTTCGTCTTGCGATAGCTCGAATTCAGGAGCGTGGTTTGGGGTTTGGAGAGAGGGAAGGATTTGAGCTTGTGGAAAACGGGAACTCGAGGTTGGGGGGCAAGAAGGAGTCGTCGGCGGTGACGGAGGAGCTGTTGATCGCGGCGATTTTCTCGAGGACGTAGAGGTCCTTGGGTCAGGGAAATGAGGTCTTCCACCGCCAAGTCATCGGCGTGAGAAAGGTAGAAGAATTCGGCCGTGGGTTTCTTCTGCTTCTTCATCTTCTTCTTCTGGGTTTGTGGTGATTTCTCCTTTCTCACTGGCTCTGTTTTACTCTGTTACCGCTGCGAGCGGTGGGGATAGAATTGTGCTCAACCGCGGGCTTAGCCATCAAATTACACTGCGCCCGTGATAGATGCGTGTGCATCTTCTTCAAAAAGGCCGGTCACTTTTTGAAACTCGTCGGGTTCAGCGCTTAGAGATGCGCGTAATTAATATATATCTGTCAAGTATAGAGGGGTCATTTGAGACAAACTCAAATGCAGGTGGTCTTTTGCAAAAGAGGAGCCGTCGCGCTACCTGCGCTGCATCATTTGCCTTGTGATCTACTACAAAACGTGCTTGCCAAATCGTAGGCCTGCATCAAGTTTTGTTTCAGACGAGGAAGGAAGAGGTTAATCCACCGTGTGTGTTCCATTACGTGAATGCTGTTTTATTCGGAGACATTCTAACTCGTCCTTTCCCGTGTTGCATTGTTAACCCATAGTACAAGTACAAATGGAACTTTTTATTTTTATTTGGTTTGGTTTGGTTAAACGATACATGAGTTTATTCTTAATCTTTATGGTGTGAAAAGCGGATGTCTAACAAGTAGTTTGCTGATTTAAATTATAGAAGTAGAGCAAAGCGTGCAACTCAAATCGCTTGCAAATTATAACGAATATCTTGATATACTGGATGGATGAGGTCTTGCATCAACTCATCAATGATAGGTCTACAAGTTGAGTCAACATTACCGGTGAACACGGCACTATGTTTATCTATGCGGCGATCAAGATAGTCAGGCAAAAATTAGTCTTCAAGATGGGAAGACAAGATATGGGCTTAGCTTCAACTTTCATATGCTCTCATCTCTGTTGCCCTTGGATGCATCTCATGCAGTCTCCAAATGTGCATTATGTGTGCTAACATGCCATAGCCCATTGCATTCATCTTGATTTTGGCGATCCCGTTTGAGTTCATCCCGAATCAAAGGATTAATTAATGAATGGCGATAATTTTCAGCATTCGATATGGTTGATGGTCTGGTGTTTCCTTGGGGTCTGGTCCTCATGGTGATGTGTATTTTCTAAGAATTTTGGTTTGCTTGTATAACCTTCCGGTGGCAGGCTGGTCCTCCATGTGTTTCCCGGGTTTTCCCAGGTTTGAGTCTCTATGCGACCAAACCCAATTTAAAGTATCTAACTAGATAGCTCGCAAATTCTCAGTAACTGATTCGACCATACTCCAAAAGTAAAGCATGCTGGACAAGTACAAGCCTGATTCATTGACAAAACTCCAGTTTGATCACTAATATTGTGCTCTTTAAGACCAGTTTACCAAAATTACTTGTTAATATCATTCATGCATTAATTATTAAAATCCGAAGGCACTCATGCCTAGTGCATGGCCAAATGGCAATGGCCAACATGTGCATGTTATTTTTTTATTTTTTATTTTATTTTTTGATACATAACCCAATAATAACAGACTTATTGGGCCAATTAAGATTTTGGTTCTTAAATCCACACAAAAAGCTGCTTTCTTTTTTTCTTTTCTTTTTTACTGTAAAAAGAGTACACGCATGGGTGCGGAAATAAACTTTAAATGTGTAGAAGGTGTTAATAATAAAAATAAAAATAATATGAGAAAAACATTTAAATGATCTTAAGATTTGTATTCAATATTAGTAAGTATGATATTTAGAGGATTATATCTCAAGTATTTTTAAATTTATAATTCTGTCCATTTTGTTATACTATACCAGCATCATACATATATATAGGATGAATGCAGAAATATATGAATGGTTCCCTTCAGCATTTACATCACCTAACATCGATTCTCCTCTTGTGAAAACTCAGCAAAAAAGATTGTCAATTGCTTAGGAAGAGAGATTTGAACCAGTTTGAAATGGATCCTGGATAGAACAGGAGAACTCCATCCTACAGACTCTCCCCATCCATTTCAAAGAGAACCACGACCGAATCTGTCCGAGAAGCTGAAAAAGTTGGATTCCACCATCGTGCTTCGATAGTAATGCTACCCATCAACTTGTATCAGAATTCAACACCAAATCCAAAACGGTTAACGAGGGATGCATCTGTACAGCAGACCCGACCACAAACTTCATGCAATGAAGAAAAGAGCCAGCCCCCGATGGAGAAACACATGACCTCTTGACTTGTAATTGAACAGCAAACGGGGAAAGAAAGTATAAATAAGGGCCTTCACAAAGTCGTAAGATATGGATTAACACTATCCTCTGGGATGAAGACTCTGAAGCTTCATCATCAATCTAAACGCTCCATCTGCAGGGTTAATACCACCGGTTGATAACAAGTCAGTTTGCCGGTAAAACAAAGGCAAATACAGCCAGCAGGAGGCAGCCCATACAAAAATCACATGACAGGTAAACACAATCATCAATGAACAATTGCTTGTTCTCTCGTTCGGGTTGGTTAGTAGTATGGAAAGTCAGATGACACATTACCTTCCAAAGACCATCATTAAGATAATGCATGTTATCCACCCCAATGCCTTTGTTAACAGCCCGTCTGCATATCAAGCAATTGACTAGTCTTAAAAAGAGATATGAAAGGTATGCAAAACAAGAAACAAGTAACCATTATTCATGTTGTTCACCGAGAATTCTATTGAGTAGGTTCCAAATATGATTCTATGAAAGAGATATGGAAGGAAACTCACATGTCTTTAGCTGACATTTTTGTAAAGCCTATCGCAAGAGCATGTTGCTTGCCTTCAGCCATAATTGCCTGAAACAAAAAATGAAATGAAAAAATATACCTTTCCACACTATAATGCCACAGCCAAAAGCAAAAAAGTCAAGTCTAAATTAAACACTGTCCTAAAAGAGGACTGCTACCAATTAAGCCAAGCACCAAACATCGTTGGATAGACTCAATGTTGGTAAGCGTGCAGCCGTGGAAATTAATAGGTGTGACTCTTACCACAGGAGTCTCTGCACCAACTTCATCATCCAAAGCACCTCCAGGAGAGGTAAGGCCAGGACACATAATGTTTGCACCAGCAAGAACAAATTTTATTGCACCCCTGTCTACTTGTAATTTCTTCATTATGTTTGGATCTGCACCACACTCGGCAACATGAGATGCAACAACTCAAGAATTTCTAACGAGCAACATTGTCATAACAGGCAAATTTTCTGATGATGATCCTAATTCAAGTTTAGCATGTCTACCCAATGAAGCCCCCGATGAGGTCTGCTCCAAGTGACAAAGAGGCAATCTCTGAGCATTAAGTTTATCTATTCTGACCTAGAAGCTAATCTAAAACACATTTATAAGATCACAGGTTAAGTGCAAACCCAATCAGCACACCTGGATTAACAACATATGATTCGGTTGACAAAAATATGACATGGTTACAATTTAAAGCTGAGAATCCAGCCTAAAGAATCAGACGTAATCAGCATTTACTCATGTCAGCCTACAATGAAGTTATCGGACTTTCTGTAATTTGTATTCAACTCCAATTTAAAGATGGATGACTAACTACTAATAAGATGCATTTTCAAATATATACTCTGCAAGCACTCAAACATATAAGCACGTGATTGTTTATGCTTCAGCAAAAACAACGTGTCAAAATTTGTATATCCTGAAAGTTTGAAATGTTCTGGTCTAAGAAAAACTCAAAAGTGTATCCATCGCAATATTTGGATTAGGCAAAATGTAAAAACCTATTAGGACACGCTTTAAAATTACTAAGGCCCATCTAAGAGTAGCATCGACATGGTACTGCGAAAACTAGCAGACAAGTAATGGCAGAGACTACCATCATCTACAAATCAAGGAGATCTATGAAAACTTGAGAAGATGGTGAGAGATACTTTACATTGATGCAGAAGTCGTAGGGTTGGCATGTAAGGACCGTCACGGATGTTGAAAAAGAGAGGCACATTGTTCACCAGAACCAAATTCAGATGGTTTTGACTGGAGGGAAACAAAGAAAGCCCTCTCAGAGCAAGTCTTGACAGCATTATATAATTTTAAAGGAAGCCACAAGAAGAAAGTGTCTATCAACTGAAATCTTACAAAGGACCTCGACAAAATAAATAGCAATTAGATGAGAACAAACCATTTGGCAACAATGAGTGGAGACTTCTTGGGAAGCAAATCATCCAGCACCGGCTCTAATCCTGGATACTGAATCAACAGCACAAGTGAATCAAATCATATCAAGTGATGTACAAGAAAATAAAATATTAAATAACTGACAATTATCAGACCTCTTCTGCAATACTTTGCCGTATTTTACGTTGTACAGATGCCTTCACTTGATTTTGTGCAGATACCTCTTCTGAGGAGAACCTGAGAAGTGAACTTGTGACCAGTTGATCTAGAGAGAGAGAGAGAGAGAGAGAGAGTACTCTCTCCCGATTGTAGGCGGGAACATCAGCATCAGGCAGGTAAACAAAGCCCTCTACAGTTAATTAAAAATGCAACATATAGAAACCCGGTCCCCATAAGAATTCACAGATAATCTACTCGAAAGCATCATCTGATTTGCCAGTCTTGATGGAGTTTAAAATGTTGCAAGTACTCAGTCATCATAAAGAGTTCTACCACAGAGCAAGTCATCCCTGACAAATTTGCCCAAGCTTCGATAGGATAAGTCGCTCACGATTACAACCTTAGAGCAACAGCAGTACTACAGATTAGGACTATGATGAAGGCACCATTATAATCCCTTAATCCAACAGTTACTGTACAGCAAGACAAGCATACAGGACGACCACTTCCCTGACCCAAGTATTTCGTCACTCAAATCAAACGCAACCCAAAAACCTTACAGACCAGCTAACAGGCCATTACCCAGAAAAACAACCCAACAATTGTCTCTGCAGTTAACGCATGTATCACACCATAAGATGAATATTACTGAGAAATCCAAATGAAAAAGATTTTCACATAGGGCGGGGTATATGTTCCCGCCCGACAAACTCAGAAGCCTATATAAACGATCCTCGACATAGCATACTACGCAAAACGACAGGATCAGGCCCGTCCGAATGCAAATCCGGAGAGGGGAAAATAACTTAAAAAGAAAAATTTCAGCATCATCCAGCTTCACTCTGGAGCACACAACAATCGCAACCCAACCTCATTCGGACGCACAACCAACGACACCCAAGATTTGCTACTGCCAGATACCACGGAACCCAAGTAACCCAAGATTTGTCCCCAACAGATTTCACTTCCCCGAAACATCGATCCACAGAAACTCGCCTAAAGCTCACTTTTTGAACATCATTGCGACCGAAAAAACGAGTCTTTGTCCACCACGAATCAATACCCAAAAACACCAAGATTGCACCGCGGAGCGAACGGAAGCGGATACACGAGCGAGCCGAAGAGCGAGATAGCGAGCGAAAGGGGGAAGAGGAATTGGGTACGGAGCTTACTTCTTGAACATAATTGCAGAGGGAGACGACGAATTCGAGGGCGCCTGATCACCTCAATGCGAGCGAAGAAGACGACGGTGAGGAAGAGGTTTAGATCGATGGAGAACCAAAACCCCCCTTTCCTCTTTTACCGTTTCTGGAGGGGAAAAAGGAAGAGTGCACGCAGCCCGACAGCGCACAGTAGCGCCGCGTCGTTGTCAAGCGCCCTTTTTCCATTTACACATAAAAGTAATAACGAATAAAAATTTTCGTATCATCAAAAACTCTAAACTAATGTATTATAGAGAAATTTATTAATTTAAGGCAGATCTATGGATATTAGCATGTTTTCAAGGGAAACCTTATGAGAAAATTAATAGATTTCTCAACGTTAGTTCGTTCTCTTTAGATCTAACTTCCCAAAACGATGTGAGAAGCTCAATACTTATTGGTCATACAATACCGAAAGTCATAATAACTTTTCCGACAGAATGGTTTGCTCTACAACTTTTGGCAGTGTCCAATTTGTCTTCAACTTAATAAATGCTAGCACATCAAGTAAACTTTTCCGGGATATGCATCGTTTGATCTCTACCTCCTCTTCATTCGAGACACAAGCGGCTCTCAACCCTCTATAATAACATGAAGAGGTCGTAGTTTTTTTTCTTTTTTTTTTTCTTTTTTATTGTTTATGGTGTTTAACGCTTAATATTCCCCATCTGCCCTGCCGCACAGGCAACACTAATCACAGCAACCGGATCAGGCGAAAGACCCTCTTCTGGCTGCATCCAGCAAAATAGCATCGGTGACTCCTTAGCATGCTCAGCCTGCTCATAGCAAACCAGGTCCCTCTGCGTCGTTCCATCAAACACCTTGCGTGCATAACTGATTTGCCCGCGTTTTGCATATGCATCAACCAAAGCCGCATCAACATACGTAACGGACTCAAATCCAGTTTTTGTGGTCTCCCCTTAAACAACTTCCAACCGCACGCAAGTAGCTTCGGATCGGAAGCGCACGCTTTGAGAACGAAAGGGGAGGTGTAGTTAGTAGGCAAGTCGCCACCTCTGCGCATAAGGGCGTAAAGCTCCATTATATCCGCGCAATGCGCATTATTGGCATCCGCTCGCATCATCGTTTTCCATAGGAACAAATTGGGTCTCTCGCATTTAGCAGTGACCCCGTCGAACACGGACCGCGCACTATCTGGGCGTCCAAATTTGGAGTATTTGATGATCATCCGAGCGCTCAAGTGTAGGTCTTGTGTGATGAGACCACGAGCCGAATAGCCAGAAAACACTTTTCACGGCAAATAAATTTGATTTTGTGTAATATTTTCCAGAATTTTGAGGAAATGGATATGGATTGTTCTTTCTTTTCTTTTATTTTCTTTTTTCTATTAGGCAAATGAAAGGATTGGATCATGTGCCGACTCACATATCTGTTGAATCGAATTGATCTATTCATCCCAGATACGTTCAAATTAATTCACAATTTCAATGCATTAGCTAAGAGTCGTCATTGTCGCCACTCCTCTATCACCACCACCAGCTGCTGCCGCCTCCATATCTCTGCTCCACAAGCTCGAACCTGGCAGAAGTTTACATGGTAAATTATACTTTAAAAGAAATTGGAATGAGAAAGTCGCCACAACGAGAAGAAAAAGTAAGGAAATGGACTTGCAGAGGCGAATGAATAGCCGTAAGCTTAAATCCCTGATATTCGTGCATGTTCCCCACTTGAGGGGTAAAACTGGTTCAATAGGTGAGAAGCGGTCGACGCGCTAATCTTTAGGAACCGGCAGTTTACCAAAACAGGTAGCTATGGCCAAAAAACAAGTCAGCTCTCTACACCAAACTCCTATAAAAGGAGCGACCCCTTGGTCCGTGGCAGATGCATCATCATCAGAGGACCTCAGAAAGAAAAACTAACGAAAACCACAGGTGAATCACTAGTTAGGACATACAGAACATCATGGGGGGAATCTTAACCATCACATATCATATAAACATCACTATTTAATTTGCTAAAGCCAGTTCAGAGACCAAGTTAATTAACAGGTCTGGTGGCATCCAACTGCAATGCAAAAAAGATCAACTAGCAGCTAATTGAACAGGTTGCAGTATGTCACTTCCTCCTTAGGTCTCAGCCAGCAGAACTATTACGAAATAGAATAACCATCTAAGGTTATTCATTGACAGAGGCAGAAGCGTCACAGAGACATGCCAGTTATGCGGCAAACTTACTACGAAACAGGTCCTAAGAAATCACCCTCCAAGCTAACTAATGCCTGAAACTCCCTCTCCACCTCGAGCCACTTTGTTCCAATCACCATGAACCGGACCGTCACATCTTTACCAATCTTGGAAAGCTTGTCGTTCAGGAATATAGGATTCTCCCCAGGCACGTACTTGTAGTCCGCCATCTTCAGGTTGGAGAGGTAGACGTTCTCAACCGGCCCGCATCTCAAGAAGACCCCATGCTTGAAGATCTTGTGCACCACTCCGTCCAGGATTTCTCCCCGGAGAAGCTTGAAGGTGATGCCACTGAAGACCACAGGGAAGAGGACATCTCCAGAATGTTGTCTCACTTTCCCTTCGCCAATGCTATCCAGTGTCGTCACAGCACAGAAATAACCCAGGTCCTTTGTTGCCTTCTTACACGCAAAGTCGTCCAATAGGCGTTTTGTGATGGACCTTTGCAGCATTAGTCCCTTTGCATCCAGGTCTTCTGCTGAAATGATCACGTTCCATGGCAACTGCACCTTCAGAAACATTTCCAAATGCTATCTGATGAACATTAACAGACGGATCAGTTTTATCCACAACTCTTTAGGAAGAGCCATTCGATTGCATTAAGTTCAAGCTCGTGACATGACAGTACAAAGTCCGACAATCTAATCATTAAATGAACTGGTAATATGACACTACCACATTCAAAAAGATACACTTGGATGCTCTTCAACTTCCAACATGTTAATTCTAGATATTTGAGCAAAATGTAATCACTATAATCCATGCAGAGTCTTTGAGGTTTTGGACTTTTGTCAGCAAAGAACCATGTTACATCAATAGAGTGCTAGACCCTCACGAACCATACCTTGGGAGAGCTAAGGTGTAGAATTGAAACTTGAGACAGGAGAAGAGTCAATTTTTAAGTGCAGATAATTATAGTGAGGCATGCTCCAAACTTATCCACAATTGAACTTAACTGACATGTCAAACTGCATGTATATCTTACAGAGTGCAGACATAGACAATCGAAAATCTTCATTCAATATCGAGTTCAGAACTCACATTTCTCAAAAAGAAAAGTACAAATCAGAAATGATAAAACTCAAAAAATATGAGATAGAGCATAGCTATGCACACTAATCAAAAGAGAGAACTTGGCAACTAATCCATCTTACAAGTTACTTCAGTAATGTATTTTCCCTCCCTAAACTGTACTCTGTAAATAGAGACGGGCAGAAGGCAAATAAGACTGAAAACAAAATAAATTGATAGCACGATCTCAAGCCAGTTAAAGACATGCAAACCCAAATCAAGCGACAATAGGCCACTTCCAGGGATTCAAAGGTGGATTTAAAAAGTCACCTGCCGATGCTTTACGGCATTATACCCACTCATTTCGTATAACCCTTGCATTCTCTCAAATACCATGGTCACTATGACCGAAGCAATTCAAGTAAACCAAACGGGTCATCCAGAAAACAGAAATAGCACAATCTAGAGCATACTTGCAGTATTTCCTTTCAAGCCAGAAGCTAGCTGTCGAATCAGCGACTTTCTAGTTTCCTTCCTTTCCCATCCTCAGTAGTGAGTACAGACTATATTAGCAGACCTTAGCCCTTTGGTTTGTGTTTTTACATGCACCGACCCAAACACGAATCGATATGAGCTCAGCCAAACCATCTACTTGAACTACCACATTGCGTCCTTTCATCGAAGAGCTACCGACTAAACCCGCATTACGCAGATTCTACCCACATGATAGCAAGAATAACCCGGTTCATTCTGTCACATTCATAATATCTTCCCTTCGCCCACTTGCCCAATGTCACTGTAGTCCATCTCCCTCTTCGAATGAAACGGAAAGCTCTCAAATTTTCACCCGATACCCACCGATGATCAGGAGTAGAAGGATCACATTCCATAACCAGTTCCACGGAAACGGGTAAGTACAGTGCAAGTGCCAATATTTTCACTTGAATATTACTTCCAATTTGCCCCGCCAAAAAAAGCTAAGGTGACCGTAAGAAAAATATTATTTTAATATTTTAATATTTATTATTATTTTTTGCTTTTCTTTTTTTTAGGGCCAACAAGGGTCACCGGCGACCCTCGCCATCTATGAAGGCCTTGGGCGCCTCACCCACAGTCGATGAGGGCCCAACAGCCAGCGCCCCTTGCCAACCATAAAACCCTTGCCCTTAGCTTCGAAGGTCTTGGGAGAGGCTGTCAGGACCTCGTCAGTGGTTGGCGAGGGCCCTCCTTGCCTCGCTCTCCCTACCAAGGCCTTGGGCATCGGCATCGGAGCCTCACCAACTTCCAGCGAGGCCCGAACAGCCTCACCCAAAAGCTTCGCGGCCAAGGGCAAGGGTCTCATGGCCGACGATGGTGATCCTCGCCAGCCCTAAAGAAAAAAAGCAAAAGAAAAACGAAACATTCAAAAAAAGATTAAAAAAATCCATGTAAGACGTTTGGCAATCAAGTAGGCGAAATAAAAGTTTTAGAGCTTAAATAAGCGCCGTGCAAAAGTATTGACAGTTGTATTGTGCTTGCCCCACAAAAGCCAAAACAAAAATTCACGCAAATTGGTGAGCAAAGCAAAACGGCTCGCCTCGATTCAAAACCCTTGAAAATCTGGAGCGATCTTGAAGAAATTGAGTTGAAGCAAACCTGGAGTGCGAGGCAAACGGCGAACGAGAGTCGTCAAACTCCTCGTCTCTTTTTCTTACGACTTGCTAATGGCGTGTTTGGATTTTGGGAGCTAGGGCTTCCAAAAAATTGTGTTCTTCTCTCTTTTTGTTGCACATTGTGCTGTTATAATACTCCCGTTGAAATGGATCTTAAATTCATACGTGACTCGTAAAGCTGGCAAAATGGGTCATAAACCCATCATATTATGACCCATTTTTAGTTAAATGAGTCATAGATGGGCCCAGTGAAAATTAAATATGGGTCAAAATGGATTTGAGAAAGTAAAACACAAAAAGAAAATGGGTCTAAATGTGTTATTAGGAAACCCACTTTGAACCCATGGGTCATGACCTTCTTTAATTTTATAAAATGTTTTTTTTATAAAAAAATCAAAATTATAATTATTTTTCATATTTTAATTTTTTTTTTTTCTTTTTTCTTTTCTTTTTTCTTTCTTTTTCTCCCTTCCTTACCGATGGCCGGCAAGGCGACAGCCGGCGAGGCTCGAGCTCGCCGCCGACCGAGCCTCACCGACAAGTCGCCAATGACTAGCGAGGCTCGGCCTCGTCGACGACCGGCGAGGCTCGAGCCTCGCCGGATCTCGGCGAGACTCGAGCTCGTCGGCGTTGGGCGGGGCTTGGGCCTCGCCCAGTTGACGAGATCGAGCCTCGCCCGACGCCGTGAGCTCAAGCCTCGCCAACGCCTCACTCGAGCTCGCCAATGTCGGGCAACGCCTCGGCCTCGCTAGATCGGCGAGATCGAGCCCCACCCGACGCCGGCGAGCTCGATCTTGCCTGTGGACGATCGCTGGCCGCCGGCCGGCCGAAGAAAAAGAAAAAAGAAAAGAGAAAAAGAAAAAAAAAAATAATTAAAAATTATATTTTAAAAAATTAAAAATACGATTTTTTTAAAATAATTTTAAAAAGAATTATAAAAAAAATTCCATTAAATTTGTATTGCATAAAAATTGTTAAAAAATTTGCATTGCATAAAAATGTTTTAACAAAACTTTTTTTTATAAAAAAAAATCATAAAAATTAGCTTTTTTAGGTTTAGTTAAAAAATTTTCATGTTTCATTTTTTAGTTATTCAATGGTATGTTCACTTCAAATAAGAGAAGCATGTGCATAGTCTAATTCTTTATAAATATTTCAATTTATAGGTTTTTTTAACTTTTTTATTTTATTTACTATTTTTAATTTAATTTGAAGTTTTAATCCAATTAGCATATAGTAGAAGTGGGTTTTCCTAGAATATTAATAGATTTTAGCAATACGGGTCGGGTCGGGTATGGGTCGGGTACGGGTCACTAGATTTACACTACATGAATATAGGTCAAAACGGGTTAAATGGGTCAAATATTGGTCGACCCATTTTCGACCCGACCCGACCCATCCATTTGCCACCTCTACATGACTTATTTAAAATATAAATAAGTCATAAATGGATCACTTAAATCTTAAAAAGCTTGCTTAAATGAGTTTTTTTTTTTTTTTTTTGGTCGGTTGCTTAAATGAGTTTGAAAATTAAAACCTAAAATAAATGAGTCTTAACGGGGTTGTGCTTAGAATCCATTTCCAATCTAAGGCTTACACTCTCTTTCCCTCTTCGGCCTTATAAAAATAACTTTTTTTATAAAAATTCACATTTTATATTTCCTTTTTTCTTTTTCTTTTTTCCTTTTCTCTCCTTTTTTTTTTCCTTTCTTCTTCCATCTTCCTTAGCCGGTGGCTGGCATGACAACGGTTCAGGAGGGACAAACTTGATGGAGGCCGACAAAGCTCGAGGTCGCTAGCCTCAAGCGAGCTTAAGGTCACACACTATAAGCAAGGCTCGAGCCTCACCGATCTTAGTCTAGTTAAACGAGTCAGGTGTAAGTTGGGAATAGGTTGGGAATTTTGCATTACGATAAATAGGTCATAAACGAGTTAAATAGGTTGATGTGGTTAGACCATTTATGACATAATCTAAACTCGATCTGATTCATCTGTTTGACAAGTTGACATGTTATGATGTTGAACTTAGTGCAATTGATGTTCATTATATAACATATTGAATTTGTCTATTGATGTTCATTATATAACACACTGAATTTTTTTGGTGATTGTCACGACCTCTTTTTTTCCGTCCGGGGGAAAAGGAAGCAGGTTTAGGGATATTTGCCTAAAGAGGCAGACCAACAGCCCTAAATTAGGCGCGGGCTCTCCCAAGTCCATACCTCGCGCGACGTTGGATTTTGAATTAACAACCTATGTATTTCTAGGAGTCGCCACTAGCCTATTGGGGTCGGCTAGAGAAACCAATCAAGACATGGAGTGTTGTCTCGATTCCTACGCAACCAGAGATTTCTAGGACTGGGGACTTGTTTACGCCAATGTTTCTATTAGCGCCATTGCGGTACCATTAACTTGGAAGGTTGTTTATCTAAATAGCCATACAATCTTGATTACTAATTATAATTCTTATAAAACCGCTAAGCGTCCATGCAAATGTTTTTGTAGGTTTGTTTTCCTTAATATCTAGACTAATCCTAACATAATTTAGAAGAGAAATTTACATTCAAATTAATGAAAAGCGGTGCATAAGTAAACATCCAAGAAATTGAAATGACTTAAAAATAAATGCGGAAAAGGAAAAAAAAACGATACTAGTCGGACAAATAATATCACATGGCCTTGTTATCACACCCCGGGACATGAGCCCTATGAGTGAAATGAGAATTCAAATATGCATGAATTTACTCTATATGCATGAAATTACTCTAAATAATTTTAATCTACGCAAAATGGATTATTTACAAAATTGGCTATAAAATAACAAAATAGCATTAAATTAGGAAAATGACCTTTTAAAATTAGGAAAATTTCATAGATGTCATTTCTATCATAACTTGATACCATCCATCATTTTTATTATAATTTTTTTTTTAACTTTCATATTTTTTTTATGTCTTTAATTTTAATTTTTTTTGTTTTTTTTTGTTTTTTAAAAAAATAAGAAAAAGGTCGAATTTTTTAATGCTTTCTGAGTTTTTTTGAATTTTCGGAAATCTTTTTAAATTTTTATTATTTTTTCGAAATTTTTTATTTTTTATTTTTTGAAAATTTTTGAATATTGATATTGAATATTATTATATTCGAGAAAATGGGTTCGGACCGGGTAAACCCAATCCGGTCCGTGGACACAACCCAAACCCGGATCCAACACTTTTGGACTTTTTTTTTTTAAACGTTTTCATTTTTTAAAAAATAAAAATTAATTAAGTAATTTTTTTGTTTTGTCTTTTCTCACTGCAACCCTTTTCCCTGCACCATCTGCTTCTGCGACTCCTCTTTCCCGAAGCCCCTTTTACTTTCTTTTTCCATATTTTGTTTTACTTTTCATTTTTTCTATACTTTTCTTTTTCTTTTGTTTCTTCTTTTATTTTTTTCCCTTTTGGTCTTCTTCTCTACGCGTTCTCTTCTTCGGGCGTCGTCTTCTTACCCGACGCCTTTTTTCTCTGCAACTTCATCTTATTCTTTTTTTCTTCGTTTTAAAAAAAAAAAAAAAAAAAAAAAACCACATAACCAGACACTAAACCATCCTTTACGGACACCGCACGACTCCACCATCGTTCCGGCCAACGGCACCCAACTCCGGTAACAACACCCAACCTCGGCGACCACAACAACCAAAGGAAATAACCATGCCGAAACTAACATTTTCGATCCCAGGTTTTCGCCAAACAAATAGGGTACACTAAAATGGGAAGAAGTGCCGTGTAGGACGGCCTTAAATCATAGGACCCGCCGGAGAGGGAAGGTAGTTCCGCTGGAGGGCCTTCCCGCGATAGCTCAAAGAGATGGTAGACATGCCACGGAATCACAATAAAATACCAAAAAAAGTGACAGCAGACATGGTTCAACAATACAAAGGCAAACAGTCATCAAACTGGATTATTGGACATCAAGGACTTTGGCCATTCACTCAGGCATTTAATCGAACACCTAAGGCGCACTAACTAGAGAGGTAAGCATAGATTCGATCGGGGCTCGGGTTCAGGCCAAGATCATCACACGATACACAAACACTATTCTGGATTGACTCGGGGACAAGTATATCAGCATTTATCTTGAGTTTAAACAAAAATGACAAGTCTCGGCCATAATACCAAACACAAACAAATATTTGCATAAAGCACTACAAAAAGCACGCATATGCTGTGTGAGGAATGAACACGAGCACAACAGAATTTCGGGCGGGAACCGAGACTGAAGCTCGTGCGAACTGGTCGACCACGAGCTCCAGCCCGACGCCCCACCAAAAACAGGGCAGACGTACTCGGGAATGACCTACCTGGTTCGAAGGGGAGCGCTGCGGTGGACGACGACTCTCGGGCGGACGACTGGCGACGGCGAAGCTGTCCTTCAATCTCACTCTCTCCCTTTGGCTCGCCCTCTACTCTCTCGAGCTCTCTCCGGTGCTCTCTGTTCTCTCTCGACTCCGAAAAACAAAACAGCCAAACTCCCCTGTTAAAAGCCTCTCCCCCTCTCGCTTTTATGCTAGGCCAGCAAGCGGGCATGGCCCCCTGCCACCGCCAGTTGCCTTGCCGGCCTGACTCCGACCCTGGGATCACGCTGCGCGATCTGCTGCTCGCCATCCGTTTCCTCTCTCTGACTTGTACTCCTCTTTTTTGCAGGGCGTGACCGGCGTGAGGAGGAAGAAGACTAGCGCGCGGGCTGGGCTTAGAGAAAAGTAAATGAAGTTGGGCTTGGCCCAAGCGAAAACACATACAAAGGAGTGGAGAAAAGAGAAGGACCAGACCAAGCCCGGTCCGCCCCCTTTTTTTTTTTTTTAATATTCGATTTTTTAATAATATATATATAAATATTTTTTATTATTTATTTATTTATTTATTTATTTATTTATTTTACATTTTTAGATTCAATAATTAGTGACAGTTATGTAAATGCTCTTAATATATACGCGTAATAGATTTTAAAGAAAACATACACGATGCATTTTAATGAAAGCTATTTATTTTACTCTTTGCTTCCTCTTTTTTGTTTTTTAGCGACTAATTCTTAATATTGTATGCGATTAAGTTCTAAATAAAATGGCAAAATTTGGGTGTCAATAGTGATCATTTGGCAAAAAATCCGGACGCGAAGGGACTAACTTCATGAATCTCTAAGCAAATACATGTCATTTACTATCTAAATTATTGGCGAGGGTTTTCCCTCTTTCTTAATCATCCCAAACGCAATTACGTTGTTCTGCTATATTCCATGATTTGTCTATCCTTAGCCTCTATGTCAGAATTAGACCGGAGAGACGGTGGTTTATCATATAGCAGATGTCAACTATTCAAGTTTGTATATCTCTAACTCATGAACTTAGCCGATACAAAGTTATAAAATAACACCCAAATTTTCCGATTATGCAATTCAATCTATTATTTTTGATCCATGGACATTGTTCTTAAATTGTAAAGTTACCTTTCTATAAATTATTTTCCATCCTCTATCATTTTGCTTTGAGAAAATTCTAAATAAAAATTTGAAGTACCTTCATCTTCTCAAAAGAGGGTCCAAAGTCGATCTTGTTTTAAATAAGTGCAAATCTTCGCCAACCGACAAATATATGCATCTCACGTGCTGATTCTTATGGCAAAATTAATAAATTTCTCAATTTTCTCTTTAGATCAAACTTCCCCAAACGACATGAGAAGCTCATTTGGGTTGACTTTTCAAGTCAATCCACGTTAGGCATGAACTAGGCATGAACACTAGACCGAACTGACTCTACTCGGCCAATTTTGGTCCGATTTTAGGGTTTACAAGGCATGTTGCAGAATTTCAAAAACTAAGAACCAATTTCAACCTAAAATAGCCCACCCTTAACTTGCGTTACTTTTATACTTGTCCAGCAAGAGTTCTTGCACTTTTACGATAATACTTACTTGTCCTACAATGCCAAAATTCGTAATAGCTTTCCCAACTATTACCCGATTGAATGGTCCGCTCTACAACTTTTGGCAACATCAAATTTGTCTTAAACTTAGTAAATGCTAGCACATCAAGTAACCTTTTAGGAAAATGCATTGTTTGATCTCTACCTCCTCCGAAGAATTCGATTCTTTTGAGACATAAGCGGCTCTCGACCCTTTACAACAGCTTGAAGAGGCCGTGGTTTTTTTTCTCTCTTTTTTTATGGTGTTCAACACTTAATATTCCTCACCTGCCCAACAGCACAGGCAACACTAAGCGAAAGACCCTCCTCTGGCTGCATCCAGCAAAATAGCATCAGTGACTCCCGAGCATGCTCAGCCTGCTCATAGCAAACCAGGTCCCTCTGCGTCGTTCCATCAAACACCTTGCGCGCATAACTGATTCACCCGCGTTTTGCATACGCATCAACCTAAGCCGCCTGCGTTTTGCATACACATCAGCCTAAGCCACCTCAACATACATATCGGACTCAAACCCAGTTTTTATGGTCTCCAATGAGCAACTTCCCGACTGCGTGCAAGCAGCTTTGAAGCGAAAGCGCACGCTGTGAGAACAAAAGGGAAGGTGTAGTTAAAGTATTGATGGGGATTATTGATATGCTCATCACTATTCCTTAGGAACAAGTTGGGCCTCTCGCACTTAGCAGTGACGCTGTTGAACAAGGACCGCACACTATCTGGGCATCCAAGTTTAAAGTATTGATGGGGAGAACTCATCACTGTCGCCACTCCACCGCTACGACCACCACCAGCCGCTGCTGCCTCCATATCTCTGCTCCACAAGCTCAGACCCGGCAGAAGTAAGTATGGTAAATTCTACTTCAAAAGAAACTGGATTGAGAAAGTTGAGGTAACGAGGAGAAAAAGTTAGGAAATGGACTTGGAAAATCGAATGAATAGCCGTAAGTATAAATCCTTGATATTCATGCATGTATTCCCACTTGAGGTGCAAATCTGGTTCAACAGGTGAGAGACAATTGATGCACTAATCTCTAGGAACCGGTGGTTTGCCAGAACAGGTAATAATGGCCAAAAAACAGGTCAGCTCTCTACACCAAACTCCGATAAAAAGATCCACCCCTTAGTCCGCAGCAGATGCATCATCATCAAAAGGACCTCAGAAAGAAAAACTCATGGAAACAATTGGTGGATCACTAGTTAGAGCATACAGAACATCAAGAAGGGGAATCTTAACCATCACATATCATACAAACATCACTATTCAACTTGCTAAAGCCAGTTTATAAACCGAGTTAATTGACAGATCTGGTGGCATCCAACTGCAATGCTTAAAAGATCAACTAGCTAAAGCTAATTGAACAGGTTGCAGTATGTAACTCCCTCCTTGTGTCACAACCAGCAGGACTACTACGAAATAGAAGAACCCCTCTAAAAGTGATTCATTTACAGAGGAAGCAGCATCATAGAGACATGCTGGTTATGTGACAAACTTACTATGAAACAGGTCCTAAGAAATCACCCTCCAAGCTGACCAACGCCTGAAACTCCCTCTCCACCTCGAGCCACTTTGTTCCAATCACCATGAATCGGACTGTCACATCTTTACCTATCTTGGAAAGCTTGTTGTTCAGGAATACAGGATTCTCCCCAGGCACATACTTGTAGTCCGCCATCTTCAGGTTGGAAAGGTAGACATTCTCGACAGGCCCGCATCTTAAGAAGACCCCATGTTTGAGGACCTTGTGCACCACTCCGTCCAGGATTTCTCCCCGGAAAAGCTTGAAGGTGATGCCGCTGAAGACCACAGGGAAAAGGACGTCTCCAGAATGCTGTCTTACTTTCCCTTCACCAATGCTATCTAGTGTTGTCACAGCACTGAAATAACCCAGGTCCTTTGTTGCCTTCTTACACGCAAAGTCGTCCAACAGGCGTATTATGATGGACCTTTGCAGCATTAATCCCTTCGCATCCAGGTCTTCTGCTGAAATGATCACATTCCATGGCAACTGCACCTTCAGAAACATTTCCGAATGCTATCTATGAACATTAACAGAAGTATCAGTTTTATCCAGAACTCTTTGGGAAGAACCATTCGATTGCACTAAACTCAAGATCACGACATGACAGTGCAAAGTCCAACAACCTAATCAGTAAACAACTGGTAATATGACGCTACCACATTTCAAAAAAAAAAAAAAAAAAATACCCTTAGATGCTCCTCAACTTCCAATATGTTAATTCTAGACATTTGAACAAAATGCAATCAATATAATCCATGGACAGTATTTGAGGTATTGGAGCTTTTGTCAGCAAAATCCAACCATTTTACATCACTGGAGTACTAGGCCTCATACCTTGGCAGAGCTAAGATGCAGAATTGAAACTTGAGACAGGAGAAAAATAAATTTTTAGGTGCAGATAATTGTAGTGAGACATGCTATTAACTTATCACAATTGAACTTAACTGACACATCAAACCGCATGTATATCTTACACAGTGAAGACAACGGAAAATTAGACAGTTGAAAATCGAGTTCAGAACTCACATTTCTCAGAAAGAAAAGAAATAATCAGATTTGATAAAACTCGAAAAATATAAGTCAGCGCATAGCCATGCATACTAATCAAGAGAGAGAACTTAGCAACTAATTCATCTTACAAGTTACTTCAGTAGTGTATTTTCCCTCCCTACACTGTACTCTTTAAATAGACACAGGCTGAAGGCAAATAAGATGGAAAACAAAATAAATTGACAGCACGATCAGGCCAGTTAAAGACATGCAAACCCAAATCAAGCAACAATAGGCCACTTCTTCGATAGCCCTGGGATTCAATTGTGGATTTAAAAAGCCACCTGCAAATGCTTTACGGCATTATACCACTCATTTCGGATAACCATTGCATTCTCTCTATTAATATGGCCTCTATGACCAAAGCAATTCGAGTAAACCAAATGGGTCATCTAGAAAACAGAATTAGCAGACCCTAAAGCAGACTCGCTGCATTTCCTTCCAAGCAAGAAGCTAGCTGTTGAATCAGCACGTGACTTTCTAGTTTCATTCCTTTCCATCCTCAGTAGTCAGTACAGACTAAATTAGCAGAACTCAGTCCTCCAGTTCGTGTTTCTACATGCAACGACCCAAACACGAGCCAATCTGTGAGCTCAACTGAACCATCTACTTATACTACAACATCGCGTCCTTTTATCGAACAGCTACCGACTAAACCCGCATTCCGCACATCCTACCCACATGATAGCAAGGACAACCCGGTTCATTCTCCCACATTCCTATTATCTTTCCCTTTGCCCACTTGCCGAGGTCACCGTAGTTCATCTCCCTCTCGGAATGAAAACGAAAAGCTCTCAAATTTCGCCCGATACCCACCATTTTTAGCCGGTAATCACTGATGATCACACTTCACAACCAGTTCCTCGGAAACCAAACCAGAATCTACAGTCACCCAAATCGGCGAGGAAAGCAAAATGGCTCACCTTGATTCAAAACCCTTGAAAATCCGGAGCGATCTTGAAGAAATCGAGTTGGAGCAAACCTGGAGGAGAGCTACTGGACGAGGACTGTCGCTCGGACCAAGCGCGAAGGCAAACGGCGAACGAGACTCGTCAAACTCCTCGTCTCTTTTTCTTACAACTTACCGAGGGCGTGTTTGGATTTGGGTGCTAGGGCTGCCAAAAAATTGTGTTATTCTCTCTCTTTTTTGGACTAATCAGTCTCAAATCTATACATGACCCATTAAAAACATAAATAAATCATAACTATGAGTGAAAAACCGTACCAGATTTATTGGGAATCGGACCGGACCGCCCAAAAAATATGTCCAAAAACAGGTCATATTTTGAATGGGTTGGGAACCGGTTGAAACCGATTCGATTTCCAATTCCAAGGAAAGGCCCATAGTGAACCGAATCGATTAAACTGATTTTTGAATCGAGTTTTACTAATGTTACAAAAAAAAAGATTTGTTAATTATTTTAGATATACGAACAGCCTCTTATAGTAGTTGTAAAAATAAGACTAATATTATACCCATGTTTGCTATTAATATTTATGCAATGCTAGTATTTTTGCTTTGCCTTGTGATGTTTGTTTATGATAATTAGCTCTGCAGATCTTTAGCCTAGTTCATGTACTTATTGATTACATGTGCTTAATATTTCAATACAAATTATGAAAATTACGTTTTTGTTTTCTTACGTATTTATGTAAAATTCAAAACCGTATAATATATCATATTGTTGCAAAACAAATTTACCCTAGAATCGGACTAGAAAAACATGATAAGTTCAAATACAAATAGGATAAGTTACTGGATCCAAAAAAGGGAATCGGCTATAACAGGGTAGGGTACAAGATTTGAGTTTGGAACCTACCCACCTTGGAACCAATCAACTCTAATACATAGATCATCCAAATTTTAAAGAACCTACTTAAATGGATTTAAAAATTGAAAACCTAAAATATATGTATCTAAATGGATTGGATTTGAAACTCATTTTCAACCCAAAGCTCACACACTCTCTTTTCCTCTTTAGGCTTACAAAAATATTTTTTTTACAAAAATCAAAATTATAATTATTTTCTATATTTCCCATTTCTTTTCTTTTTTTACATTTTTTTTCTTTTTTTTTCTTTCTTCTTCCATCTTCCTCCGCTGGTGGTTGGCACGGCAACCAACTAGACAAAGGATGAGCTTGCCAAGCTCGAGGTAACTGACTATTGGCAAGGCTCGAGCCTTACCAATCTTAAGTTTAGTTAAATGGATTGGGTATAAACTAAAAATTGGTCGGTAATTTTACATACTGATAAATAGATCATAAACGGGTTAAACGGATTGATTTGTGTTAGATCATTTATGATTTGATCTAAACTTGACCTAACCCGTTCACTTGATAGGTCAACATGTTATGATCTTGAACTTAGTGCAATCAAATGCCTCTCACCAAAAAGTTGTAGATAAAATTGAGCCATCTGTTAATGTTCATCAGATGGCATTCAGAAATTTTTCTAGTGATCATTTCAACGGAAAACTTGGACGCAAGAGAATAACTTGATGAATCTCTAAGTAAATACGTGCAATTTCCTATCTAAACTATTGGCGGGGAATTTCCATCTTTCTTAATCGTCCCAAATGCAATTAAGTTGTTATGTTGTGTTCCATGGAGAGTTAGGACCTATTTGGCAAAAACTATTTCTATTCTTTGGAGTAACTATTTATGTTCTTTTGTTCCAAAGAATGAAAAATGAATATAAATGTGTTTGGTAAAAAATTTGTTCTCGAGAACAAAAAATCTATTTTTTAGTTCCCGAGAATAGATTTGGAACAGAAATAAGAAGTAGAAAAAAGTAACTTTTTGTTCTCAAGAACAAATTTTCCTTTTCTCTTCTTCTCTTTCCTTTCATTCTTCTTCCTTTTAGCCAATCGTCAGCCTCGGCCATAGTCGGCAATCGACTGACGAGGACTGGTGACCTCGCCGGAATGTCGCCAACCCCCAGCCAGGCCGAGCCTCGCTGGTGGCTGGGCGAGGTCGAGCCTTGTAGTGGCTAGGCGAGACTCCGGCGAACTCACCGGACCTCACCCAACCGGTTGTCAGCCGCCGTCGTGGCCAGCGACCAATCACAAAGGAGCAAAAAAGGAGAAAAAAATGAAAAATATAATACAAATATTAAAAAATTCAAAGAAACAACAAAATTATACAATTCTATCAAACGCATTTCTATCTCAAAAATATAAATTTTGTACGACTACCCAACGCGTTTTTATACTCAGAAATTCTTTCTGGAAACAAAATCGTTACCGAACGCGCTCTTATTGTCCATTATTAACCTCTATGTTAGAATCAGGCCGAAGAGACAATGGTTTACGTTATGACAAATGTCAACTATTCAAGTCTATATATCTCCTCCAACTCATGGACTTAGTTGATACAAAGTTATATAATACAATCCAATTTCTACTATTCAATCCATTATTTCTCTTTCATGGACGTTATTCTTATATTAAACAGCTACCTATCTATAGATTATCTCCATCTTCTATCATTTTGCTTTGGAAAAATTCTAATTAAGAATCCCGAGCACCTTCATCTTTTCAAAAGAAAGTCCAAAACCGACCTTGTTTTAACTAAAGGCCTAACTTGTCAACTGGCAAAATCTTCGCCAACCGGCAAGTAAATGCATCTTACGTGCTGATTATGAGGACGTAGATGAACAAGTAAAATGAAAAGTGAAAGAAATGCTTTTGGACAAAAATGCCCATTATCACGATTGGAATCAGCACATAAGACACATGTGCTCGCCGGTCAACGATGATTTGACTAGCCAATGGATTAGGCTGTTATTTGAAACTAAATACGTCACTTTAAGTCCTCATTTAAAATTAAGTATCACAGTTTAAATTCTTATTTGAAATAAAATCCATATTAGATCCTACTTTTGAAAAAATGATGGTACTTCAACCTCTATTGGAATTTTTTCTTTTGCTTTGGGTTAATATCAAGAAAAACTTCAAACTTATACACATTTAACAAATTTTCCTCAAATTACCTAAAATTGGCACATTTACAACAAATTTACTATCTATTAATTTCCGTTAAATTGAATTAATACTAAAAAAAAAAAGCTACAAGTACTACACATGACAAACAGAGGATAAAACTCTAAACTAATACACCCATTAACTATCACATATTATCTAACTCAATAATTTAATAGTAAAATTTAACAGAAATTATTAAACGGTAAATTTATTACAAGTGTATTGCTTTAGAGTTTTTTTTCTTTTTATCTTAAACCTATAAGTATGTTACTACATATAAAAGATATTATTTATACATAAATCCAATTAAATTGCCATATCCATTGTTTAGATGACGACAGTGACTATTCTTCGCTTCAAATTCAATATTCTTTAGTATTTTAAAAATTCTTCCTCTTTCTTTATGTTTATTTACGCATTGAAGAGAGGAAGAGATGCCGCAAGCGAAAACCAGTGCTTATTTGTGCTAGCGAGTTATAAAAAATAATCTAAATAATTCTAACCAAAAGAACAAATTCTTCTCATGGCACGAGCTGACACAGCAGACGATATATACAATAACTATGAAAACCATATCCTTTATCGTTGTCATTTCAATTCATATCTTTGAGTATTATTATCCATGTTATACTCCGAAAGAACTCCATCTACGAAGAAAATGAAAGCATCGATGAGTGACCAATTCGTGAACGTAGTATTCTATATATAGTAGATGTATTTTCCAACTAGAGATTTCCACAAAACTAGTTGATCGACCATGTTTACCAAATGAACAGATTGTCATCCCACGTCATTGGAGCACATCCCCATTCAATCTTCTCACGAGGAGAAGGAGAAGGCTCAAGCAGAAGGGATTGATTCTGATTTCGCTTTTCGCACACATAAAATCTCAGAAACCATATCTCTTCAGGAAGTTTCCAAGAAGAACTATGTGCGATCCCTCACAGAAAACTCTCTACTACTGCAATAACACGGTCAAGGAAAGAGACAGAGGCGTATGAAGCATCCTAAAAAACAATGGCACAAAGCAAAGCTTTAACCTCAGAAGGTTCCCTGTCATGCAGGTTGTTTATCTATGACCTCAGGATCAAAGGAAACTCATGAAGCTACCAGAAATCACCGTGTCAGGCCGCTTTTGTTTCTTTTCGAGCACTCAAAACGGTGTATCAAAATTCTGCCCTTTTACGGGTGAAAGTTGAAAGTATCCATGAAAATAGATCTGCTTCAATCATTGCCAAGAGAACAAGCAAATAATCAAAACGCCATTTCTTAAACATGTCGTCCAAATCAGAGTCACCAAGAAGCTCACAGCAGCTTCTCATGGATAAAGACCCAACTTCCAAGACTTCGAGAAACATAAAATGTATTGGACGGTTGCCAAGGAGGAACCCAGGACCATCAAATGGGGTTGGAATAAGAAACATCATGTTGTACATTCACCTCCACAGTTGGCCAACATCCTCAATGATCAATCAAAACTAGCATTCAAGAACTTTAGCAGTTCACTTCTTTTGCTTTCAGCCATCTTGTCCTCCTTTGTTTTGTCAAGTTTCAAAAGAATCTATAGCATTAAAGATGAATAGAATCAAACTCGTTACCCAAGAAAATACCCTTAACCATCTGATGAGTAATAGTAGTATAACCAAATCATAGCAAAGAATATCCCTACCTTTTTGCCAGAGACAGCACTGCGACGAACGCCATCAGCTTGGTCCCGCCCCAAAAACTATAAGTGTACAAAAATCAGGATGCATAAGGCACACAAGAGCAAGAACATAAGGGGAAACTAGAGATGTCAAATCACGATACACACCTTAGAAAGCTGCACCGGACCGCTTCTTCTTTCATCCTGCTCACTCTATTTATGGCTCATATTGCCAGACACGCCATAGTGAAAAATCCAGGCAAGCCAGTCAAGCCACCAATAACCATGCCAGAGATCCCAGCTCCAATTTCGAAGAGCAATTAAAAAAAGCAATAAGCATCTTACGGACCTTAAAATTTTGAAGGTTAAGAGATCGCAAAATAACTTGTACTGCTTGATGCATTCCTAAACGTAACCATGTCTATAAAATGCCAAACCAGTGCTAGAATATCCATAAGTAAATTACAAGCAACAAAGCCTTTTACAAATCTAAGATATCAAAACAGCCAAAACTAGTTACCATTCAAAAGTTCACCAATAAAAAAGAGTCTTAACATCAAGACCATGTCATATAATTCATCCCCACAATCATCTGATCTCCATTGTAAATTTAGTAATCCAATACATGAGCTGTAAATACTTCTTTTCTATGAGGATGTTAACATGAATTCAACAGAGAGACATGCAGAAACTCTATCCACAGTGCCAGCTGCTTCACTTTTTTGTTTGTAAATTAATCTCACATCTACAAAACTTAAATCCAATCTCTCTCAACCAGCAACTTAGCTAATTTAGAAAAGCCAATGCCAATGAAGAGAAAGAAACTTGGAAATGCTAGAGCACCAATCTTATTGATAAAATAATCTACTACATGCGACTTATTTTTCTTTTAAATGATGCGATATATATCAGCCGCACAAATAGTTGGAAAAGAACTGCCTTCAGTGAGGTTACCATAGCAGAAATGCAAAATCTCTGCTTACCTCCTTCACTTTATGCTTATCACGTTTA
Source organism: Eucalyptus curtisii (assembly GCA_017140595.1). Taxonomy (NCBI): domain Eukaryota; kingdom Viridiplantae; phylum Streptophyta; class Magnoliopsida; order Myrtales; family Myrtaceae; genus Eucalyptus; species Eucalyptus curtisii. Next base: position 38,538,876 of record CM029501.1, read on the forward strand.
TGATGACGATTCTTGCTACTATCCTTTTCCTTGCGCTGCTTCAAGAAAAGAAACGGATGGAGAGTGATAAGGCAAAGCAAAGGAATAAATAGAGAAAAGCATACATAACAAAATGCAAAACCAAACACAAACCTTCTTGGGCTTGTCACTTTTTCTTGGCTTCTTCGAGTGATGAGACGTGTCATGCCCACTCTCAGAACTATCACTTCACAGCACCATCGAAAAGTTCACCATCAGCCAACAAGCAAATGGCAGCAATGTATTATTTAAAAAAGACATGCCACATTTGAATTTAACAAATGCAGATATACATAGGCAACTATGGAGAAGCAACGGCATATAATATCCACTCAACAAGTTCGAGCTGTTCTCCAATTGCGGGGAGCCAAAGAACACATCATACAACCCGTCATCACACGGCGCAAATGCATAGCTGATCTAAGAGAGCTCAAAACACCAAAGCTCCTTTTCCTATGTCAAGGAAACATGACTGTGGAACGCTCCGATGGAAGGACAACTAAACATAGCTCCAGAAACAACAACCATCGAATCAACAAACGACCCTAACTCAGAAATTCACGAATGATAGAAAGAGGACCGATTCCAAATTCGCTAATTAACTATCAGGGGAGTTCACCAAAAGAGCTAGAATGTTAAAAAAAAAATGAGCTTTTCCTTAATTGAAGCACCTGGAGTAATCCGAGGAAGAGTAGGAATCCGAGGACGAGCCATGGCGATGCCGGCGACGCCGCTTGCCGTGAGACCGGCTCTTCTTGCGGACTTTGAGGGCGTCCCTCTCCCTCTCGCGGCGGCGGCCGCTGCTGCTCGTGCCGCCGCTAGCGCGGTGGCGGCGACGGCGGCGCGACGGCGAGGAAGCCGAATCGGAGGAGGAGGTCGAGGAGGAGTGGTCGGAGGAGGAGGCGGAAGATGCCGCCATTAGGGTTTTCCTTGTCGATTGGAGAGGGCAGAGAGATTTCGTACAGCCGGGGCGAAGAATGATGCAGACCGAAGAACGACGGAAAAATATAAAGAAAAACATTAAAAAAAAAGGGCGGTGGATAAAAAAAGTTGTAGCCCAACTGAAATAAAGAGAGAGAATGAAAATGTTTCCATGTCGGGTAAATTAGAGACAATAAATTGAAACCTATCCTGTTGAAACCGATTCATAATTATTGAAGTCGGGAAATCGAACTGATCCCCTTATGTTTATGGTCGGACTGGCCAGTTCTAGAGCTAGTTAGAAAACCGAATCTAATCTGTGACATAATGACTAAGACATTGAGGAATTCTTTTAATTTTCAAAAATATGAAACTCACATCCAATGTATCTTTTTCTTGAAAAAAGAGGGCTAAAAGCCGGTTTTGCATAAGGTCTAAAATCGGACACTGAGCCGGTCAAGGCTGGCTTCCTAATTCTCTTACCAAGGAATTGAACTTGTAAGGTTATTCACCATTAAATAATAAAATGGGTTCTTTATATTTGGCAGAATTACTAAATTAGTATGCCGAATAAACTAGAACATGTATGGATTATCATACCTAATAATTCTCACATCAAATCCATCAAAATTTAACAATTTTTTTATTTAATTTTCTCTTTAACAATCCAATATTAAGAAGGACCAAATCAGCGCCACAGTTCGTAAGTAAAGTGAACCATAAGTTTGAAAACTTAAGATCAACCCCCTTTTTTCATCATTTTAGGTAATTTTTCGACCAAAAAAAACAGGTAGAGTTCATTTAAATCACCGCCAAAGGGCCATATCTGGGCCACCTCGAGCAGCATGAACCCCAGCAAGCCTCAACGATGGCGACCTTCAACCTTGATCTCAACAACCGGTGCCACCAACAAGCATAGAGAGTGTGAGAAAGAAGATGAACAATGTTTATAGAGGGCAAAAGTGGGATGTGCAATTATCATTGAGGGGAAGATTGAAAGAAAAATAAAAGTCCTTAAACCCCAAAATATCATTACGGAAAATGCCGAAAGCCCAATGTACCTTCTTTACTTGACTTCACTTGTTTTGGGCTTTTAGTTTGGTCAATGCTGGCATTTTTCCTAACTAGTTCAATTTTTTTTATTAAAGAAATAATGACATCAATGTTCCCTAAATTTTAACTTAATGTATAATATTGTCATTCAATTTGTAATTTGTTTAATATGGTCCTTTAACTATATGAAAATGGCTTAATCCACAAACTATATGAAAATGTTCAATGTTACATGAGGACCGTATTTAATATTTTCATATAATTTAAGGACTAAATTGAGTATCAAAAGTCAACATATCACATTGGACAAATTGAAAATTCATAAATCACATTACACATTGAATCAAAGTATAGAAATCATTTGCTTCCCTGCTTGAATTTTTTTTCTCGAGTAAAATGGCAATCAACTTCTATGTGCTTCGTTCTTTCATAAAAAACTTGGGATTGGTTTGAATGAATTTATAGACTTAAAATCCTTAAAGAAAGCTAAACCTAACACACCTTTTAATAACTTATAGGAAGAGTGATGAACGACAATGCAAGATTGATCGACAAAAACTAAAAGATTGATTATCACTATCGAGGATGAACTACTGCTAATTTGGGATTTGGGATCGATCTGAAGTCAACAGATCACATTAAATTAGAAATCTAATTTCCCGAATGTTTTCCCATTGACCAGAATTTATAGACTTAAAATCCATTTGAAAAAGAAAGCTAAACCTAACGACACCTTTTAATAACTTATAGGAAGAGTGATGAACGACAATGCAAGATTGATCGACAAAAACTAAAAGATTGATTATCACTATCGAGGATGAACTACTGCTAATTTGGGATCGATCTGAAGTGATTTAAATTAGACTAATATTGACCAGGACTTGGTATCGACAAACGACGACTTGGGACCAGGCTGGCAAGATGAGAAATTAGGGAATGGATGGACTCAATTTTACAATTCCTAAGTTTTGGGAAACGCCAAGTGAAAAAAATAATTATTCTCATTATTTTTTAACATTTAGAAACTTACAAGTCGTTCACCTTGAATTTTCTTCTTTCAACTAGCAAAAAACGCAGGAATTGTAAATGAAGAAAAACAAATGAAAATCAATAAGTAAAGAAGCAAATAATATCCCGAACATTTTATCCGTTTCAGGAAAAATAAATTTGATTTGTTCGAAAACTGAAAAGATATAAAATGAATTTTATAAAAAGAGTGATAGATGGCAGCAACGATATTGTAATTATCTCAACTACTTCTAAAATTACCTTGATCCGGTGTCTGGTAATAAATGTTATTTTACGCTAACAACAAATCTCATGAAAGTTTAAGGTTGTATTCTTCTATCGTAATTGTTTTAACTGCGATAGAAATGCGAAATGAATTTTCCTACTTCGTATTTCACACACTTGAGCTTGACTTAAAAACTCAATGAGATTAAAATTGGTTGATAACACCTTAAATAAAATTGACTTAAATGATTCAATTGAGTCAAAAATCAACTTAATTCAGTAAGTAATCTTGCCAATATTTTGATTAGAATTGCTTAATTCGTTCAATAGGGAAATGGTTGATAATTAGAATCTCGCCAATATTTTGATAAGACGTACCAATAACAATCTTTTATTCATTGGGGGTAAGAAATTAATAATATTCAGCTATCAATTTTTTATCTTCATTAAATAACCTTGTAATTCTATTTTCAACACTTAATCTTCAATTTTAGCAAACAAGTCCAAATTATCCGGAGGTAACAATTATTGATATCCTTACAAATTAATTCTACATGAAAATGGGCACTAATCCGAAGTTGAGGAATAGAATGTGAGCCAAAAAGTTTATCTCCTTATCTTTCATTTAAGATATTCCAGCCATGTTACAAATTTAATTGAAGGAGAAGATAATATAAGTTGAAAAATCAGAATTAACTCACAGGAGGCGCAATTTGCACGGTTAGAGCTGGCTGCTTGAACATGCACAATTACCATCTTGACAATTAATAACTCAATTTCTTTCTTTTCTTTTTTTCGAATTTTCTAATAACTTGAATCTCCCGAAAATTAATGTGAAGGATCAATGAGCCGATGATGTTTTTGTCTATCATTTTGCTCCATTATCGTATATAGATTTTTTTTTCCTAGTAAGACAGTTATATAAGAGATTTCAGTTGGAGTGCCATTTGAATTATGTACATGATGAAAAAGATATGTTAATCCCTCCAAATTCCAACATCAAAGGCCAACATTTTAAGGCAAGAACACTACACTGTCCAAGAAAACAAAAACAAGCTTAGTCAACCCTCAAGCCTTCGACATTCCGGCGACGTACGGTACTCCGGCGGTGCGAATCCACCTGTCACCCTTCATGAATCGCCCCGCCGTGAAGTCCACGGCATGCTGCGGCGTGATCGTCTTGATGCCTTTCCACTTCACGCGCCCGGCAGTGCTCGCGCCTGGTCCTCGGTTCTTATACTCAGCGTAGAAGCAAGTGTTGAGACCAAAGTCGCCGAGCCAAGGCATCCACCCCTCGGGCTGGATTATGTCGTCGATGTACGACTCCATGATTATCGTCCTCGAGTAAGCCCTCCACGGCCTTCCAAGGTACGAGAGTATCTGCCCCTTGAAGGGTGTGTATGAGGGGTCTGCAGTGATGGTGCAATTCTGGAGGATCAGCGCGGACGCCTCACGCCGCTTCGACCTCCCCTGAGCGGTCACAATGCACTGTTGGTTGTCCAGCGGCTTCCGGATGAGCATCTTGCAGTTCTGGAAGACAGCGGCCGCATCCCCGAAGACGAAGTCGATCGTGCCGGTGATGGTGCAGTCTCGGTAGAACTGGCGCTTGCTGTGCGCATAGAGCGTGTCCTGATAGCCATCCATGTGGCAGTTGTGGAAAATGGCCATGTCGGATCGAACCATGAGCGCCACGGCCTGGTGCTTTATCGCTCCAGCAGTGTTCTCAAAGCCGATGTCCCTCGCTATGAAGTTGTCTCCGAAGACAGCTGCAACATCAAAGGAATTGATCAGCATATGTTTCTGGGTACACCGACTCGATTCAATAGGTAAGTGGCTCAGGATGTCATCGGTCAAATATCGATACGCGCTTCGTCTGTAAATCAACTAGACTTGAGCCCTTCTTTCTTGATTAAAGAGATCGATCTAGAACTTTTTATACCCAGAAAGAAATAAGATGTGACGAAACTTACAGACTGTGGCAGTTTTGAATGTGGTCGTGCCATCAGCATAGTTCTTGTTAAAGCTGATCCGGGTCTTGGTCGGGCCGTCGCCGACCAACATGACATTGGCCATCTTCTCATCGAACACCACCTGCTCCTTATAAACCCCAGCCTTGATGTGGAGCACGAAGGTCTTCTTGCTATTCAATGGAATGTGCTTTAGGGCTTCATTTATGGTCCTGAATCTTCCACTCCCATCCTTGGCAACTACAAGATTCGGCTTCAGCTTGGCCAATGTCTTGCTGAGAAGCTTTCGCTTCCTCAACAGGATCGGTGGGTCGAGCACGAAGGGATCATCGCCGCTAAGGCCTTCCTCCTCCGTGAGGAGCTTGCGTTTCTGCAGGTTAGTTGCCCCCATTGAGAAGTCGTCGCCGTGTCCAATCACGTTGTCGTCCGATAGGAGCTTGCGGTTAAAGTTTGTGAGGTTCATCTTAGCAAGGGCCAAGGAGATCTCGTCGACCATGGCGAGTACATTGCTGGTCAATTCTTCGGAGCTCTTCAACGCCTCCCTCATCTTGTGGCCCGCGTTGCCCGTGGTGTTCTGGAATCCGTCCAAGCAGGTATCTTGGTAGGTGACCACGGCGCTGAGCCAGACTTTCAAGTCGGCCAACGCATCGTCCAGCTTGCTAAACTCGAGCTCGCCCAATTTGTCGAACGATCTCTCGAGGTCGTTGATTGCGAACCCCATCAACTTCTCGCAATTATTTAGGGCCTGCTGCGCTCTCGGGGTCTTCTCCAGCTCTTTCAGCACCGTTGATTTCTTCGCGGCCTCAGCAATGTGCTTCATCGCGGCTTTGAAGCTGACTTTTATGAGCTCCTTGGGGTCGGCGGTGTTCGCACCAGCCTCTTTGAGGCTCCGCACGCACGCTTCCTTGTAATCGGTCGGTTGGCATATCCCCTGGATGGCTTTGATCGAGGCCGAGACCTCACTGGTCTTCTCGCTGGCTTTCGACGCCTGGCTGGACACGCTCGCCGTGTACACGCCAAAGGTCACAGCAGCGCCAATCACGACCAGGATGAACGAAGAGATCACGATGATCGCGATCCTCCTCCTCCTCTTCGGGTCACTCCCATCATACATTGTTTAGAGTTTTCTTGAAGAAGTTCTTGGAAGAACCCAAATGAATAGCAGGAGACGGTTTGCTTTTTTTAGGGAGATGAAGATGCATTCTTATAAGAGAGAAAAGAAGACAGACAGATTTCTGTGAGAAGTAGCTGGCGAAATTGATGTTTTGGGGGGACAAGGCTGAAGAAAGATAAGAAAAATGTATCAATCCATTCCAACAAGAATTTGGCTGACTCTCGCAATAACGTTGGCTGTCTAAATACCGAACTCTTACTATAAATATAGATACAGGAGAGCTTGGCCAACGTACAAAAGGTGGCGTCTTTTCTGGCAATATTTGCCAATTCGGTCAGCCCTAATCTCATCACGAGCTAAAATTGCACACGAGAATCATTTTTTACATTTCTTTTAAAAAATCTTGTATGACTTAAAGGTAAGGTTGATTTGACAATCAACGGAGATTTATTCGTAACTGCCGGACTAGGATTTAAAATTGGAAAAATCTTTAGGCTGGAGAGGTCCTTGTCGTGAAAATATCTCCCCATATGATTCAAGGACTCGGGTTTGTATTTATTTGCCAATTTGGTGCATTTCTTACTGAACAGGCAAGGGAAGGCCCTATTCTAGAAGAACTAAGGGAGGGATATGGAATATTTTGTGAGGTTAGGATAAACAAATGTATTAATGGAAAGGGGTCGCACCGTAAATACAGAGTAATCTGATCCTTTTTTTTCCCATTGTGGATTACTGTGAAGTTCATGTTAAATATGCATGGCATGGTTACAACATCTAATTCAAAAACACGTTCATGGTTAATCTACTATGTATATACGAAAGCTTTCGATTTTGCATGATGTAAACTTTGAAGTGAAAGTGGAGAATTCTTTTCAACTAAAGTTAATTTGTTCTTGCTTATGGTTTTACTCGACTCGATTAGCAAACTAATTCACATATACCATATATCAAAGTGGGGGTAATAGCCGAAAAAATCATAAACCTATTATAAGAATGCCGATTCAGTCTAAAATCTTTTAATTTAGACAATTTAATCATGAACATTATTACAATATGCTACTGTCACGGCGAAGAAATTTCTATAGCTAAAGGGCCATGCCTTTTCGAGGAGGACCTCCTGCGATCGCTAGGATTCTCAGCACGAGAGATTCCGAAACATTCCAAGGGCGGGTGATACGGTTATTGAGCCAAGTCTAGAACTCTCATGCCATTATTATTAGTAGTTGGTAGATTGGGTGGTACGATATCGTCCGCCGGATAAATTCTCAATCAATGGTTGTAATTCGAGGGACTCTAGTATAAGAAGAAATGTCCTTCCCCTCATTTGTAACCATCCAACCATTTGAATAATCAAAGGCTCCTTTCTCTCCAGAGCTTCTCTCTCTAAAAACTTTCTCTCTCTACAATCCGGGTGAGCGAGTGAGTGATCAATCCGAGCAAGACTTGGTTTGGTTTAGGCATCCCAACGATCCAAGTCGATCCAAAAGAGGCTAAGTCGCCACACGGTCACGATCCCAATCGATGATCGATCCGAGCAAGACTTGGTTTGGTTTAGGCATCCCGACGATCCAAGTCGATCCAAAAGAGTCTAAGTCGCCACACGGTCACGATCCCAATCGATCAGCCCGTGACACTAGTCTAGTGCTTACGACTAATTTTAGCAAAAATCCGCTGACGTGAATGATAACCGTTTTACATGGCACAACCGGCATCCATGTGGATAATTTTATAATGATTTAATAAATTTCTTTTTTTTTTTATTTTTATTTTATTTTTTCCCTAAAATTGCAAAAAAAAAATTATTTACATTAGCACTGATCTTGTTACGTAGGACAACTAACATTCACGCTAATGGTTTCTAATCTAAATTATTTAGAAGAATTACATTGACAAATTATAAAAATTTTAAAACTAAATTGGTCAAATTAAAAGGTTCATGACTGAATTGGGATATGTATAAACTTTTTGGGTAATTTTCTCAGTGACTACATGAATTGGATCTTGTATACATAATTTTAAAAAGCATAATTAAGGCAACGATTTGTAGAAAGTACTTACCAAATTATTACAACTTGACAATTCTGAATCAAATAATATCCTTGGACTTTAAATGCCTTTCTATATGCCTTTTCCTGACAATGCCTACCTAAAGTGAACATACTTTTAAGTGCTTCCACATATCTTCATTGCTATTTGCGAAGATGTAAGTGGTCGGCACATATATTTATTATATATATGCCCTAATCAGATATATATTGAACGCATGAGTTGGCATGTAATTTACAAACTATGGAACCATATCTTTACCATTTTTATCATCACTTGTTTCAAACTATTAGAGTCGATCAAGAGAAGTTCGAGATATCTTTGGAAATATAACATGACTTGTTTATATAATAACGTATACATTTTCTATAAGGCTTGGTCATCACATTTTTTATATCTTGTTCGATATTTGTGAAGTGGGTTTGAGTCGGTAACTGTGAAAGAAGATTTTTTACCATAAATATAAAGATTGGTTATCAAACTATTTTATCTGACAAACAGATCAAACCTTGCTATCATAAGCTTGCAAGGTAAAAAAAGAAAATCTTTTCATTCAATGGCGATTATGCCATGCCCTTCAGAAGGCCCCAGCATCTCAGCTGCTTCTGGAGAAACCCTAAATTCTGATCATCATCTTCACAAGGCCAAGAACAGATTGAACATGAACGAAAAGATCGCCGACCCCGCCACTTACCGTCATCTGGCGAATCAAAAGATACCCGTACAGGACGATGAGAACGGCGTCATTGGCTCAACCAACCTAGACCTCAAGCTCTTCAACCAAGGCGAGCCATCCAATGCTAAGAAGAGCGACGAATCCTCAACGGATAAGAACTGCAAGGTCACGAAATCTAGGGTTTTCGCGTGCAACTTGTGCAAGCGAGAGTTCTCTACCTCGCAGGCTTTGGGCGGGCACCAGAAAACGCACAAGCAAGAGCGGGCCCTCGCCAAACAGCGCAAGGGTATGGAAGCTGAGTTGCTTGGGTTTCATCCTCACTTCTCGTATTATTGCTCAAGTGTTCCTCAAATGCCTGTCTATGGGAGTATAAGTAGGGCGCTGGAGGTCCGTCATGAGTCGATGATTCATAAGCCATTTTACCCATCTTCCGTGCTTGCCGGGTTCGGGGGTCTAAGGCAAGCCTGCGGCATGAACCCGAACTCAAGGCCGCCTTTCGATCGTATGCGGGTTGAGAGTCTTCAAGCATATGGCAGCGGCGCCGTTGGTCTTGGTGAGTCTCCCCCTCTTGCTTTTGATGGAAGTTTTCTAGTGCGCCAAGCTCAAGTTGATGTGGGTCGTGGTAATAAGCAGTCAATGAAAAAGGAAGGTGATCATCCGGATGAAGTACTTCAGACAGATGGTTCTGATCCATCCGGAATTACTTTGACTCTCAAGCTTTCATGATACGACTACGTTCTTACTTTTTTCTCATTTATTTGGTTTCTTTTTTAGTATTTTTCTCATATGTTTTGTTCGTTGAGATGTAAGATTATAGGACCATAGGTTTTCGAATGAGCTAGGACGATGTAGTGTGCATGTCGCGTGTTCACATATGCTCGATGGATGTTCATAGCCTATTTGACTCGATCTATGCCTATTCATGTGTCTCCAATATTGTCTCTTCTTCTTTGTCACTCATTATTTCTTAATTGCGTCCTCGTGAAATTTGAACTTGGAGTCGTTTCCAGTGACGCAAACAATGGTGTAAACCAAATTATTTGATGACTGGAAGATCCCATGATTAATGAGGAGGGTTATCTTATCAATCGGAAGGAGTAATACACTACCTTGTTTGCTAGTTTCTTACATAGCCAACACGTACTTAATTACTTTGAATTTTATCCTCGGAATGCAATGTTACATACGGATGGCTCATGAATAGGACTTTTAATCAATAGTTTCGAAACTGAAGATCACATGTTTAGATGAGGACTATCACATTAATAAACAGAATAATACACCATAAGCGTGTTTAAGACTCCCAATCAAAAGGGTAACTAATGGGGCCGGTTCAACTAAGGAACAGAACGGCCTTACATGATCAGTTCCGATTGGTTCAAAGCTAGTCCGCCCAGGTACTTGTTCAGTTTCAAGTTAAAAAGTTCGGGTCAGCCTTGACCTATTTAGGGCCTGCATGGTAACGTTTATGTTTCTCTCAATTTTTGTTCTTTTGTTCCCCGTAATAAAAACAAAAAAAACAAAAACAAAAATCTGTTTGGTAAAACTTTTGTTCCCGAGAACAGAAACAAGAAACAAAAAAAAGAAACTTCTTGTTTCCGAGAACAATTTCTAGAAATAAACCAATTTTTTCTTTTTTCTTTTTCTTTTGTTTTTCTTGCTTGATGCAGCCTTGGGTGGCCGCTTGCCAACCGCCGGCCACCTTCTGCCTGCTGCGGCCACCATCGGCTGACCACCGGCGGCAACCATCATCGTCACCGCCGTCCGATCGTCGTCGCTGCCGCCCACAGCCCATCGGCCACCCCCGACCTCCGATGACCGCCACCAACCACTATTGCCGCCGTCGACCGCTGGCTGCCGCCACAAGACCGCCGATGGACGGCAATCGTGCAGCGGCGGTCGACAACGACGGCCGCCGAGGCCGCGATCAGCGGTCTGTGAGCAAGAATAAAAAACAAATATATACAAAAAATAAAAAATCGTACCAAACGAATTTTTATTCTTTTTCTACTTCAAGAATAGAAATTTTGTGTAGTTACCAAACACTTTATTTTACTCAGAAATTGTTCTCTAGAGTAGAATTAGAAAAGAACTATTTCTGAAAAGAAATTGTTCTCCAACCAAGAAGCATTACCATGCGCACCCTTAGTTCCCAGTTGCACACCAAGAATTGTCGATTCTACTTGAGAACTAGCTTAAGGGACCAATTGAACAAGTTCAAAACCAACTCAAGACCTATAATATTTAAAACACTTTCTACTTTCTTATGATGAAGTATTTTGTTTGGTCTTATGTTTATTTAGGGAAATTTTTTATACAATTATAAGGTAAAGAAAAAATTGTCCAAAAAAATTTAAACCTATTGGATGATAACTAATTCAATCGTAAACTTTTGAATTCAGCCAATTTACTTTTAAATCTTTTAATGATATTTCAATAGAGTACTTTAGATCAATTTTAGCATAAAATCACGGATATAATTGCTGGCCAAAAAGAAAAAAAGAATCACAAAAATCATCCATGTAATGATTTCCGGCCAAAATTGATTAGAATGAATTTATTGGTAAATTACCAAAAAATTTAGGATGGGTTGGAAAATTATGCCCAAGATAAATATGCTTGATTAAAAAAAAAAAAAAGACAGTTCCCAAATTGACTAATAAACAATCATCATTTGATATGCCAATCGTTAACACATAACAAATGACACATTTTGCAATAATAACAATTACAAATAATAACAAATTGAACTCTTTTGCATTTTTCGTATAAATAATAGGGATAAGTGCTGTAGAAATCCTAAAATTTATCACGAAAATGCAATTGAGTTATAAAACTTGCAAAAAGTGCAATCAAGTCCTAAAATTTGTCAAATTGTTTCAATCGAGTCCTAAAGTTAACACCATAAGCATTTTCCGTTAAAAATGTTGATGTGGCATTTTAAATATTTTTTTTTTTTCCATGTGGATTTTTTTAAATATTTTTATTCATTTTTTAAAATTAGATTAAAAACTAAAAAATTAGATTTATTCATTTTATCTTATTTTCACCAAAAATTAAAAAGAAAAGTTACAAAATTTATTTTTAAAAATTGTTTAGAAAAAAATCAACGGCTCCTCTCCCCCGCCACCGCCGCCCATCGACGGCCCTCGCTTGGGGCGGCGAGCGCCAGCCACCCCCGCCCAGGGCCGACGACCGTCGCTTGGCTCCTCCAAATGATGGGCGCGGGCGGCAGCGGGGAGAGGAGCCGTTGATTTTTTTTTTTTAATAATTTTTAAAAATAAAATTTTTAACTTTTCTTTTTAGTTTTTGGTGAAAATGAGATAAAATGAATAAATCTAATTTTTTAGTTTTTAAATCTAATTTTTTTAAATGAATAAAAATAATTTTAAAAAATCCACATGGAAAATAAAAAAATTATTGAAAATGCCACGTCAGCATTTTTAATGGAAAAGGCTAACGGTGTTAACTTTAGGACTCGATTGAAATAATTTGACAAATTTTAGGACTTGATTGCATTTTTTGTAAGTTTTAGGACTCAATTGCATTTTCGTAACAAGTTTTAGGACTTCTACAGCACTTATCCCTAAATAATAATCAAATAATTATGTGCACTTCAGCATATAAATTTTAATCCTCTAAACACCATGTTATCATCATTTAGTAGAGAACTAATGCAAATTCATAAATCATTTAGATGAATTTTTCCTAAGAGAATCAACATTTCTATAATTTAAATAATTCATACATTTTTCATTATCAAGACCATATTTGATTAAATTCACCTTAATCATTTTAAAACCAATTTCCTATAATTCTAGATTTCAATAATTACATCATTTCCCCCAATAAAATCCCTCGTGTTACAATTTTTACCCCTAACTTCCCATCTTCACTTAATCAAGTCATAATAATAAAACTAATTCATTCATTTGTTATCTAAAACATAGGAATATTTCATTTACACTATAAAAATGTCATAAATATTATAAAATTATCAAGGAAAGTACATCACAAGTGCTAAAACTTGGCATGGGTGGATATTTAAGTGCCAAAACTTCCAGATAATCCCACCCTAGCCAGCAGCCGATAGCCTACGCAAGGGTCGGCGACCCTCACCAACGGTAGGCCAAGGTCGTTGGCCATTGCTCAGGGCCCGGCAACCTTTCTAGCGACGATGGGGTGGCAATAGTGAGGGCTGTAGAGACCCTTGCCAAACCTATTGTTTCCCCTTTTTCAAATAATTTATTTTTTTATTTATTTTTAATTAATATATGTTAAAAATTCATTTAGGAGCTTATAGCGCCACATGGATTTTTTTTTTCCAAAAAAATTGCCACATCAATAAAAAAAAGTCGCGAGAAAATGCTATGACCAGAATTTCTCACCATCAACCCTTAAGTGTTCTATTTTTCTCCAATTTTAGTACTTAAGTATACACTTTGAAAATTTCAACATTTAAGGATGTGCATGACAAAAATTTTGTTTCTGTATTTCTTTGTTTTTCTGTTCTTGAAACAGGATTGTAATAGAAATCCGTTTAGTAACGCAATTTCATTTTTCTATTTCTGGAACATATTTATATTCTAGAAATAGATTTGGAGGAAAAATCATAAGCTAAAATTTTTAGCTTCTTTATTTCTGAAATAAAAATAAGAAATGAAAATTCTTCTTATTATTTACTTTCATTATTGCCCACTGTCCACCCGCCATCGGACGCCCGCCACCAGATGTCCGCCATTATCCCCCTAGAAATATAAATTTTATTCTGTCATCAAACGAATTTTTATTCTAGAAATAGAAATTTTAAATCATTATCAAACACGTTTCTTTGCTTAAAACTCGCCTAGAGAATAGAAATTGAGAAATCAATTTTTGGCTATAAATTGACTGTTCCAAAAATATTGTTATGCATGCCCTAAGTGTCCCCCTATGCCAAGTTTTGATACTTGTGATGTCTGCACCCCTAAAATTATCAAAACGGCCTACTATTAATGGTGCAATTTAGTCCAAATTTGACTAGTTAAATATATTATCTGGATTAAGCAATTATTTTAAAATTAACTTAACTATCTATTACCGTGAGGTTTTTAATGCTGTGAAGTGCCCCCAACATTTTCAGTTTTGTAGATTAGTCCCCTAACTTGGTGTAATTACAAAGTTGCTTCTAAAACTTCAAAACTAGTTTTTTTTAACTGATTTGATTTCTTTTTATTAATCTAACTTAATATCACACTAATTAAAATTTTGAATTATAAAATATCACTATAAAAAGATAATTGTCAATTTCAGAAATCTTCTGGACCTAGACATACAAAAAATTACTAAAATGCCTATTTTGGGTCTAGTTTTACCATTTTATCACTTTTTCCCATTCAAGATGAAATAAACCTTACAATATTTCAATTCAGGCAAGAAATCACCATACCTCAACATGCCAATCTTGAAGTCCAACTAAACTTCACATTGAAATTTAGATTAAATGAGCAAGTAACAACCAAACAAGATCAAGAGTATCAAGTAAATCAATCTAAGTTAGTCCATTAGGTTCTTAACTTACCCTGATTGGAACAAATCAAAGCTCTAATTACCTTGAAAGAAAAACAAACAATATGAAAAATTAAACGATCCTCACTCTTTAAAATCAAAAGTAGTTCAATAGAAAAAACAAGTCCACGAATTTACCTTGTAAGACACTTGATGGGTGAATGTAAAAACTTAAGGCAACACAAATTGGACATATTTGGACTTGGTTGAAAGTTGAGTTAAAGCCTGTCTTTTTTTATTGAAGATTGGCAGGTAAGAGCAACTAAACTTAAAGAAGTGGAGATGCAGGAGTTTTGGTTCGTTCAAGAGGAGGAATGGAATGGTTTTATTCTTTTCTTTTTTTTATTTTCACTCGATGGTCAAGATAAATTGTCGTGCATGATGCCATTTTAGGGGTTAAGTTCAATGGCACAAATTAAGATAATGTGGATTGCTATATTGGTGACGAGTGATTTGGATAAAAAATATGAAGATATTAGGCAATTTCGGATGATATCTTACATTGCGGTTTATAAACAAGAAAATTGGTATATGTTCTAACATCGCTAAGTCAAAAAAACCCCACTAAAATCATTAGTAAAAGCTCTCAGACATTAGGAAAATCTTAACTCAATAAATCTCAACTTTGAAAATATCCTATGCGTCTTTTGGAGTATATTGGTTCCGCTGGCAAAAATTAAGTACGATAGCTTTTTAACCATTGTTCAATATAATCAACTAATATTTAAATATTTATTAATTTAAGCATATAAAACTTAGTAAACACATATTTTTAATTTATTTCCTTAAATTATGACTCCTCGTAAGGAATCACGTTTCGAAAAATCATGAACAAGGCAGGTATCTTTCATTCTTTTTGTACGTCACACAATTTGTAATCTAATTGAAATTTTTAAACATTTTCATCAAAAAAATCCAAATGAATTGATGACTATCTTGATATACCAAATATTATCAATTAATGTAAAAAAATTTGCACGCCACGATGACATTAATTGAGGCTTATTCAAATTGAGTCAAAGCAGAAAATTTCAAAAAAAAAAAAATCCCTTTGATATTGCCGTCTTGCCGCCATAATAAGCACGTGAGTTGCACGCCAGTTATCATATTCAATATTTGTGAACTTGGTTTGAGTTCAAAATGATGAAAGGAGAATGCAACAAACCTAAAAATTGAATTAAGGTTCCATTCCAACATGAATCTTAGTGACTCTTGCAATAATATTCGCCGTCTAAACACTCAACTCTTACTATATATAGGAGGGCTTGGCCCATGTTCAAAAGGTGGTTTCTTTTCCGGAATATTTGCCAATTCGGTCGACCTTGAAGTCATCACGAGCTAATATTGCACAAGAGGACTCTTTTTTACTTTTTTTTATATGACTAAAAGATGTGATTGATCGGATAATCAGAAGAAATTTATTTGGAAAAGTTGGACCATGATTTATACTTGGGAAAAATCTTAGGCTGGAGAGGTCCTTGTCGTGAAAATATCTCGCATATGATTCAAGGACTTGATTTTATCTTATTTGCCAATTTGGTACATTTCTTTATGAACAAGATCGGGAAAGCCCTATTAAAGAAGGAACTAAGGTAGGGATATGTAATATTTTGTGAGGATAGGATTAACAAATATATTAATGGAAGGGGCCGTGCCATAAATATGAAGTAATCTGATTCTATTTACATTTTTTCCTAATTTTAAAAGAGTTAATGAAGAGATGTGGATTGCTATGAAGTTCATAATAAATAAGCATGGCATGGTTACACAATCCAATTTAAAGGAAATACATGAATGATTTTCTATGTGTGTACAAAAGTTTTTTTTATTTTTGCACGATCTAAACTTTAGCGTTAGTGATGAACTCTTTTCAACTAGAGTCAAATAGCTCTTGATTATAGTTTTACTAGACTCAATCAATAAATTAATTTGTATATACCATATATCGAAGTGACCACATGAACTGAATCTGGGTTCCATAATTTGGAAAAGCATAATTAAGGCAACGATTTGTGGAATCTACCTACCAAATTATTAGAACTAGACAATTTTGAATCAAATAATATCTTTTTACTTTAAATGCCTTTCTATATACCTTTTCCATACATTGCATGCCTAAAGTGAACATACTTTTTAAGTGTTCCCTTATATTTTCATTGCTATATGTGGAAGATGCAAGTGATCGGCACATATATTTATTGTGTAGATATGCTCTAATCAAACATATATTAAACGCATGAGTTGGTGGGTATTTCACAACCATAGAACGATATTTCTACATCTTCGATATCTTACTCGATATATGTGTGAACTGGGTTTGAGTCAGTAACCATGAGAGGAGATTATTTGCCATAAATGAAAAGGATTGATTGTCTGAACTTTTTTTTTCCTAAATAGACTGAACCCTTGCTTTCATAAGCTTGCAAGGTCAAAAGATCTTTTCATTCAATGGCGATTGTGCCATGCCCTTCAGAAGGCCCCAGCATCTCAGCTGCTTCTGGAGAAACCCTAGACTGTGATTATCATCGTCACAAGGCCAAGAACAGATTGAACATGAATGAAAAGACTGCCGAAGCCGAAGCCAAACCCAAACCTGCCCCTCACCATCATGTGGCGAATCAGGAGATACCCATCGATGACGACGACAACGGAGGCGTTGGGTCAACCGACCTAGACCTCAAGCTCTTCAACCAAGGCGTGCCATCCAATGCTAGGAAGAGCGGCGAATCATCGACAGATGAGAATTGCAAGGTCCCGAAAGCCAGGGTTTTCGCATGTAACTTTTGCAAGCGAGAGTTCTCTACCTCGCAGGCTTTGGGCGGGCATCAGAACGCGCACAAGCAAGAGCGGGCGCTCGCCAAACAGCGCAAGGGGATGGAAGCTGATCTGCTCGGGGTTCACCCGCACTTGTCGTATTATTACTCTGGTGTTCCCCAAATGCCTCTTTATGGGAGTATAGGAAGGGCGCTCGGGATCCGCCACGAGTCGATGATTCACAAGCCTTCTTACCCGTCAGCCGTGCTTCCAGGGTACCGGTTTGGGGGTCTAAGGCAAGTGTGCGGCGTAAACCCGAATTCGAAACCGCCTTTCGACCGGATGAGGGTCGAGAGTCTTCAAGCATATGGTGGTGCCTCTGGGCTTGGCGAGCCGCCTCCTCCTCCTGCTGCTGCTTCTTTGGATGGAAGCGCTAGCTTTGTAGTGCACCAAGCTCAAGTCGATGTACGTCAGGATAATAACAGACCAATGAAGAAAGAAGGTGATCATCCAGAAGAAGAAGAGCTTCAAAGTGACGGTTCTGATCCATCCGGAATTGACTTGACTCTCAAGCTTTGATGATACGATTATTTCTTCTTTTCTTAGTAAATGTTCTTTGCTCATTTGTTTTGGTTCTTTAATTTTTTTCATATGTTTTCTTGCTTGAGATGTTAAAGAACAGGGATTACAGCTTATTGAATAAGCTTTGTGGATATGTCATGTGCGCTCGATGAATGTTCATAGCTTTATTTGACTCGATCTATGGATATTCAAGTGTCTCCAATGAATCATTGATCATTTGCTAATTGCATCCTGGTGAGGTTTGAACTTGGAGTTTGTTTCCAGGGACGTCTACTGAGCCAAATGAATTAATGACCGGAAGATCACATGATTAATGAGAATTGTATCTTATCGATGGGAAGGTTTTCGTCTTCTGATCTCATACTTTACCCAAATCGTACTTAATTAACTAAAGAAATTCTTATTGTCCGAATGCAATGATGCCTACGGATGGCTTATGAATTCAGACTTTGAATCGGTATGTTCCGAAACTGAAGAACACACAATTAGTTCAGGGGAGGATTATCATATTAATAAACAGAATAATACATGATATACGTATTTGTCTCCTAAAATTTGCTAAAATTTCACTTAAATTACTTTTCTTGAACAATCAAACTGTATAGAATGGGTAATGACAAAATGGAGAGCTGTGGTTGGACTTTTTTTCCTTCTTTATATTTGCTGTCCACACATGTAAGTTTGACTTTGGTGAGTTGAATATCTTGACTATTTTATATTCCCCTACGCCAATATTGAGATTGACATGTTTGTGACTAC
Organism: Eucalyptus curtisii; assembly: GCA_017140595.1. NCBI lineage: Eukaryota > Viridiplantae > Streptophyta > Magnoliopsida > Myrtales > Myrtaceae > Eucalyptus > Eucalyptus curtisii. The sequence continues at coordinate 38,557,546 of CM029501.1, forward strand.
ATATCAAACCTTATTTATTTACTATTTCTTAAGTTCGGACAGCATTTCCGGTACTTGTGTGATTTTTATGTCATGGTTATCTTACTTTGGTGATCAAATCCTTGGCTAAATGATCTAGAGGCCCATATCACTTGGGCCATGATAGACCGAGCTTATGCAATCAAGTGTCTCGATCAAATATGCATGAGAAAATTGCTAAGAATTGAAGTTTGTGTTAATCACTTAGACCTGTCAAATAGGGTTCCGGTTGAGATTGGATCGGATTGAAATGGTCCGACCAAAATTAACTCATTTAACTTATATTGACTCATTTTTATGCGATACAATTTTAGCGATTCATACTTGACTCAATTTGAACTCCAATTCTTAGCAATTTTCTCCTTAATTGTAAGTAGAATGGGCGACTCCATGAATCACTCGCCGAGTTGATGAGGGAACTCGGGTCATGGGCTAGCACTTCGTATGGCACATGAGTAATGTAAAGACGTGGGTAAGTGCCGCGCTGCCTCTAAGAAACAAGAACACTTGTGTGGATGGTTTTGGGGGTCGGGTTATGGTTGGGGGCATGAAGGTGTCGGTGAGGCAACGGATGGTTGTTGATCTTGCCCTGGCGAAGGGAAGCGTTCTTCAAAATGTCCATTCAATTGAAGAAAGCACAAACGTGAAGAGTTTGAGTTGTTGTATACTAAATATACCTATATCAATGTTGCATCATCAACATTCCGGGGCTCAAAAGTGTATGTTATTGTTTATATGGATGCTTCTATGCTCCTTCGAGTTTTAGTCATATCTCGTTGAAATTAAATGTGTATTTTGTTGTAATCTTGATATAAATCTCATACTGTATAACAATCAATTAATGGATGTGATCTTTTATTTTGTGATCAAATGGTGACCAAGCAATTCAGGAATTGTTTCTATAGAGATTGTAGGAGCAGCCGTCCTTATATAGAGAGTTTTAGTATCGAAATAGTTTGTTACCTATAAATAATTAAGAGAAGAAGAAGTTATTGCTGTTGACATGAAGAGGAGTGACTGTTGATCTTAAAAAGTGATGATGATTTGATAGGAAACATATTCTCAAAAGATGTGCTATTTGATTATCTCTCAATATGATAAAATTACACATGAACTATCATAACAACTTTCTCTTTTTTCATAGCATTCTCTTTTCTTCTCTGTGCTCACACAAGTATGACAAGCACGTTCAAGTTGAAATTCCAAAAGAAAAATTGAATAATTATTGAACTCGTTTCTTTTTTATTTTGATATATATCCTGAAAGTATGTTTCTTTTAAATCCTGTAGCAATAATAATGGGGCAAATTATACCTTAAGGACAATATCATCACGCATTAAAATTTCAAAAAACTATAAACCACTACTAGTATCTTTATCGGCAATCAAATTTTCTCATCATCTAGTAAATCTACTTCTAAGGTCATTCCACCATAAAAATTTGGAAAAAAAGACCGACTAAGAAAATGATTAGCTGATACGTAGGAGGTCGCTCTTGAAGAAGTTGTTGGTGTTGCTGATATAGGTGCAGATCAAGGAGCTGAAGGTAGAAAGGTACTCATAGTTCATAACATCAGCTGTTGTTTTCTCAACTGGCCCTTTCTTCTGGAGGCTTATGGTGGAATGACCTCAATAGTAGAATCACTAAAAGCTCCAGATGCAACATGGATTGATCAGCGCTTGGATAAGCAACACCAACAAAATAAAAGGTCTGGAACCATTTATGGGTTGCTTAGTCAGCGATTGATCACAAAATAAACGTTATACTATACGAGACTTGGGATGAAGATTATGACAAAATGCACATAATCTCAACGAGATATGACTGAAACTCGAAGGAGCATAGAAACATCAGTGTAGAACAACTCCGACTTAACGTTTGCCCATTCTTCAATTGGACGGACATCTTGCAGATGCTTCCCTTCGCCAGGGCAAGATCAACAAGCATCCTTTGCCTCACTGCTCACGCTGCCATCCATAATTCGTCCACCCATGTGTTCTTATTCTTTAGTGTGGCGCCCACCCACGTCTCTTCGTTGCTCATACACCATGTAAAGTCCTAGCTCACAACCCGACTCGAGCTTCCTCATTAGCAATGTCAAAATGGGTCATAAACATTTTTTTTTTTCCATATTTATAAAAGTAGATTATATATGGGTTGGCATCGAGCTTAAAATATGGGTCATAATGGATTTTAAAGTGAAAAGCCCAAACAAGATGGGTTTTAGTGGGTCTCTTCGAAATCTACTATCAACCCAGGTTAAGAAAAGAGGTTTTACTGCCTTAGCTCCTCCCTATATGATTGTATTATATGAAATTTCACTAGCCTCGTACAAGAGTGAAATGAGCGTCTTTTGCATTCGTTCTAAATCATATGTTATGTGATATGTATAAGAACATAACGAGCTGCAAGCTTTCATCTTTCTTTCTTTTTTTCATTATCTTTGATTAGCAGAAAAGGATGCTGATGAGACTTAGGAGATTGTTATTTGTTAATATTGTAACTTGTTGAAATAGTTGATCTGAGGCATGACTCCTTAGTTAATGTTTGCTCTTAAGTTATGAGAACAAGGCCATGTAGGTTTTAGACTTTTAAAAGCGTGTATAATGAGAATCTAATCATAATCTAGCATCAGTTCAATTGAAAAGTAACGATCGGCGAATTGCAGTACATCTTTTTTCCCCTTATAACAAGTGATATCCAGACCCTACGGAGAGACAAATCACGTAAGTGATCCATCCATTCGGTACAATAAGCCAGATCTACTGTCCGCTTGACATGTATCCCAATCAATTTTGCATCTGAATTTTACAAAACTATAGCACGAGATTGCCTTATTTGATCGTTGATCTGTCGGCCTCTTACAATCAACTCCAAGTTACTCGACTATGTCATGAAAAACACTATACAATGAACAATTTTAACTCAAATTTACACGATCACACCAGCTGAACGCATCACCAAATGATACTTAACATCAAAAAATGAGCAAAAGATAATTTAATCCAAGCAAGACCATCGCGAGTACCTAACTAATTTCTTCTTTCTTCTGTCTATAATACACATTCATTATTTCCAAAGTGATGCATATATGGTATGAGACATCATACTGTACAGAATCGAAGTGAAGCATCACTGAATACTAACCGTGCAAGTTCTGCATATTTCTCTCCACTCCTTGCGCTCCCTCTTGAATGCTTGCTCATGGCATGATCCCTCTCTTGTACAATGCATCACTGCCTTCCGCCCCCGAATTAATAAAGCTCGGTTGCCTCGTTAAGCTATCAGCCCCATCAGATGCCAATACCACTTTGGCATTCCAATGCCAAGGCTGAAGGAATGGCGAAACAGGAGTAGAACAAGTCGGAGAGGGGTGAAGTATTACCGATCCCCAGTTCCGGGCTCCAGGCTTCGCTTCCTTCACTCTCCTCCTAATCAGCAATTTCCCCAAGTCTTGCTTTCTCATCTCGGACAAGCTCCGCATAATCGAAATGCAAAGAAGAAGCACAAAAACCGCATCCTCCTCAGGTATGAACTCCACCGCCAGTAGCTTCCAGTTTATAAGAGCAGTTGCTCTTCCTGTTGGGTGTTCCTCTGTGAGACGAACCACCGTTACAAAGTCCAGTTCTTCTTCGTCCAAGTCCAGGCCTTCATCTCCTTTATCGTCCAGCTCTGGTTCTTCAGCATCACACTTGGGGTTGACTTTCTTGACTTTGTATTGCATTCTCCGGCCTATCAACAACTTCACCTGAAATCGGTGCATATTTGCCTGAAAATTCAGACCAATATGTGCCTGAATATTGTAAATCTCAAAAATGTTTCTGGCCTTACCGATGAATCAGAAGACGTTTGATTTCTCAAAGAAAATGAGAGGCCCGATTTCGATGTTGATGATTCCCATCGCAGCATCAGTTCATCTCCAGAGGAAAACTGCCACGCAGCATCCCACTGCTCTGGAGGCTCTTTTGGCAAAGCTGTACCCACTACTTTTGCTGCACTAGATAATAGCAATTTGTTTCAGGGTCCTTCAACAACGAGGAATACACGAGTAAGAAAAATTGCTCGAGTCCCCATTAGGGCATAGAAGAGAATATCGGCACAAGCTCCCAGCTACCCAGTTCTCAAATTTATACGCATGAAGGATTTTTCACTGTCAACTTATGAGGCTGAAAATTTAGCATTGCCATTGTATCTCAGAAATACAAGTTAACATGGAGGGATAAGTAGTGTTACTCGCATGTCAGGTCACTTGCTTGCGAAGATCTAAGTCGTAGCTCCTTCACTGTAAAGACCTTTTCTTTTATTAATCTTATCTTTGAGTAATCCTAATTTTAACTTTAGCCAAAGCAAAACTCTGTCAAATGGGCCTTAAGTTGACAAGAGATCAGAGTGAACTATGAAATGACATAAACCAGCAAGGTTGAAAAGTACAAGTGTATGGCTAAGACCGTTTCCTCAGCATTACGGTATTGACTGCTAAAAGATGACACCAGGACTCATAACACACAGAAAATGGAAAAGTTTTAAGAACATACCAGGAGCTCTGCCGATGGAACCAGCGACATATGACCAAGGACCTTCACGTATCTCGGTAATCCGGTCTTCCCACTTAACATTTGATGGATTTTCGCCACCTCTTCTCCAGAAGCCGCCACCCACCCTTTATTCAACAATGTCAAAACTTATGTCATTGGGAGCTAGAAGAAATCGTGCAATCTCAGGTTTCATAATCCACCTGAAGTACTGTTACTATGACATTGCATGAAATTATGAGCAAGGAATAACTAGTTTTGCAGCTGATCGATACTCCCAATACACAGAAAAGTAGCAGAACTTTACCGTACTTGCACGACAAAACATTCTCTTCCTGCATGATCAAGAACAGTCCTTGACAACCATCGACCTTCTTGAGGCCGATAATGGTTCATCCTCAGTATTTCATCGGAGATCATGGCTCCTGAATCATCAGTGACTCTATCTGGCACACATTTTAACAGATAGGGAGCTTGAGCCGGTGGAGTTATAGAAGAAAAAATACCAACCCCTTGCTCAACTTCTCTGCCTAAAGTAAGAGTCGGCGCCCTAAGTAAATCGTTCCAAAGAAACGCCTCAGCATTCTTTAACTTACTTCCTTTGAAACAGCGACCACCACGATGACGAAATTCGAGATAAACGCCCCTGGTTCCAAACTCACAGTAGAGGTGCCAAACCATTTGCCAGGAATCATACAAAATGCCGGATAGGGGCTTATCACTCTTAAGCTCTTTGTGGCATCGTACAGCGCGGAGACGCACAAAATTACGTGTTATCTTCTCCTGTATCGGCTTCATCTTTGGACCGAGCCTCGCAAACACACAGACCTGTAATATGTGCCGTCAGTGCAATTTCAGCTTTTTAGTTAGGCGTAAACCTTACTTGTTAACCACTTTCTCAGGTAGCATTTGATGCATAAAAGCAAACATCTGCCAAAACAACCTGAGTCACATGATTCAGCAAATTGTCCTAATATACAGTCCACTTAAGAAACTACTTATAGACCTTGTCACTATCCTGATTGTCAATGCCCATTAGAACCGCACTTCAATTGAACAGAGTTAAGCTGGATATAAGACATTATACACCGTTCTAAACCACCCATAACATCTGTGCCCTATTGCTGTGGATTCATAAAGAGAAAGGATCCGATGGTAAAGCCCATATACGTATTAAAACTGGTGCTCACTGGTGCTCACTGGCCCCTCAAGTCAATCCACAAGCCTCTATATGAAATTAATTCCCTTAACTGCCGCATTCAAATACAAATGAACCCCCTCAAACTGAATCATTCCGAGTTACCAAAGCTCTTGCCGAGCTATGCTTGCATAATTTTCCAAATCATACCTTGGCCTAGGCAGAGGCAGAGGCAGAGGCAGAGAACTCTATTATTTTGCAAACTAACCCTCTTGTGTCAAAAAATTTTCATCTCCTAGACTTCGGTACTTGAGAAAATCTACCTCAATGGACCATGACCACTACAACAATGGAGGAAGGGATGCATCAAACAATAGTCTCACCTCAAGCAGGAATCTAGGCATCAAGGATTTGTATCTGGTGTTGACATCAGTGTCGAACACTTCCCAGTATACTGGTGGCTTAGACGAGGGTACTCCTCCCTGGTCCAAAGCGATCTGGCCTCCTGCTTTCTCATAAGGTTGATCAAACGTTCCTTCCCACAGCTTCTTGGTTTCCTCCACTTCTTCTTCCTCGACAGTTTCCCACACTCTTGCCACCTTGCTGACATCACACTCCGCTTCTTTCATGTCTTCTGCATATACTGTTGGATAGCTCTGAATCATTATTTGCCACAGCAGAAATTCTAGTAAGATAATGAGGCTATTTGTATATTCATTTCCACAAGAAAGAAAAAGGTAATTCAGCATCTGTTTCTGTTTGTTTGCAAGATCTTACAACGATTTTCATGATGTATTTAATTAGTCATTTATATATGAAAGAGAAAATAATCCTAAAGAAATCTTATATTAGAAGATGCAAACACAGTCGCAGACAAATAAGTAGTTTCTTAAACCGAATCTCTCTACCAAACAAAAATGCAAGAAAACACTTTATCTAAACATCAGTGACCCAACAAGAACTTAAAGAAATAAACAGAACCCATTAATCTCACCTGATGAGTTAGCCACATGATGAGAATATCGCAAGTAGGCACGAAGCAGCTGCACTTATCTGAAACTCTCGACAAGATATACAAAAATCCCTTATATCTTTGTCTCGCTGCTATCAGGTACATAATCTCAGTCATGTAAGGCTTCGAGAACTTCGAATACAAGGTCCTTTGCTTCAACACTTCACTCAAAAGATCTTCATTTCTCACAAGCGGGATGGGGGAATCTGAATTGGCTTCATTCTCAAAAGGCTCAGATGGGTATCTGCGCATCCAGATTTCTCTGCATCTATTTAATGCATATTCTTCATTTTCTTCATTAAAGATGGTCGGCTTACCGATGAGCGTTGAGAATCTTGATTCACAGTATTGCCCGTAGTTCACCTGGAAGCAGTGCCTTTTAATAATCAAACTTCGAAACTAGACAGCATCTCGATAGGCCTTAACATTATCTAAATGAACATCCAAAGTTTCGAACGAATAAACTAGTTAACGGAAACTCTAACTGGATAGTCTCCTCGTTTTCACATGAGCGACGTCCACGAACACCAGCACAAGCGGTCGAAATCAGCTTACTTTTCACACAAAGTTACCTACTTACAAACGGTCACGAACTCCATACACTTCAATCCTTCATACTCATTACAGAACAGAGTCATCTAAAGCATATCGCAAAATCAACTGAAACTTACCGGGTTCAGTGTATGACAAAACCAAACCCATTCAATATCTAGAGGAGGAAGAACCACGGGAGGCGCCGACCCCATTGAGATTTCAGCAACCAACGGCATCCACAGCTCATCATACCTGCAAAAGGAAGAGAACCCATGGCTTCAAGAAGGGAACTTTGATCACAGGCCACCCGCAAAGCACTCAAGATGGGAACTTTCTCCACCTCCTGATGGCCTCAACAATGGTGGGTCTGTCGTGAAGCCAAAGCGACTCGTTCACCGTCCTCAAGAACCCAATGTTCCGCCGGACCGCCGAAACAAGATCCAAGCTCACTCCCGCAGTGTCTCTCTCGGACACTTCGCTGAGGCTTCTCGACACCGACATGATTCAACGGACGGTGCCGGGATCTAATCCGATCGTGGTCAACGATTGTCAAGACATGGAGCAGTTCCAGTGAACAGGTGACGGGTGGTGCTGTTTGCGGTCGTGCTGCTGGGAAGATAAAGCGAAAAATGGAATGTCGTAAACGAACAGGGGGGACAAGAGATGGGAAAAGAAAAGGGTCTTCGCCACGTGGCAGGCGGATTCCGGCTTTCAGGTGTTGGCGAGTACTTACAAGAAGAGCTTAGACCGTTCGTTGCTTTTTCATCCTCGGATTTCAACTCCCCAATCGATTGAATCTCTTACAATAACATCGACCATTGCGGCTAAAGTAACTTTAATTCAACATCGCATTTGATTAGCTAATTCAGGAGGGTCAATCATCTTTTTAATTATATGCTTTCTTCTTTGCTTTGGAAAGAAGAGAAATTGCGTGAATGCCGGATTTCCCTCGCTCTCTCTCTCTCTCTCTTCGTGGATTCCTTTCAATGATCAAGAAACCATCTTTTTTGGTTAGTGGTTGTTCAAGGGATTAAAATAAGGTGGGTTATCCATCATGACATAGCCAAGACAGCGAGGCGCTCATTAAAGAATTAGGGAGCAAGTTCTTATGGCCAAATGAGCACTTCCCAGATGCAGAAGGAAGAGATCTTTGACAGGTGATGAAGCAATATTATAGGTTTTATAAATTATCCAGATGTTTTCTCTGGCAAATGAAGCGGGTACATGTATGAGGCCGCATGCGCAATCATGCCATGGAGATCTCCACGGATTTCACATTCAACAACTCCCTAAAAAAGAACTCCAGTACCCAAAAAGTAGCTTCGACTTCGCATCACCTTGTCATGTGTGGAACATCATCACTAATTCAAATGCTCCCTTGTAAAGAATTCCGTTCACTCTTTTGCCCAAAACACTTGTCGAGATTCTTGCCAATGCAATCCTTGTTTATAACCTAATGTTGTTACCCCAAGGTGCTTGCTTTTACATATTCAAGAAGGGCCAAAGGGTCGATGGGGAAAAAATAAACGGGTGGCCAGTGAACGAGTCCGGATGCACGAAAGAAATGTGACGGCATCGATGTGGACATCCACCTTGTAATTCCGCTTTCATTGCGCGCCCACGGCGCCATCAACCTACAAAGATATTTGGTGAGTCATTGCTTCGATTTGGTACGCGGTTTTTTTGGCCTTAAGCAAGGTCCCCACGGGAAAAGAAGAATGTTCAATCCACAAACCCCCAAAGCCATCGCCATCTGAATCCGACCCCCACCCCACCATTCACATTTCAATATCTTCGGTTGATGGATTCATCGATCGTCGCAACCAATGGACTGAGTCGAAAGAATTGTGTCATAGCGCTAGTGGATATATACGCCGAGCATGCTTAAATATAATTAATCTACCAATCTTTAAGTGGTTGCTTTTAAGCCGACCTACACGCCTCAATGATTCCAACATTTCATTTGGGATAAATTCTACCTTCCGTATGTATACCTTTTTGTATTTTCTAATCAAATCCATGTACTTTTAATTTGTGTAATCAAGTCCAACTACTTTCTTGAATTCTCTAGTTTAATATCTCTAACATTCGACCAAACCTCACTATTATGACCTTCGGAGGATGACATGGATAATATTTTTTTTTCGACATTAATCTCTAGAATACCTAAATCTTATCCGCATTATGTTTTAAACATTTCATAGTGGCTAAATTTATTTCCGCGGCATCCATCTAGGCATCCATATCAGCTAAATTTTATCCACAACTCAATTTGATCTAATTTGTTGTTGAAAAGACTTGAATAGAATATTTATGAAAAGAGAAGGGCTTATGTATAAATATATACCGGTGAACAATAGAATGGTTTATTTAGAAAAATTAAAAGTACAAAACGAAAATTTTTAGTGTAAATTGCTTGTGTTATCCCTCGTCCAATCATGTATATTCAACAATTTTCGGACTCCCGATCCATCCAATGATCCCCGCACATCCTGTAACTGTGCAGCTCATCTCTATGTCAAGAAACTTTCTAGTCAGTCTCAATTCAAGCGAAGTGTGACCTCCTCGTCTCACTTGCATGATTTGACGGTTCATGTCAATCGAGCAATCACTTGATCAATGAGTCGATCATCACATGCACAGGCTTCCTTCCCTTTGTCTTTGTTGACAAGTGGGCGTCAAAGACAAAGGGACCAACCCAGAATTCAATGAGGACACGGGCCCAGTTTTCAGGGTTCAATGCCTCAATAGGTCACCACAAATTAAAAAGAGTCTTTGCTTAGTCAAAAGAATATGCGCAATAGCGGTAGTGGATATATGTCCGGGAGTGCTTCAACATAGCTGATCGGTCAATTTCAAGTGGTCGCTATTAAGTTGACCGACACGCCCCAATAATCCTAACGCAGTAATTGGGATAAATTCTACCTTTTATTTATACACTTTTGCATATTTACCTTTATTTGTCTAATTAGGTCCTTCCACTTTCATTTATTTTCTAACTTAATATCTCTAACATCAAATTCAACCTAATCTCGTCATTATGACATTCGGAGTATGACATGGATAACTTTTTTTTTTCCAACATTAATGTCCACAAAATCTTATCCGTATATGGTGGCCAAATCTTTCCATGACATGCATATTAGGCATCCATCCATATTGGTTAAACTTTACCCACGAGGCCTGATTTAAAGTTGAAGAGACTTGATTAGAATGTTTATAAAAATAGAAAGATTTATATACATACATATATATATATATATATATAGTGAACAATGGAAGGCTTATTTAGACAAAAATGGAAGTGCAAAAGTAATATTCTTCGTGTAATTTATGTTCAAGTACTCGTGTTCTCCATCCAATGGTGTATATTCAATGATTTTTCAGACTTTCAATACATTTAATGATCCTTGCACATCCTGCGATTGAATAGCTCATCTTTATGTCAAGAAATTTTTTAGTCGATCTCAATTCAAGTGAGTCCAATGTCCTCAAATCTCATTTGCACGATGTTCATGTGAAGTGAGCAATCACATACTTGATCAACGAGTCAATCGTCACATGCAGAGATATGCACAAGTTTCCTACCCTTTGTCTTTGTTGACAAGTGGGCATCAGCATCAAAGACAAAGGGAAAAACCCAGGAATCAACAAAGACATGGGCCCTGTTTTCAGGGTTCAATGCCTCAATGGGCCATCATCACAAAGAAACAGTCTTCGCTCAGTTCCTTTTTCCCTTCTCTCTCTCTCCACTCTTTCGGCCTATGCGCCAAAGTTTAATAAGTTGAGGCTGATGTTCATGTATCAATAGAACTGTTGACCTAATTTCCTAAAAATATCCTCAACTTTAACTCTAGTTTTAATTCTGCCCCAACTTCTTTTTATGAAAAAAATAAAACGCTCAAACACTAGACTCAATCTAATTTTATCCCAAAAAAGACCAGCTTTAAGTCAAGATTCAAATCCCAGTGAACTTTCTTTGTCCGTGAGAAAAATCAAGTTTTTCTCTAATCTCAAATGTGCCCCCATTAGCCTTCCACCGTCCAACAATCGCCGTTAATCATCCCTTGTTTTTCTAATTCAAGAACTGCTTCAATTTGGGGTCAAGAACGGTTTCAATTTGGGAATAAATTTCCATGGGGCGCTGTTGATATGAATAACAATTGACATGAAAATGCTACATCGAGTTAGGAGTGGACCATGGCTATGTATTTTAGAATAGATTGAAAGTCGTGTTTATTTTTATTTTACAAAACAATTTTTAGGACAAATTTGGGATTAAACCTAAAATTTATGATTTTTTTCTGAAGCAAAATTAAGAGTAATGCAATTTACAAATGTTGCTAAAGCACCCAACAAAGCTGAAGAGATATACAGTTCCAAGAAGAAAGAGCAAAGAGAAAACCAGAAAAGGAGGCAAATCAAATATGAAGAGCACCAGCTCAAGATCAATGAGCAAAAAATCAGGCAGGAATGGTTCCCTCAGAAATCAAATATGAAGAGATCATTCAAATCATGGGATGATCAGCATTAGCATGGTATCATAAAAGTCATCACAGGGAACTCACTTCCTTGCAAGAATCCCAAAACACGCTTCCCCAATCGAATTGGGTCGACGCCTACAAGCAAGCGGAAATCAAGAAATCTGAAAAGCAGAATAACCCTTTTGTTTTTTTCTCTCTTCACCGAGCCTCAAATGGATGAATTTCAGCATCGAGAAGAGGCATTCGAACAGACGTAAATCAATCCGATCCACTCCCTTCAGAGCAATCTAGAAACAGCTTTTTCTCACTCACGTAAGATCAGCTATACATTAGCATGGTTCAGTCGAAATCATCATCGGGAGTAGAACCACGCAGTGTCCCTAAGAAAACTCATCAACACAGACACGAAACGACGAAACCCAAAATCAGATCAAGACCCAGAAACTTTTCCGGATCGACGAAGGGAAACCATCAATCGCTGCGATCGGTTTTCGACGAGAAACAGCTCAGATAAATGTTGGAAACAAGAATTCAACTCCCTGACCCGTGTCGGGTCTCGTAATGAGCTGGGTTGTGAACATTTATCATCACTGCTGAAATCGGCCCAAAACAAAACGACGGCGACGACGACGACGATTACGCATCAAACGAAAAAGCAAACAGCGAAAAATAAAGGAATCAGCAGGAAAAGAGAGACAAGATTTCGCCCAGAAGATTGGTGAAAACGAAGAAGAGTCGCGGCGCTCCTTAGCTTGACGGCTTCTGCATCGCAGCGATGAGGTTGGGGGGATTTTATAAAGAAAGGATGACGGGAAGCTCGAATTAGGGTTTTGCTCTTTTATGGGCTATGGGCCCATTGCTTATCGGGCCTGAATAGATTTTGGGCAAGCATAGTTTGATTGCTTGTTTTGCAAAAAGCTGATTGCTCAAGGCCCTTAATGAGGAAAACAATAATAATTTGGATTAATGCAACGAAAAATTTTAAATTGATACATTTGTCACAAATCCATTAAAAGATAATTTTTTGACCACTAAAAATTCCAAACTAGTACTTTTATAAAAAATTTACCCTCCATAATTATAACATACAAATTCATAAATTAATATATGTGTAACAAATAGAGGGTAAAACTTTAAATTTGTGCATTTATCAACTGTCACGTATTATCAAACTTAGCAATTTGACAATAAAATTTAACAGAAAAAATTGAGGGTAAATTTGTCATATGTTTGAGTAGAAATTTATTATTTTGGCTTTCTTTCTTATCCAAATTTAAAAATTCTATATAAATTGACATATCAACATTGGTACATTACAAAGTGACAAGCACAGGAACTCTTTATTGAAAACCAATAAATGAATCTCTACATGGCTAGGATTACATTCTTACCAAAGAAACAAGCACAAAATCAAAGAATGAACTCAAATCATTTCACCATCAATCATGCCATTACAACTGCCTCCTTCTCTTTCCTATTATCATTGTCATGGGCCACACAAGTAACCAAAACAAGGCCCATCTCTATTTACTTCACCAGGCTCTTGGGCCTCACCTCGATGCCTTCAACCACAAGCCCACCTTTCAGTTGATAGCCCTTCACTTCTCTCAAGCTCATCCTCACCTCCCCATCTCCTTCGCCACCACATCCCACCAGGAACTCTCCAACCTCCACCTCCATCCATCCGTCCCCTCTGTCGCTCGGCACTCTGCCGCCGCCTCGATGCTCCCCTTCCGCCTCCCAATGCTTCATAACCATTTCCGACCGGTTCGCATACATCAGGCCGTCGAGGCGGCTCTTCTTCTGATCCGGGTGTTGCAGACGGGCCGTGCCTTGTCGGACCCAGCTCCCCATGTCGATCGACGTCTCGAGGGGCATCAGGTCGAGCCCGAAAGCACGGTCAGAGACCTTGAAGATGAGGTGCACCCCGTAGAGAGTGTTTGGGGACAGGGCTTTGGTCTTGATGCTCCCTTTGATTTGTAGCTGATCGATCGTTCTCAGCTCAGCCACCTCTTTGAACCTGCTAAAGAAGAAGATTGGGAAAAGAGCAAGCATTAGACTCTTTTTTTTTTTTTCCTGGTCAAACCATGTTTGATGAGTTTCCAACTTGGAAACTCCTCTTGATCAAGGTCAAAATTCATTGCCATCAACATCAGAATGTGGCTCTGACCTCATTATGCACTAACTTGTATGAAAATTTATATGAAGAGAATATAAAAATGGAAAAAAAAAAAAAAGTCAAGATCTTGCCTCGACTCGGGCAGGGTTTCCCAGATCCAATGCGCGGGATCGTTGCTCCAGTTTATGGAAAGCTCTCTTGCTGATAATACGTAAGATACTGCTCCGGACGATCTCTCCAGCTTGAAGCTCTGAGAAAATCCGAATGCATGAGCACAAGAACCAAGATCGGATGTACTTTTCAAGGTATTCTGAGAAATATAATGTCGCCGGAGGAAAATGGTTTTATTTTATACGCAACCGGCGTTGAAATATATATACATAGGCATGAAACGTGTAGTGAGCTAGAACTTCGTTATTAGATAGAAAGAAAATAAGGCGGTGGCATGAAACGTGTAGTGAACTTGTCTTGGGGGAATTTTACCTTTCTGCCACCATCTATGAGGAGAGGGCGTTGGCAGAGCCAAAGAAAGAGCTCTTTCTTCGAAGAGAACTCAACAGGAGCGGCCGAACGGGAGACGATATCGGCGTGATCGGACGGTAGGAACCGTGCCCAGACAATGTCGGAGTCGGCTGCCGACAGGAACGTGGAGGACACAAGGGAGAGCCGGCACACTTTGGCCGGAGACACAAAGGAGAGGATCTCGGAAACGCAGCTTTCCGGCAGTGCATTCATGTCCGTCGGCGCGAGCAGCTCCATGGGAAGGATTCAACCGGAACTGGAAAGAGGGTGAACAGAAAACTTAGCTAGATCGTCCGAGCGTGCTTAAAAGCTGCTATTTTATGGTCTGGTTTGCTGTTATATACACGAGAGTTCATGTCGATCGTGTAAAGAAAGCTGACCACCCATTCAAGGTTAGCTGCTGCACCAGATGGGAACCTTCTCCGTTCATCTAACCCACTTTTACCGAGAGGAAAGAGGCATATCACAGGAAATATTACTATTATTATTACATTAAAATTCTTAAAACTTATCATGAAAAAGCGCAATCTGATCCTAATACTTTCAAAATATGTAATTAAATTCTAAAACTTATTACGAGAGCGTGATTGAGTTTTAAAACTTTAAAAAAAGTGCAGTAGATAGAACAACTTAATTTGACCGATTTAACAAGTGTCAGGACTTATTTGTGTTTTTTAAAAATTTCGAAACTCAATTACACTTTAATAATAATTTTTAGGGCTTTTAATATATTTATCCCTAATAATAAAATAAAATAAAATAAAAGGACAAAGAAGAGCATTAGGATTTGTTCCGGGAGGTACAAGAAAAGCCAATTTCGTAATAAATTAATGAATTATGAAGGTCAGGAATGTCAGGATTTGCTCTCTTTAGGAAGGTCAAAAAGGTTGCATAAAATCTTAATAATACTTATTTTTGGGAAGACTAGAACTTATCTTCTCATTTTCAAACTTGGCAAAGCTGCCCGGAAACACGCATGCCAAATCACAAAAAGGACATCAGACATCGGAATAAAGAATAATTACATCCAAATAAGACGAGTTTAAGTATGATCTCTTGATTATTAAAGAATATGTCAAAGTATGTGTAGATAAGACCGTAAATTTCAATAATTTTTTTAATCTAATTTAATTCCCCAAAAAATTGGAAGATGCGGACAAACGAGATACTATTAGATTCATTACTATATCACGCGAGATTTTCATATATATATTAGACTACAAATCATAAAGCACAGTTAATTCAATATTTTTTATAGTTAGATCCTGTCTTTTGAGTTCATGTGAAGTCATTTTAAAAATACAAATTCATTTTCACTCTTTGTTTATCTATGGCGTATGTTTACATGATGCTTATTAATTATTTAATATGGAGAACATTTATTTACACATGAAATCAGGCAAGATCGATCATAATTAAAGGCGTTAAATGTTATCTTTTTCTTTTTTTCCAATACAAGCGGCCCAACTGTTTGTCTTGACTAAATTCAATGGATGCATACAAATCACCTTTGTCCATGTGCACTGTATATTGAACAAGACTCCACCTTGGGGAAATGTTTGTGATCTCAAGTTTACTCTAATCGGAGAGACTATGATTTGAATAAATCACATTCATTGCACAACACAACACAACACAACATCATGATCACAGTTACACAAAATAGATGTATAATACGTCACCACCATATCGAGCACTTAACTACTTAGATTCCTTTTATTATACTTATGGTTGAATTCTAGCTATGCTCTCATGTGATTATATGGTATTGTGAAAACCAGGTGGAGATAGCTTCTCGAAAGCTACTAGTCATCGCAACTGTTAGGTACTTGCTAAACGCTTTACAAAATGGCAATACAGCTTAGTTTGCGGAGGAGAAAAAACTATAATGAATAACTTCTCGATTGGAATTATATTCGATAGTAAGAGTTTTATTTTTTTTTTTTTATTTTTATGGAGTTCACGTGAAAAATCAAAATTGGTGTAGTTATGGAAACCGTGTGAAAGAAAGGCGTAGACCCGTGCTTGTGGAGCGGGGCTCTTGACCGGCTAAAAGTGGATAATACGTGCAAGCCGTGAAGATCACGTAAAGTTGTATGAATGCACGGTGATTTTAAAGTCGGGGAGAGGCTCGATCAAAGCCAAGGTAGAATTCTTGAGAAAGGATCATCATCATCATCATTTCCAATGTGGTCATTGCAACGAAAATTAATCGGAATAACTATATGAGAATTTATCGACACCCAAACCCCTCGAGTGCTAAAAGTTGACACAAAATGATACTTAAATGCGAAAGTGATACTTAAGTGCCAAAATCGGAGCAAAATGAATTACTTAAGTGCCAATCCGGCCAAAATGCCGATGTGGCAATTTTCTGGCAAAATAAGTGCAAAACGGTGTCATTTTGCACGCTGACGTGGCTAGACAATGCAAAAACGACGTTGTTTTAGTGCTGAAGCGGGAAAAAATTAATATAAAATTAAATTAAATTAAATTCAAAACTAAATTTATTTAAAACATTAAAAAATACATATGTTGGAAGATATGCGGATTGCGGAGTGCCCGAGATGTCTTGATCTTAATTGATCATGATTTATGTATATATGCTAACTAAATATTAGATTTAGATCTAGATTAATTTATTAGATCATTTACTTCCTTATATCTTAGGAGACTTGTACATTCAGAATCATAATGAGAGAATACAACAAAATTTCCCTACGTTTCTCTCTCTCTCTCTCTCTCTCTCTCTCTCTCTCTCTCTCTCTCGACTCCGTCCAGTCTTCTTTCATCTCTTTGCCTTCTTTCATGGTATTAGAGCCTCTCGGTCTCTGACTCGCTTCCACCTCAAATTGCTACCGAAGAGAATTCTCAACCTGCGAAGGGATTAATCTTTCAGCATTAGGCATACTCTCGAAAGAAGATTTTTTACTTACCATGGCTTCTCGGCAGGGCCCCAATCTGGCTGCTGATGACAGGACCACCGGAGAAGAAGATAGTCATCCAACTCAGCAGATGCAGAATCTCCCTGCAGTAATTCCAGTATCCGACCAACAATCAGCTCAGACCCAACCCATGCAGTGGCGGCCCACGCAGCTCGGTTCCACCGGGGGCAACCCACGGCGGGCCAACCATACCAGTAGATTCCATATCCACTTTATTTTGGGCCAAGCCCAAGTTCCTCATCGCCTGTTTTCGTGGGCCACCGTGAGCCACGATGGGGCTCGCCACCACGAACGGGCAAGCCCAACCATCGGGATGGAGCAGACGAGCGGGTCGGCGAATTGGGTGCGGGACATAATCCCTACCCGGGATATCTAAATGCGGGTTATCCGGTCAGGTCGAGCGGATCGGGTCAAGGGACGAATCCCTATCCGAATTTCACGCCCGGATTTCTCCCCGTTCCAGCGGCGGCGTTCACTGGGCGACCAGAACTCGGCGATCCTTTGTACGTCTCCAACGCCGACGGACCGGAGCTTCGACTAATAAGCCAGCAACTAACCGAACCGGAGGTCTATTCGAAGTGGTCACAGGAGCTCCGGCGGGCACTAGTGACAAAGGACAAAGATGGGTTTCTCGACGGAACCATCGCAATCCCTCCGATGAATGCCTAGCCCGACACCGGCGGAAGTGCAATCAACTTGTCCGAACATGGATCGGAAATTACATATCCCCAGAAGTCGCGGCTGGACTTCCACCCACAGAGGATGCCAAAACTATGTGGGAAAACGTACGAGAAATGTACGGCAAACTTGACCAAGCAAAATTTTTTAATCTCATGCAGGAAATCAGCGAGCTTAAACAGGGAAATCTGACAGTCACGGCCTGCTTCAACAGGCTATCGTCTCTCTGGAATCAACTCGAGGCAGTAGAAGAGAAGCTTGAGGGGCCGGAATCTATCCTCAAGCAGTATAAAAAGATCAAAGAAAGAGAAAAAGCCACGCGATTCCTGCTAATCCTAAACGAATCGTACCTCACTTTTCGGTCACAGATCCTTGCCATGGATCCCATGCCACCGATAGGGCGTATTTTCCAGTTGGCGATGTAGGAGGAGAGTCAACGACTCGCAACGACCGAACACACGAGGAACAGGGAGAGCATCGCTCTCGCCGCCAACGGTGAACGAAGAGACGCGGCCGCCAAGACAACCCTAACCCTAGCTCGCGAAAGGGAAAGAAAGAATCCCTTGGGGTTCGGCGACGCGGACTCCCGCGGCTTTAAAAAGGACGGGACGAATGGCCCAGATTACACGCGAGGATCAAGCGGCTCAGATTACATGCGAGGATCGAATGGTCCAGATTACACGCGAGGATCGGACGGTTCTCAAAGGGTCGAGATCGCGTCTGGATCGGACGGTGGACAGGAGATCGCGTTCAAAGGAGCGAATGGCCAGATTTTTGCCACGTCATCAAGGAATTTCGCAAAAAATTCAAAAGGAAATGGTAAATTTTTTTGCGATTATTGCAAGCGTACTAACCATACCATTGACAGTTGTTGGAAATTGCACGGAAAACCCGAAGAAAAGGAGAAAAAAATTTCCACAGCTTATCAGGTCACTGGACCAACTGGTCCACAAATTGATCAGCCTATTTCACATGGTCAGTATCAGCAACTCATGCAGGCATTACAAAAATTGGATATATCCAACAAAGGGGGAAGTTTCTCAGGTATTTCACACTGCCTAATTAATTCTATTTCCAGAAAGGCATGGATTATAGACTTTGGGGCAAGTGACCATATTATATGCGACAAGGGATTCTTTTCACATATAAATGAAAGTTTGAATTTTTCTATCTTCGTACAATTACCCAACGGAAATATTACCCATGTCAAAGTGACAGGAACGGTGAATCTCAGTCCTCAGATTATTCTCCAGGATGTGCTCTATGTCCCAGAATTTCAATTCAACCTCATATATGTGTCTAAAGCCTGCAAAGAGAATTCTTGCCGGGTAATCTTCGATGCTGACATCTGTTTGTTTCAGACCCTTTCAAGTGGCAGACTGATGGGCTTGGGTAATCTTTTTGAAGGGCTCTATTTCTGGACGAGTTTTCCAAGTAATTTCAATTTTTCCTGCAATCCATTGAATAAGAAATCATTGTGTAATTCAACTGCCAATGATAGAAATTTTACTATGCATATGAGATTGGGTCACAGTGCCTTATTTCCATATCCTAAGTGTCCTATATGTCCCTTTGCAAAGCAATCACGTACACCATTTCCATCTAGTACTTCACGGTCTAGTGAAATTTTTGCATTAATTCATGTGGACATTTGGGGACCTTATCACACAGTCAATCATGATGGCTCTCGTTATTTTCTTACGATAGTAGATGATTGTTCTCGGGCAACATGGACTTTCCTTATGCAATCTAAGAATCAGGTCTACTCTCACCTGAAAAATTTCGTTCTGCTATCCAAGACTCAATTCAAGAAATCCATTCAGCGGATCCGTACCGGTAACGAGAGAGAATTTTTCAGTCATGAATGCTCCTGTTATTCAATTCTCATGGTATTCAACACGAAAGTTCATGCGTTTACTCACCACAGCAAAATGGAGTGATTGAACGAAAGCATCGCCATCTACGGGAAGTTGCTCGTGCCTTAAAGTTTCAAGCATCAATTCCGGAAAATTATTGGGGAGATGTGTTGTTATAGCAGCTTATCTTATTAATCGAATGCCCACTCGGATCCTCAATGGGCATAACGCCATTCGAGCTGCTATTTGGGAAGAAACCTGAATTGAATCACCTCGGATCTTCGGATGTCTCTATTATGTTGCAACAATGGGATCTCGAGATAAATTTAGCCCACGTGCACGGCGATGCATCTTTATGGGATATCCCAATCTCCAGAATGGATATCGGGTTCTTGAGATCTCCACACGAGAATTCTTAGTAAGTCGTGATGTAATTTTCCATGAGAATATTTTTCCATTTTCTGAAAGTGCATCTCCAGATGAAGGCCCAGAGACAGTTTCCAACCATCATAATTTTCTCTCTGATGAGGCATCGTATCAAGACCTCTCTTACATACCAATAGCACAACCAAGGAGTCATGTTCTAGCTCCACCAAATTCAAATTCTTCAGAATATATTCAAGAAGATGCATTGGAAGATTCCATTACCAATATGGAAGTTCTTGACACTGCACCAACTTCCTCATCAGAGATATCACAACCTACCACTGGAGCTGAGTACCCTAGGCGGTCTGGACGAGCTACAAGACCTCCAACCTGGACAAAAGATTATGTCTGTGCTGCTCACAACTCTCCAAGTGTTCAGTATTCAATCTCCTCATATGTTTCCTTTGATAGATTATCTCCGGAGCATAGATGTTGTATTTCTCGTTAATCCGATGATAAGGAACCGTCCAATTATGAAGAAGCTTCCACTAATCCAAAATGGCAAGAAGCCATGAAGGCAGAGTTGAAGGCACTTACTGATAATCATACATGGGATCTTGTCCCACTACCATCTCATCGCAAACCGATTGGATGCAAGTGGGTCTATAAGATCAAGTATCGCGCTGATGGTTCTACTGAACGATACAAGGCCAGGCTGGTAGCCAAAGGGTTCACCCAAAGAGAAGGTTTTGACTACCACGAGACGTTCTCTCCAAATGCCAAAGACGTAATGATCCGTTCATTCTTAGCTGTTGCTGCCATTAATGACTGGCACCTACATAAGATGGATGTCCATAATGCCTTCATCCATGGTGATTTAGATGAAGAAATCTACATGTATATCCCTCAAGGCATACGGAGACAGGGGGAGAATAAAGTATGTCGTCTCCGTAAATCCCTTTATGGATTAAAACAGATCCGGACAATGGTATGCTAAATTTGCCAACGCTCTTATAACAGCAGGCTTCAAGCAATCCAAGCACGATTATGCTTTATTCTTTAGAACTAAAGGCATGTTATCTATCTATTTGATGATTTATGTCAATGACATACTTGTTATGAGAAATGATAGAGCATCTATAGAGAATTTCAAGGAATATTTGCATGCCACCTTTCATATTAAAGACCTAGGAGCACCAAAATATTTCCTTGGACTTGAGATTGCCCGATTTGACAAAGGGATTTCCCTTAGTCAGCGGAAATTTATATTAGAGATTATATCAGAAGCAGGTCAATCAGGATGCAAGCCAGCTGTAATTCCCATAGAGCAAAACACTAAGTTGATCACCGCAGACTATGATAAAGGAATATCTCGAAATGATGATCCTGTGCTCAGTGATCCGTCAGGCTATCAAAGACTTGTTGGGAAACTTATATACCTGACAATGACTAGACCTGATATCTCATATGCGGTTCAGACAATTAGCCAGTTTATGCAGCAACCGAAGCGATCTCATCTGGATGCGGCCTTAAAGGTCGTGAAATATTTGAAGAAATGTCTAGGACTTGGGATACTTCTATCTAAAAAATGTGACATGAGGATGACAGCATATTGTGATGAAGACTATGCAACATGTCCTGTTAGTCGAAGATCTGTCACTGGATATTGCATTAAGTTGGGAGAATCTCTTCTTTCTTGGAAGACCAAGAAACGGGCCACTCAGTGTCTCTATCCTCGGCCGAAGAGCGAGTATCAAGCTAAGGCTAAGGCCATACAAATATTAAAAAAAGGATCTTAAAAAAGGACCCACAATGCTAAATAAAATAAAATAAAAAAGAACCAAACACATAGAAGTGGATTGTCACTTTACGAAAAAAGATCCAGAATGAGTAATTGAGACAAGAGGGATTGGGACAACGGAACAACCAGCAGATATGTTCACCAAGCCCCTATGTCGAGACAACACACATATCTACTAAACAAGCTAGGCGTCTTGAACATCTATAAGCCACCAGCTTGAGGGGGAGTGTTGGAAGATATGGTCGGATTGCCCGAGATGTCTTGATCTTAATTGATCATGATTTATGTATATATGCTAACTAAATATTAGATTTAGATCTAGATTAATTTATTAGATCATTTACTTCCTTACACGGAATACAGCTTGTATTATATCTTAGGAGACTTGTACATTCGGAGAGAATACAACAAAATTTCCCTACGTCCTCTCTCTCTCTCTCTCTCTCTCTCTCTCTCTCTCTCTCGAGGGCCGCTTCAACCCTCTTTGCCTTCTTTCAACATATACAAATATTAAAAAATTTAAAAAAATTAAAAAAAAAAAAAAAAAAGGAAGAGGGAGGCGGCCGAGGGCCGAGCCTCGCCGCCGCCGCCGCCGAGAGGGCCGGCGACGGGAGGGTCGGCCGGGGTCGCGGTCCGCCGCCGCTCGGGGCAACCCGAGCCCTCGCCCGGGGCCCTTGCCCACGGGCTCGCGGCCCTGCCTGACCCAAGGGCCGCCCCCCGCCGAGGCAACCCCTAGCGAGCAACGGCCCTTGGCCCCGCGAGTGAGGGCCGCCGACCCTCGTCGGATCTTAGGCGAGGGCCGCAAGCCCTTGTCCCAAATCCGGGTGAGGGCACGCAGCCCTCGCCGCCGGTCGACTAGGGTTGCGACCCTCGGCCAAGGCTCGGTGGCCCCGGCAAGGTGATAGCGAGGAGAGTTGAGCCCTCAGCTGCCGACTACCTTCCTCCTCCTCTACCTTTTATTATTATTATTATTAATAATAATAATTATTATTATTATTATTATTATTATTATTATTATTATTTTTTAAATTTAATTTAATTTTTTTATATTAGAATTCAAATTATACCAAAACGATATCGTTTTTGTGTGTGTTTTGCTAAGTCAGCTTACCGGCGAGCCACATAAGCGAGAAAATTAATAAAAAAATGCCACGTAAGATTTCCGGCAGGATTTACCAGATGTAGCACTCAAGTGTCTTATTTTTCATAAAAAATGTCACTTTTGTAAATTTTGGCACTTAAGTGTCCTTTTGTGCCAATTTTTTGCACTTGGAATTAATCACAAAAATTTAGAAGACTAATTTGGATATCCGTATGATAAGTCTAGAATTGATTGGACGGTATTCTTGGAAATATTTCTATGGAATAAAATGTAAGCTTGGGAGTCTTTTGTTACATGTTCCGTTGACTTGGGATGTAGTCGACGTGGATTCAATTAATGTTAAGGTGATGATGCATAGGGAAGAGAGGAAGGAATCAGTTGATGAGAGGTCCATTAAGACTTCAAGTACGTTCGGGGATGCAGACGACTCTTGAATCCTTCGTTCGCAAAATTCTTAAAAACATGATCGACGAAAGCCGAAGGCACGAGAATTACGTCATTAAAGAGGAAAAAGCTAAATCAAAGCACGACCCGGAATTTATCCTGTCAAGATTCCCTAGGTCATAAATGATACAAACATATTGGCAGCCGGCTAGCATTGAATTTTTCCTGAGACTATCCTAAAATTATGAGTTGACTTGGAATATTGACCTGTCAACGGGTTGCCGCTGACATTTACACTACGACCCGAATTGGAACAGCCCATTAGCACTAATTATATGAATATACGTGAACGACGAAAGATAATTTAAGATTTGAAATATATTTAAATAAGGCCATTGTAGGATAGAGAATACTCAAATTGTAAATACTCGCTTGAGCGAGAAATAAAATAGAGTTATCGATTTTATGCATGTGCCTGTGGATATGATAATTGCAAAATAAACTGTCGAGGATATCAAGGGAAAAAAAAGAAATTAGATTTCATGAAAGTAGGAAGTCCTCTTTATATTATATAACAGTATATATTAAATTAATTAAAGCATGCATGTTGAGGAGGCAGAGAGATTCCTCGAACAAAATTAGAATGCCCACTTGACATTCGAAATAAAAATGATATGGTGGGGAATGTAGGGATAATTATGTAGTAATGTTGGTTCCATAGAGAAAACATATCGAGGGCTAAAAAAAAACATTAGGTTAGTAAAATTCAAAAGCTTCACTTTTGTCTTCTTATTTTATTTTACTTGAACGCGTGCACGAGGTTATAAATAAACAAAAATAAATGAATTTCATGCTGCTGTTCAGAGACGTTAATTTATTGATGCCTTTTGTTTTTATAAATAAAAGAAAAAGCACTCTCGCAAATACGAAATTATTACTAAATTTGAAATTTTGACTAAATCCTTACTTTTTAAATTCGAGATTTTGATAAAAGCGGAGCCTGGGTCAACGAGGATAGCCGTTTGAAATTTAATATTGGGAATGGATGCAAAGTGGATATTGGGGGAGAAAAAAGGGATAAAGATTTGAAGTGGACAATGTGCTTGGCAAAAGGGTGAATGTTTTAGGGCGGACGCAAAATTCAAAAGTTGACTCTTTGGTATATATTCAAGATAAGTGCATTTTTCTTTTAGGATCAAAAGATAAGTGCGATTGAAATATAAAAATTAGTCGCAAAGTATAATTGAATTCTAAAATTATCTAAAAAGTGTAATTAAATCGTAAAATTTGTCAAATTTATGCGATTGAAATATAAAAGTTAGTCATTGTCAAAGTAATTAAATATCAAATAATAAATCACGATGTCATCTAATAGTTTAAGTTTTTAGAACAATCGACAGTGATCCCATAAAATCTCATATGGTATCAGAGTAGGAGGTCATGAGTTCAAATATTTCTAAGCCCTTATATGCCTCTCCAATTATATATTTCAATCTAATAATTTAAAATTTTAGAATAATTAGCAGTGGTCCCCTATGAAGCACGGATATATTGTATGTGCTTCCGTGTCGTGTTCAACACGTGTCGGAGCTGTCGGACATGTCGACACGGTCGGACACACGGTCAACGCGTGTCGGATTTTCCGACACGTGGTCAACCTTTGCCCGACACGTTTCGACACGCGTGTCCGGGAGGGAGCAGACCGCGAGCGACGGTGAGAGACGGCCGAGCATAGACTGAGGTGAGGGCTGCCACTGTGATGCTGCGATGGATCCGACGAGGCTGCAGCTGCGAGGGAGAAAGGACCAAAGGCGAGAGGAAGAGGAGAGGAAGGCAGTCATGTGGCGAGCGGCGAGGAAGGGGGTCGTGCGTGCGGCGAGGAAGGGGGTCGTGTGGTGAGGAACGGCGAGCGTCGAGGAAGGGGGTCGTGCATGCGGCGAGGAGTGGCGAGTGGCAAGGAGGGAGGAGGAGAAGAGGAAGGGTCGCGAGCGGCGAGGAGGAGGAGTAAATGAGCTAGGGTTTCTGAGAAACACAAAAATAATTAAAAAATGAGAGTCTGATGGGTATGTATTTTGGGGGTAGGGAAAGTGACAGGGACAGGTGGGGGAAATGGTGACAGGGACAGGTGGGGGGAAATGGACAATGGTGGGAGGGAAAGAAAAATAAATAAATTTGGGGGTGGGGAGAAATGGATAAGGGAAAGAAGAGAGTGGGGTGGACTCTAGTGGAGATTTTTTTTTTTAATCAGAAAAATAAAATAAATGAGATTAAAAAATAATTTCAAAAAATAAATATACTGAATTTGAATTAAATTAATTAAAAATAAAAATATTCATTTAATATACAACGTATTCCAACGTGTCGAATTCTCTATTTTTAAAAAATAACGTGTCGACGTGTCGTATCGCGCGTGTATCCGCTTCTTAGGTGGTCTCACACAAAATTTCACAATTGCAAAAGTCAAATTTTCAAAAACGAAATCAACTCATCCATTAACTCAGTCGAATTTGGCTAACGAAAAAACTGACTTGATAATTTTTTAATATTTTTCGAATGCATGTAGCATTAATGTGGCACCAACTAGATGCAACATCATAAAAAAGCTAGATAAGTTATAAACATATGAGATGAACGAATTAGAAGAAAAAGGATAAATGATGGAAGGATCGAGTTATACAATGATAAACAAAGAGTCAAGAATCGAGTTATACAACCTTTTTTTTTTTTTGCCATACTATCGAATTATACAACCTAAGCACTGAGCAGAATAAAAACTAAGCACATACCAAAGAAGTCGCAACAAGTCCCTTGTAAAGTCCTAATAAGCCCTCCTCTCTGCTTATTGTTCGTAAAGTAGGCTGAAAATCTCTTAATGAATAATGTGTTTGCAAATTTTTCATTGAAAACATCATTAATAAATTTCACATTCTACAAACTAGGGACAAACATATAATCCATAGTGGTATCTATAACTATTTTGAGGTCGTTGGAATGTAATCACGAAAGTGGGGAAAAAACCCTAACCTGAGCTCATCGGATGCAGAGGACAAATTGGAGCCTCCAATGGGGCTCTGGGTGGTGGAGGAAAAGGCGGCATGGTTGGGAGGCCATGGTTAGGAAGGAAGAAAAAAGACACCTTTGTAGTAATGGAAGTGAACCACTCGGAAGGTTCTCATCTCTGGCTTGTTGGACCTAGACGACAAATTGGAGCAATCGATGCCCCTCCGGGAGGTGATGGTGGAGGCGTAGTTCGTCAAACGACAAAGAGTAGTACGGAGAGTGGAGTTGTCTAAAGGGAGGGAGAGAGCAAAGTGAAGTCATGGAGAGAGAGATCTTTTCTCAGTAACCTAATGGTGAGAAGCAACAGAGAGAGAGGGTAGATAGAAATTTAAAAAAAAAAAATTAAAGGTGGGTTCATTTTTACAAGTGTTGCTATCTAAATGGTCAATCTTAAATTTTACTTGGCAAATGTGATGTGCCCAATATTTTCTCCAGAAATCATGTGAATCGGTCTCATGTCTGAGCTAGCATGCCACGTGAGATAACAATGAGACCAAAATTAACAAATGAATTAAGGAGTATATGGTAACCAACCAAACTGTAATTATTTCTATTATTTGGTTTCTCGGAGTTAAAAAAAAAAATAGAAATCTGATTGGTAGAGTTTTTGTTTCTGGGAATATATTTGGAACAAAATCAAGAAGTAGAAAAAAATTAATAACACACAATATCGAAATTGATATATGTGTAACAAATAGAAAGTAAAACTCTAAATCGGTACATCTATCAACTGTCACATCCAAATTTAAAAATTCTATATAAATCGACATATCAACATTGGTATATTACAAAGTGACAAGCATAGGAACTTTTTATTGAAAACCAATAAATGAATCTCTATATGGCTAGCATCACATTCTTACCAAAGAAACAAGCACAAAATCAAAGAACGAACTCAAATCATTTCACCATCAATCATGCCATTATTAGTTTCAGGTGTGGGTTTCGACTCCCACGCCCGCAAAGAAAGCGGTCTGCAAAAGTACGAAATGCGAGAGTTAGAATAGGAATAGAGTAGGACTGAAAAAAAAAAAAAAATCATGCCATTATTAGCTGCCTCCTTCTCTTTCTTATTATCATTGTCATGGGCCACACAAGTAACCAAAACAAGGCCCATCTCTATTTACTCGACCAGGATCTTGGGCCTCACCTCAATGCCTTCAACCACAAGCCCACCTTTCAGTTGATAGCCCTTCACTTCTCTCAAGCTCATGCTTACCTCCCCGTCTCCTTCACCCCCACTTCCCACCAGGAACTCTCCAACCTCCACCTCCATCCACCCATCCCCTCTCTGGCTTGGCACTCCGCCGCCGCCTCGATGATCTCCCTCCGCCTCCCAATGCTTCCTAACCATTTCCAAGCGGTTCGCGTACATCAGGCCCTCGAGGTGGCGCTTCTTCTGATCAGGGTGTTGCAGACGGGCCGTGCCTTGTCGGACCCAGCTGCCCATCTCGATCGACGTCTCGAGGGGCATCAGGTCGAGCCCGAAAGAACGGTCAGAGACCTTGAAGATGAGGTGCGCCCCGTAGAGAGTGTTTGGGGACAGGGCTTTGGTCTTGATGCTCCCTTCGATTTGTAGCTGATCGATCGTTCTCAGCTCGGCCACCTCTTTGAACCTGCTAGAGAAGAAGATAGGGAAGAAAGCGTGCATTAGTTTTTTACTTTTTTTTCCTGTGGTCAAACCATGGCAGATGAGTTTTCCAACGTGGGAAGTCCTCTTGATCAAGGTCAAAAGCCACTGCCATCGACGTCAGAATGCGGCTCTGAACCATTTATGCACTAACTTGTACGAAAATTTATATGACGAGAATAAAAAAATGGTAAGAAAAAAAAAAGTCAAAATCTTGCCTCGATTCGGGAAGGGTTTTCCAGATCCAATGCGCGGGATCGTCACTCCGGTTTATCGAAAGCTCTCTTGCTGATAATACGTAAGATACTATTCCGGACGATCTCTCCAGTTTGAAGCTCTGAGAAAATACATCGAATATCACGTCACTCATCCAATGCATGAGCACTAGAGCAAAGATCGAATTTACTTTTCAAGGTATTCTGAAAAATAAAATGTCGTCGGAAATAAATGTTTTTTATTTTTATTCGCAACCGGCGTTACTACGATCAGGATACATGCACGTACCTTGACTTACATGCCCAGGTCTTGATCGAGGAATGATGTATATATGAAACGCGTAGGAAGCTAGAACTTCGTTATTGAAAAGAGAGAAAAGAGACGACTCGTCGTGTGGGAATCTTACCTTTCTGCCGCCATCTACGAGGAGAGGGCGTTGGCAGAGCCAAAGAAAGAGCGCTTTCTTCGAAGAGAACTCGACTGGAGAGGCTGCCGGGGAGACGATATCAACATGATCAGACGGCAGGAACCGTGCCCAGACGACGTCGGAGTTGGCTGCCGACAGGAACGTGGAGGACACCAGGGAGAGCTGGCACACTTCAGCCGGAGACACGAAGGAGAGGATCGCGGAAACGCAGCTTTCCGGCAGTGCGTTCATTTCGGTCAGCGCGATCAGCTCCATGGGAAGGATTCAGCCGGAACCGGAAAGAGGGTGAACACAACACTAGCTAGATCGTCCGAGTGTGCTTAAACGCTGCTCTTTTCAGGTCTGGTATGGTGTTATATACACGAGAGTTCATGTCGATCGCGTAAAGAAAGCCGACCAGCCATTCGAGGTCAAATGCTGCATCAAATGCGAACCTTCCCCGTTCATCTACCCCACGTTCTCCAAGAGGAAAAAGACACCCCATAGATATTATTATTAGGATAAGTACACTAAAAGTTTTAAAACAGTAAAATGCGTAGTTAATAGAAGAACTTGATATAATCAATTTAATAAATTTCAGGAGTTATTTGTATTTTTTAAAAATTTTAGACTCAGATGCACTTTTATGGTAAAGTTTAGGACTTTTTGGTACGTTCATCCCTAATAACAATAAAAGAAGAGCACGTGACAAAGTAGGGTTTGTTCCGGGAGGTACAAGAAAAGCCAATCTCGTTATGAGTCAATGGATTATGAGGGTCAGTGATGTCGAGTTTCCTCTTCTCTCTTTGCATAAAATCCAAATAATATTTTGTTTTTTTTTTTTTGGGGGGAGAAGACTGGAACTTATCTTCTCATTTTTAAACTTGGCAAAGCTGCCTGGAAACACGCATGCCAGATCACAAAGAGGACATCAGACATCTGAATAAAGAATAATACGTCCAAATAAGACGAGTTTAAACGAATAAAGGCCAAAAAGACTTTCTGAATAATGAATGAGAAAGATAGTTTGACAAACAAAGAATAATTAAAATCAATTATGAAACATATTTAGCAAGAAATAAGATAATCAGAAGTTGAAATACAAGTTAATAGATTAAAGAAAACTTGGAAAGTTTGATCTCTTGATTATAAAAGAATATGTCGAAGTATGCGTAGATAAGATCGTAAATTTCGATAAATTTTTTAATCTAATTTAATTGACCAAAAAACTGAAAAATGCGAACAAGTGAGGTACCGTTAGATTCATTACTATATCACACGAGATTTTCACATATATAAATAAATTAGACTACAAATCATTAAGTATAGTTAAAGCACCGGAAAATCAATTTATCTTTATTACCTTTCCGAAGAGAAATGGATTATGGGAGTGTGTGACTTGTATTATTGATTGGGCCATCCTGATAGATATATGCATTTATCCGCCACATTCAAATTCACAACTAAATGTGTCTTTGTTCCAACCACCCCCATTAAAGCCCTACACATGGGATAGGCTGGTTTGTTTGAAGAGAATCTTTCGATATTTTCAATAGATAGATCCCATCTTTTGAGTTCATGTGAACTCATCATTTAAAAATATAAATTCATTCACATGATGCTTATTAATTATTTAATATGGAGAACGTTTATCTACACCATGAAATCTAGCAAGATTCGATCATAATTTAAAGGCGTTAAATGTTATCTTCCTTTTTTTTCCCCAAGTGGCCCAAAAGTTTGTCTTGACTAATTTCGATGGATATATACAAATCACCTTTGTCCACATGCGCTGTCTATTGAGCAAGACTCCACTCTTGGAAAGATGTATGTGATCTCAAGTGAGAGACTGTAATTTGAATAAATCACATTCACAGCACAACACAACACAACATCATGATCACATTGAAATGCTAAATAGCACCGACACTGACACGCGACACGACACTACATGACACGTCGATACGTCGTTTCTAAAAAAACAGAGAATTCTGACACGTTGGGACACGTTATATATTAAATATATAATTATATATATACATAATAAATTATTATTTTTATGATTATTTCAATAAAATTAATTTAAATCAAATTCATAATAAATAAATTAATGATTAAAAAAGTCTAGAATGAATATACACAAATATTAATCCGCCATTTATTAATATAATTCATTGTTTCAATTTGACAAATT
Source organism: Eucalyptus curtisii (assembly GCA_017140595.1). Classification (NCBI taxonomy): domain Eukaryota; kingdom Viridiplantae; phylum Streptophyta; class Magnoliopsida; order Myrtales; family Myrtaceae; genus Eucalyptus; species Eucalyptus curtisii. The sequence continues at coordinate 38,588,543 of CM029501.1, forward strand.
CAACTATATTTCAATAATTCATAAAATTTGAAGAAAAACAAGCGATCCATATTCAGGACTCGCATGTTAGATATGTTGGAAGAGGAGAAAAAAAATTTAAGGAGTGAATTGTGTATTACGGGAAGTAGGAGTAGGAAGAGAAGAGACGACTATGTTTTTCTTCTTTCTCCATTTATGATTTTTATTATTGTGTTCTATTTTTTTACATAAATATATATATATATATATATTGTTTTTTTTTTGACCTCTCATTTATGAATTTTTAAAATTGACATCGATATTGAAATCACGTGTCGAAACTCGTATGTCAGAATTCCGACTCGAGTGTCGGAGAGTGTCATTGACTAGGTGTTGGATTTTCCAACATGTGTAGACTGAGTGTCCGAGAGTGTCGGACACGTGTCGAAATGTCCGACACGACACAAAGGCTCTTGAAGAGTGTTGGTGCTTCATAGTTGTAACGTATAATACGTCACAATCATATCGAGCGCTTAACTACTTAGATCCCATTTATTATACTTATGGCTAAATTATAGCTATGCTGTCATGTGATTATATGGTATTGTGAAAATCAGGTGGAGATAGCTTAGATAGCTGCGTGGTACTTGCTAAACACTTTATAAAACGGCAATACAACTTAGTTTTCGGAGGTGAAAAACTATACTGAATAACCTCTCGATTGGAATAATATTCGAAGGTAAGAGTAGTATTTTTTTTTTTTTTGAGTTCACGTGAAAAAACGAAAGCGGTGTACGTATTAATGGAAACCATGTAAGAGAAAAGAGTAGACCCGTGCTTGTAGAGAGGGGCTTTTGACTGGCTAAAAGTGGATAATACGCGCAAGCCATGAAGATCACGTAAAGCTGTATGAATGCACGATAATTTCAAAGTGGGGGAGAGGCTCCATTAAAGCCAAGATAGAATTCTTGAGAAAGGTATATGTTTTATTATTATTATTATTATTATTATTATTATTATTATTAGTATGTAATCATTCAGTTATAGTTGTTGCAGCAAAAATTAATCGTAATAACTACATGAGAATTTCTTGCAAAGGTTTAGAAAACTGATTTAGATATTTGTATGATAGAAGAGAAGAGAAGAGAAGAGAAGAGAAGAGAAGCTTAGGTCATAAATTATACAAATATATTGGCAGCCAGATAGCATTGAATCTTTCCCAAGACTATCCCAAAATTATGAGTTGACTGGATATTGACCCGTCAACGTGTTGATGCTGACATTTCACTACGCCCCAAATCTGAACAGCCCATCGACACTAATTATATATATAAAAAAAAAATACGTGGAAGAAGAAAGATAATTTTAGATTTGAAATATATCTAGAAAAGGTTATTGTGGGATAGAGAATATTCAAATTTTAAATACCGACTCGAACGAGAAATAAAATAGAGTTACCTGCATGTGCCCACGGGCACTATGATTGTAAAATAAACTGTCAAGGATATCGAGGGGAAAAAAAATTAGATTTCGGAAAAGTATGAAGTCCTCTTTGTATTATAAGATTAAAATAATTTAGCAGGCGTGTTGTGGAGATTGAGAGAATCCTCGAACAAAAATTAGAATGCCCACTTGACATTCGAAATAAAAATAATATGGTGGGAAATCTCGGGGTAATTATGTAGTAATGTCGGTTCCATAGAGAAAATATATCGAGGGCTAGAGAAAAAAAACATTAGGTTAGTAAAATTCAAAATCTCCATTTTTGTCTTCTTATTTTATTAGTGGAACGCGTGCACCGGGTTTTAAATAAAGAAAAATAAAAGGGTTTTATGCTGCTGTTTAGTGACGTTAATTTATTGATATTTTTTTTTATAAAAAAAAAAAAAGAAATTACTCTCGCGAATATGAAACTATTAATAAATTTGAAATATTGACTAAACCCTTGCTCTTTAAATTCGAGATTTTGATAAAAGCAGAACGAGTTTTGGGTCAATGAGGATAGCTGTTTGAAATCTAATGTTGGGAATGGATGTAGGGCAGATCTTGAGGAGTAGAGGCATGCCAAACAAACAGCCTGCACTGGACCGAATCAGCCGATTTGGTCCAATTCTTGAGCTTGAGAGTATCGATTTAGTTCCTGATTTCTAAAAATGGAACTGATGTCCTGGTATTTCGGTTCTCGATTATAAAAAGGAACCGAACCAACTATTTATACTTATTTTTAAAATTTCTTTGGAAAAAATAAAAGTGATCGTTTCTCTTTTAATATTTCTTCATAATAGAAGGCATCAAGTAGCAAGAAAAAAAGTGATTGGTTCCATTTGACCGGATCAGAAATTATATCGGTCCAAAAACTGATCACCCTATAAAATAGGGATGAAGGTATGAAGGGGACAATGTGCTTGGTAGGTGCATGTATTGCATGAGAATTAAAAATACTGCAAAAAAATGAATGTTTCAGGGCGGACACAAAATTCAAAAGTTGACTCTTTCGCCTATATTAAAGATAAGTGCATTTATGTTTTGGTCAAAAGATGAGTGCGATTGAAATATATAAATTAGTAGCCAAAGCACAACGGAATACTAAAATTATAAAAAAAGTGCAATTAAATTTTAAAATTTGTCAAATTAGTGCAATTGACATATAAAAGTTAGTCGCGAAAGTCAAATTTTGAATTGCAAAATTTATCGAATTAGTGCAATTAAGTCTTCCCTTAGCTTCATTTAATTTAGTTAACGAAAAAGCTGACTTGACATTTTTTAATATTTTTTTAATGCATCTCGCATCGGTAATTGATTAATCTCCTGCAATACGTTCTAGTTCAAAACTGGCTTTGGAAAGTTTAAATACATAGCAAGTACGATATAAGCTACACGAATTAACTACTTAGTTTTATGTTAAAACCATGTGATCCAAAGACCTATAAACTGTGAAGGATATAAGGTCTATCAATAGTCACTAAATTTGCTACAGAGGGGTGTCACTAGAAGGAGTCATTTAACCCGTAATCAAACTAAACTTGACAATTTCTTGAACTCGGAATCGTACGTGATTTAGTATTTATCCGAATTATTCTGTGAGGATGACATTCGGGAAAAATCGGAAGGAAGTGAAATACAAACTTCAAGAAGCAGCTGTTATATACAATCCATGAGCATTCAATATTCTGGTTATACAACCTAAGCTAAGCTGAATAAAAACTAAGCACATACCAAAAGAGTCGCTCCATGTCCCTTGTGAAGTCCTATTAAGCCCTCTTCTCAGCTTATTATTCGTAATGGATGCCAGATATCTCTGTAGTAAATAACATTCGTTTGCAAATTTTTTATCGACACCAGAAGTAATCGGTAAGGGTGCATGATCAATAAATTTCGCATCCTACAAATTAGGAACAAGCATACAATTTATAGAGGCATATGGAACTATTTTGAGGTCGTTGGAATGTAATCATGAAAGAGAAAAAAATCCTAACCCAAGCTCATCAGACGCTAACGATTAATTGGGGCCGCTAATGGGGCTTCCGGAGGAGGCGGCGGCGGCGGTGGCGTGGTCGAGAAGCCATGGTCAGGATCGGAGCCACCAATGCTCCTCTGGGAGGCAACGATGTAGGCGTGGTTTATTGGACAACAGAGAGCAATGTAGAGAAGAGAATCTTGAAGAGAGAAAGGGAGAGAGTAAAGCGAAGCAACAGAGATAGAGGGGAGAGAGAATTTCAAAATTTCTGAGAGGTCCGTATTTACTCATGTCGCTCTCTGAAGGGTTTATCTTAAATCTTAAATGACAAATGTTGCACATCCAATATTTTCTCCAGAAATCATGTCAATCGGTCTTATGTTTGAACTCGGATGCTATATGAAACAACAACAAGACCAAAATTAACGAATGAATTAGAGTTCGATCCAAAGAGTCCAAAAATCAAATTGCACAAAATCAATGCTGGGGGACAAATTTGAAAACCGAGCCGCTTGCGGATCATTTTTAACAATTGTCTCAAGATAAATAAATAAATCAAACCACCGGCTCGATGGCCAAGTGGGGGCTTTAGCGGTGTTAAGCGATTTATGTCGGGGTGGTGGTTTTACTAGCGTCAGCGAGGCCACATGCGGATTTAAAGGATGAAGCTAGTCTCCCTTAAAATATAGGGCCCAGCCCACAAGAGCCGTTTGGACACGGGAGGCTCAGTTACAAAAAAAAAAAAAAAAAAAAAAATAAATCAATGCGGAAAATCTGCAATATGGTCCTGGTTTTTGGCGCCTTATCTCGTCTCCCAAAACCAGAAACCAACGAGCAAACTTTCCGAACCGGAGGAACCGCCGGAGCGATCTTCGCTCCGTCCGATCCATGGCAGTGCCGTCACTCGACAAGCTCAAGCCCCCCGTCCTCCAGTCCTCCTGCTTCTCCAGCCCGCTGCCGTCGTCTCCGTCGTCGCTCCCGATCGCCACGCTCAGGACCCACGAGTTCTCGCGTCCTTTCAGCTCCGTTCCTCCTTCGAGTCCGACCGGAATCCGCCACCACCGGAACAACTCCGTCGCGACCGTGTCCCGGAGGTTGCTCATCCCTTCGGTTTCGGGCATCTGGGAGGCGCTCACCGGAGGCGGTGGAGGCGGCAATGCCCGCGAGGCAGCTCTCGCTATTCGACGTGGGATGCTGCTCTTCAGACAGGTCGTTGCCGCTTTTTTTATCATTTTGTTTTTGTTATGTTGGGTTCTTGGGTTTGCCTATAATGTCTCTATTTCAGCACATGCTTGTTCTGTTCGACGGTGATCAGCTTAGTGGGCATGGATTTTATAGGTTAAGTGGGACATTGGCATAGTGGTTAATCTTTCTTCAGTCTCCTGTAGGGGGATGTTGTTGGTTCTTTGGTGGAGTTTGATAAGGCGATGGAGCTGGATCCTCGTCAAAAGGCATGTAAGTCGCTCGAATTTTCGTGAGAACTGCTCTGTAAATTCTTCTTGCTAATGTCGTGATGTTTTTGTGCATAACTGGAGGACTTCTTTCGGTGTGTCTAGATCTTTGGCAAAGAGGGCTGTCGCTTTACTATCTCGATAGGTAATTGAATGGTGCTTTATCTGCTTGCGCATTTTGTTTGGGTACTGCCGACCCCGGTCCACCTATTACCTCTGCCTGTGAATGCTTGTTGAAGTTGTGTTATGCTAATGCGCTTTGAATTCCAGAGCCTTTCGGTGTTCTTGTAATCTCTATAAATTTGTGTTCTATGATGCTTGTTGAATTTAGGATGCAGGAACAGTCTGATCTTTAGTTCGGTCTATTTTTATAAAGGTTCGAAGAAGGTGCAGAGCAGTTCAGAATCGACGTTGCACAAAATCCAAATGACACTGAGGAGTCAATTTGGTGCTTTCTTTGTGAGGCTCAACTTTATGGAGTGGATGAAGCAAGGAAAAGATTTCTTGAGGTAAGTGCTTTTCTTGGTCCAGCAAGTGCAGTAAAATCGCGATGTTGAAAAGATACTGCATAAGCTAAATTAGCTCTTCCAGCGGACCAGACCAAGAATATTACTCATTGTTGGGGTTTAGCTATTGCCTTGAATTTTGGATGTTTGACCTCATGCTTTCAGATTGGATGTATACAAAGCATGCTTATGGTACCTCTTGCAATTTTGTAATGGCTTTCTACTTCAATTTACTTTTCTGGAAAAGAAATTTCAACACAACTCGTTTACAATAAAAGCTCTGTATATGATTGTAGGTAGGGAGGGATCCACGACCTGTAATGCGGGAGGCATATAACCTGTTTAAAGATGGGGGAGACCCAGAAAAGGTGCTCGACTCGAATATCTTTTTATGGAACTGAAATTACTTTGCATAAGATTTTAGGATGTGTTGATTGCATCTCTTTACTTCTTTGGAAAGTGCGGAAACAGTTGCTCTCCTTCTTTTTCTTTAGCTTCTTTGTTAAATTTAGGAATATGCCTTTCAAAGGACCTGCTGCGTGGACACATTTTGGCCTTTCCCCTGGACATTTAACTCAATCTTGGCTTCTATAATTTCTAAAGATTTGGTTTCTGTTTATCAGGGTAATTGGTGTGGAGATTCTCTAAGTCTGGTTGATAGCCTAGTTCCTGTATATCTTAATTCCCTTGCTCATTTCTCAGGGGCCTGAACTGATGTTATGAGATAATCAAGATTCTACCTTCTTTTAGGACCTAATATTATTTAAATTTGGGAGGGTTAAAGATTATCGATTAGTGAGCACTCCGGTTATTCTAGTGCGTGCTTCCGAGGTCATCCGCTTATTGGGATGGTGTATACAAATGTTCATTCCAGATCTTCTTTGTAGTTTTCTCCACTTTGATCTTCTGGTACCAAATGTCCTGAACAAAAAGTTGGAACTTACTGGTGCCCCTCCCTGTCTGAAAATAAATGCAGTCTCAGTTGAAGCCACAGAAATAGAGTTGAAGTTGATGCTTAAAACTACTAAAATGTACCTGCTTGGTGGGCTGAACCAGATAAATAAAAAAAATAAAGGGAAAAAAATGCGGAAACTAACTCTTGCATTTCTCAGTTCAATCGCCAAGTGAGTAGTTAACTCATGGTTCGTGCAGGGATACAGTACCAGTCTATCAATATTAAGACAGTGAAACAACTTATAAAGCTTTATAGGAGAATGAGTGGACATCATAATCTTTTACTGTTTCCTAATAGAATAACATTCTCCAATCTTTTCAACACACGCATGCTCTCATGTGCTTGTTATTTTCTCATCTTACATGAAAATCATATCACTCCACCTGTTGCATTTTGAAAAATTAACTTCTTCACAACCACTTGCTGCTGATAAGTCCATAGCAAAATGGGAGTGTTTATAGATGGAATAGGGGCCAGGGAGTATAATTAAAGTGAGGTGAGAAAAATTATGTGATCTGTAATGCTTTTTGCAGTCAAACCTGATGCCTTCAGGCGGTAATATTTCTTCGTGAAATTCATCGTAGTTATCTGATTCCATTGTAGCTTGTTGCTGGATTTCTGGACGGACGGGACAGTGAATACTTCTATGCTTCTTTGTATGCTGGTCTTTACTACGAAGCAGAGGTTTGTTCTAAAAAATTATACAATTAGTTGGTCCTCAACCTATAGAGGAAACTCTTGCGTGAAACATGCTTTTGCTTTAAGAGGTTTCTCTGATGACCACTGAATCGCTAACCGGGCGCTCTAGCTGTTGATCTTCTCCTGCGCAACTGTAATCATGACAATGCTTTGACATTACAGAACAAGCCTGAAGGGGCTAAACGTTGTATCATTGCTGCGTGTCAGTCCCCCTATGGTGCAAGGTAAGATCGGAAGATTAGCACATGCGTTTTGATATGTGACAGCTCCAATCGGAATATCAAGCTCATGTGTGGTTTGTTTCAGGTCGGATGATTATATGGCTTCGCTGGCCAAGGTTCACTGTCTTTGCAGAGATTGGAGTTCGACCTGAATATCGCATTGCTGAGGTCACAGTTAGAACGATTTAGAAGCTTGCATATCTGATCTTTAAGGCGCTCAGCTTTACTGGCACGTGTGAGTATTTAGTATTACCAAGATCAACTTCTTTAATGATTCATCATACCTCTGACGATTCTTCTCCTCATTTTTATTTGAATGGGACATTGCTTATTTGTCATGACTACCGCAAGCTTGGATCTTTGGAGAGTATGAAAAGCTTATTTAGCAGACGCAGTCATCACTGGAGAAATGATCACGTGCGTGTCCAAAGCCTCCTTTCCAAATTGAGCTAGGCATTCTGACGATAACCATGAGAATGATGCCTTATATTGCCCGAATATTCTTAACATATTATGATGACGTCTATGAAAGAGCCGTCCATGTCACGTATACACTTCGTCGGCACCCTGCCCATGAAAACCTAAATTGGCTGATTTTCTTTGCTCCTGATAGGATAAGTGGGAATCTTCATAGTCGATAAAGCTTATCTAATTTAGCTTTGGAGTACCAATCGATCTTCTTTCAAACATCTAGTTAGAAAAAGTCAAATTATCAAAGTTAGACGACTTATATACATCTAAACTTTTATGGAAATAAGTAATGTGATGGACAAACACCGAAATTTCCCCTCCATTCGGATCGAGTTTGCGTAAATATTCCCCTGTCGTGTCAAACTTCCCATCATTCCATAACATCGATCGTACTTGTTTTACCTTGCAGCATCCTCTAAAGGAGTTTCAATTCCAGTCCAAGACGTTCGACAAAAGTCTGGCTAAAGCAAAACCGGAATTAATGCGCACGTGTTTTTTTAGTAAGTTTTTTTTTAACAGTTTCATTCGCACGAGCGAGTCGGAGCAGCCGTGCACGACAAATTTGCAGTGCTGGACAGATCAGGAGCCCTGCAAAAATAACCTTGACCCTGTTATCCTTCTTTAGGATTTTGGGGGAGGGTACAAAAGCATCCTCCAACCAGGGTCTTTGGTAGATTCTTTTTGATTACTTGTCTTGATCAGTGACCCTGCAATGATCGGTTAATATAATAGCAGCCAAATTACTGTTTTAATTAAGGAGGGTGGCAATGATTTTGGCTTTTGCAGCATATTCTCTTCAGCTTCCAAGCACCAAGGGCCAGTATATTCTTCAATTGATCCTGAGCCAGCAGATGCTGCTTTGGACTCCCAATTTGGGAGATGGGGCTGTGGGTGGGTTGAAATGACCCATATAGCCCTCCCTCCTCTGCCAAATTGACTCTGATGGGCCTGCTTGATTTGGACCCTTGCATTGAAACTTAGACACGCAGTATATAGTTCTTGAAATGCAGCAGACAACGATCATCATCGTTGGCTTTGCCTTCTTTGCCTGTCTTCTCAAGGCAACGTCGTACCTTGCTTGCAAGTAATCCCCCATATATGTTGGGACATCTCCGAAAAAAACGCAGTGGCTTCGGGGGGGGCATTGGGGGAAAAAGGAAGGGGTAGAAGCGTACTTTCGCCAGGGCCGTCAGTTGGGACAGCGTGGAGATTCCACGATATGCGAATAAAATATACGGGATCAAAACCCTCGGCCCACCCTTCCGGTTACGTCTCGCCTTGTCTCTTCGCCTCAGGAGGCACCGCGCGAGCGTGCAACCTCGACACGTGTTCGTATTCCACCTCATCCTACGTACGGCGCCCCCCCCCACAATCTCTTTGAAAATTCTCGGGGAACAGCCGCAAGCTAGTCGACGCTATGAATTCACACGCTTGGTCTTGTCTTTACCTTATTCAAGACATAATTTCTAAACCCTCAAGCTTGACGATGTAAATTATCATCAAGTCGAGATGATGTTAAGGTTACGTTACGACAGTATTGAGATGGTGTTGTGCAAGGTATTTTGGTCGGACGGGTCCGAGGTTCACCAAAATCCGAGGTCACCGCAGGTGACAATATCAAACACAACAACCTCGGTGTCTGTCTGTGTATCTCTCTCCGACGCGGCGCCGGTGACATCACATCAAGAAAGGCGTCGCCCATGTCAAAAATAGCGCCATCTCTTGCAAACTATAAAAACTACCAACCGCTCTCTTCCCCCTCCCTCCCTTCCCTTCCTCTCTCCCTTGCACTCCATAAAACCTCTCTCTATCTCTCCCTCTAAGGGGGCATGCGGAGCTGAGCCCGGCGGCGGAGCCCCGATCGGAATCTGTCTCGATCATGTTGGCGGAGAGGCTCATCGCCGAGGGCGGGCCGGAGACGGCGGGCGCGGGCACGGGCGCGGGGGCTATCCCTCGGGCTGCGTCGCAGCGGCAATGCCCCGAATCGGACTGGATTTTCGATGAGCTGCCGGCGGCCACCATCATCTCGGTCTCGCGGCCCGAGACCGGGGAGTTCAGCCCCATGCTCCTATCCTACACGATCGAGTTGCGGTACAAACAGGTAATCCCTCTTTCGTCGATTCCTTGTTGATGTTATGGAGAGTGGATATCCGATGCCAGCTTGGTTTCGTAACCGAATGAGGTTTCGTATGGAGTCACTTCTCGTTTGCGATTTTTCGGTTTTGAAGAATCCGGAGGAGGAGGAGGTCGTGTTGAGATTTGTCGGGTTTAACTTATCTGAAGACGATGCATTTTTATTGGGGAAAATATGAAAGGATGATGAAATTTGATGCGTGATGTGCTTCGGCTGTTTGCGTCCATGATGATGTTATCCTTTGAGATTAAGTTAGGTCTAAAAATGTAAACATTGATGAAGATGCGAATTTTAGTTTTGACGTACTTTATTCATTGAAGCGGTATTTTGCAATCTTCACATTCAATTTGTTTGGATGCATGAGTTTCAGTGAACGTAACAGTTTGAAGTGATTCGTGGGTTTGCTCCTTGCAACTTTGCTAACTTGTAGATTTTGGGAAAGAGAATTGAGAGCTTGAGGAATGCAACATTAGAGTGATTGAAAGTTGTGTGCGTAGTTGCCGAAATTGGATTTGTCAAGACCACCATCTTCTTTATTATAACAGTTGAATGCAGGCTGTTTAAGGAGAAAACCTGAGTTATAGGAGGACCGATGATGTGCTAATTTCAATTCCAAGCTAATTTTATTAACCGAACCAAAAAGTCAGATTGTGTTGCTTAATTGATAACACGTTAGACATCGATGACGCTTGAGAGAACTATGCTCAGTTTGATTCAAAATTGTCCTTGCAGTTCAAGTGGCTTTTATGGAAGAAAGCTTCACAAGTTCTCTACCTGCATTTTGCTTGAAGAAGCGCGCCCTCATCGAGGAATTTTATGAGAAGCAGGAACAGGTGCTCAGTTACATCATTATTCATTTTCAATTTCCCTGATCTCTCGTTCTGTTTTGTTAGATTATGTCCAAGGCTTATTATCGCGCTTTTAATCTGTCAAAGTTCTAATTGAAAGATTCTTTTGCAAGGTTAAAGAATGGCTCCAAAGCTTAGGCATCGTAGAGCACATGGCTGTGGTGCCAGATGATGATGAACCCGATGATGGAGCTGTACCTCTACATACTGAAGAGAGGTCTAAAGCAAGGTGAGCCATTCTGCTCCTTGCATCATATCACCATTCCTTTACATTAGAAATCTTAGCCCTTACAACAAAGTTTGTTACATAGGTATGTTCCATCAAAAGCTGTTTTGCCTATCATACGCCCATCACTGGGGAGGCAGCAGACAGTTTCAGACAGTGCAAAGGTGGCCATGCAGAATTATTTGAACCACTTTCTGGGGAACTTGGATATTGTAAATTCTCGAGAGGTGAGCACATTACCACGTCCACAGTTGTATTACTGAATAGCAATATGTAATTGTTCTTTCTATTTCCTTTCCTTCTGCAATGCATTCATCACTTGAGTTGGCATGGTTGAGAAAATTTGGCATTGTTAAGTGTGGACGGCTACAACTCTCTAATTTTCTCATATTGCATCAGGAAGCTCTTCATTTTTTGTTTCCCAAAATATTTTCTTACATGAATCGTTTTTGGCAAAGATATGAGTTTATTCAACATTTACGTTTTTTACAGATAATACTGTGTAACCAAAATAAAAGCTGAACAGTCTGCCCTCCTGCATTGTATTGACTCTTTCTACCACACATTGCTTCATGCTTTTACGATATTTTGCAGGTTTGCAAATTTTTGGAGGTCTCTAAGTTGTCATTTTTGTCGGAGTATGGTCCAAAGTTGAAAGAAGGTTATGTAATGGTGAAGCATTTACCGCAACTATCAAAGGACAATAGAGAAATAAGTTGTTTGCCTTGTCAGTGGTTTGGATGTTGCAACAACAGCTGGCAAAAGGTATTTAATTCCCTAAATTTGAAATTCAGGTGGTTCGATTTTGTCTTTTAGATGATTGCGCTCGGATTGATCTTTTTATTGATTTGTGAAGTGCGATTGGATATTTCTTGAACTATTCAACACTTACTAGACCTTCAAATTGTCTGTGACCTTTGCTTGATTACAACTAAACTATAAGTTTTTGATGTTATGGTTAAGCATCTTAGCTCACAGAATAGAAACAACTCTGGAGTTGCCTTATGTTCTTATTTGGTGTTGCCTTCTTTTTTGTGATATCTATTTGTATACATTCTTTTCCCGCTAAATTTAAGTTGAATTTTAAATATATTCACCTTGTAGTAGTGTCATTAATTCCTGATTTACCATCACATCTGCAAGATTCCCATGCAATAAGAAAGCAGAAGATTACCAACGAAAATCTGTTGCACAGTTCAACATTCAGATGCGTCATTAATCTAATTTATTTGTTTCTCAATATATATTGCTAATGGACTTGGGTAATTTGATGCTCTTGTGATTTTTAAGTCTACATTTTATGCCTCTTCTTGCTGTTGTCCAAGAAGTTAGATTATTTCACTCTCTTTTTGCATACTTTACGTGAAATCATTGTGTCATTCGATTGTCATAGGTGTGGGCTGTTCTAAAACCTGGTTTTTTGGCATTTCTGGAAGATCCACTTGACACGGAACCCTTGGATATACTCGTCTTTGATGTACTACCAGTCTCTCGAGGAAAGGAAAGTTCTGATACAAAAGGAAGTCCTCGGTTATCCTTGGCTGATCAGACAAAGGAACGAAATCCTCTATATTATGGTTTCAAGGTAAAGTGAGAATTTGCAGCTTTCTTTTGTTTGTGGAAATCTGGCCTGGGAAGTACATTAGCAGGCCAAGAAATTATTATTCCAGACTTCTTTGTTTCACACAGTTGTGGACATGCGTGCTCGCGTGTGTGAGTGATTGAGAGAGGGGGAGAGAGATTGCGTGCTTGGATACGTGTACATGTATATGGCACTATGAAATAAGTTGAGAGCTCAAACCAGTAATTTTGTGTAGGCTATGGCAATATATATTAGTCTGGCAGAAGTTTACTGTCCATTTTTCCAGTTTCAAAGCTCCATATTTAGTATTCAAACGAGACCATATATACAATACCTTTACCAATCCAAGATTCTGTAAATTCTATATGGAAGTAGTTGATAAATAAATGCAGAAAGATGTTAGATATAATCAAATTGTCATTCTGCAAAACCTCAAGTAGCGGGATTGATGAAACTAAGAACATTTATCTACCAGATGGTTAATTTTACTTCTACTTATTTTACCTTTTTTAGTATTGGAGATTTTTCTGTTGCATTGAGACATATTATGGGCAGGTCGATTGCATTCAGAGGATTATCATTGTATTGTCATTGTCAGTTTTCTACATATCCTAATAATGTTACAAATGATTAATGGGCTTTACATTTACATAAAGCAGTTCCTGTAGACATTTGTTATTTTTTTTTTATTGTTTTCTGGCAATTATATATTATATTTACAAGTGGTTTGGAACATCAAAAGGTTTCATGTGGAAATCGGCCAATAAACTTACGGACAACGAGTGCTGGCAAAGTCAGGGATTGGATTTCTGCCGTTAGTGATGCTGCTCTAAAGCCTCCAGAAGGTTGGTGTCATCCCCATCGCTATGGTTCCTTCGCTTCTCCTAGGGGTCTGAATGAAGATGGGAGTCAGGTTCAGTGGTTTATAGATGGGAAGGCAGCTTTTGAAGCAGTTGCCTCTGCAATAGAAGATGCTAAATTTGAGGTTGTTCATATATCTACACTTGTAACATATTAGAATTTTGGTCATCTTATGCTCAAATGATGAGGTACCTGTTTGCAGATATTCATTACTGGGTGGTGGCTTTGCCCTGAATTGTATCTGAGACGTCCTTTTGATACTCATTCTTCCTCCAGGCTTGATGCATTGCTAGAAGCAAAGGCTAAGCAAGGAGTTCAGGTGAAGATGCAGAAAAACCTGTCCTCTGTCATAACTCATTCTCTTGTGGTTTCAGCTTTTCTTCACCTTTCAGTGAGATTTTTTTAACATTACTATATTTCTCCATATAAAGCATTTCTTCTTCAATGGATTCAACTCTATCCCCAAAAGAGTATCTCAAATTTGTAATAATTGTGATATAATCTTTTCAGATGAATTTTGGTGTCCCACTTTGTCCACATTTTGTGTTTGGGAGTCCACAGGATCAGATTCACCACTGGTAGAGGGAAAGAGCTAGACTAGAAAGTTTCAATATTTCTTGTGAGGTTTTAACTGTATATTCTATTTTCTCTTATTTCACATGAATATTAGGTTTTTAAGCCATGTTTACAGCTAAATTTGGTTCCATAAGCTCAAATAATTTCACGTGTACTTTGATTTGGTTTAATAAGTAGGCCATCTGTATCAAATAGCAGAGGCCAGATCTAAGGCCTTTGCGTCTTACCTCTATATGATGCAATCAGATTCTTCTCCTTGCTCGTTGTCCTTCTCTCAGATTACCTGTTACTACTTTCAATACATCGCCTAGTAATTCTGTATTTCTTGATCCTGCAGATTTACATCCTTCTTTACAAGGAGGTTTCCATTGCTCTGAAAATCAACAGTATGTATAGTAAAAAGAAGCTCCTTGACATCCATGAGAACGTGAAGGTGCTGCGATATCCTGATCACTTGGCTACTGGAGTTTATCTATGGTAAGCAATCGTGGATAAGCACATCCTGATGTAGATGCAGTTCAAACAGATAATGAATAATCTTGTCCGGTCAGGTCACACCATGAAAAACTTGTCATTGTCGACCACCAAATCTGCTTTCTTGGAGGACTAGATCTATGCTTTGGTCGTTATGACACTGTTGATCATAAACTGGGCGATTGCCCTCCTTCTCTATGGCCTGGAAAGGATTATTACAATCCAAGGTACTCAGTTTTCTTTTTCCATTTTTATTGGGTGAAATAAATTTCTGTATGAAATATGTTCAAATTGCAATAGATGAATCAATCCAAATTCATGAAAAGAAACCCACATAAATAATTTTATCCTTGTGTCTTCCCATGTGCTTATCTAATGGCAGCACTCTTCTGATGTCTGGCTAGAGAATCTGAACCAAATTCCTGGGAAGACACAATGACGGATGAGCTGGATCGAGAAAAATATCCCCGCATGCCATGGCATGATGTCCATTGTGCTCTTTGGGGACCACCTTGCCGAGATGTTGCTAGGCATTTTGTCCAGCGCTGGAACCACGCCAAGGTCCCTTGATATTTGACTCAACTTTATGGTACTCACTTCATGAAGATATCATGTAATTAAATCATCTATTCATTTTACAGAGAAGCAAAGCTCCAAATGAGCAAACAATCCCGTTACTCATGCCTCGCCATTTTATGGTCCTCCCTCATTATATGGGAAGAAGCAGTGAGATCGACATCAAAAGTACAAATGCAGAAGAAAACCGCCAAGGCCATAGCAGGCATTACTCCTTTTCCTCACAGTCACTAGTGGATGATATCCCGTTACTTCTACCTCAAGAAGCTGATCAGCAAAGCAGTTTTGATCTTGGCCATAAGCCAAACGGCCCCCATGCACACCGCAATCATGATGTTAAGCCATCTGCTGTTTGCGAAAGTCGTTTACTTACTTTCCTGAAGTCCAAAGCTGACGAATCTGTTAAGGATACTCAGATGAAAAGTTTTGTTGATGAAGTTGATTGCCTCGATTGTGAAAGAGAAAATCTGCCCAAAATTGCACAATCTAGCAGCAGACTAGCGGATGAGCAACTGGAGACTTCAGATGAGGGTGACGATGATGTGGCAACTGGAGATGGACAAGTCGGTCCACGGGTCACTTGTCAATGTCAGGTAGATATTTATAATTGACCTTCTGAAATTTTAGAATTTTGGTTGCTGTCCAAGTTTTAGGCGTGATGCTAAAAGTTCTATAAGGAAACTCTGCTATCTGCAGGTTGTCAGGAGTGCAAGCCAGTGGTCAGCGGGAACAAGCCAAACAGAAGACAGTATTCATAATGCTTATTGTTCTATTATCGAAAGAGCAGAGCACTTTGTTTACATAGAGGTAACAACCACAAAGTAACTGATTATCTTCTATGATTGGACGACATCTACTGGATCTGCAATGGATATACTTGTGATCTCCTGTCGTTTGGGCTTGATTTCTTCGTTCATCTTTTGAAAGATACACCATTTGAACTGCATATTCTTCTTCAAAATGATATTGGAATCACTTGCAACTACCACCACTATATTGAATTCTTTTGCCATGTAAAGAACCTGATTATGCTGCTAAGACAGGCATGGAGGGAAAGTGCTTTTCTTGGTCTTTCAACAGATAAATTTGTGGGTTTATTAAAACATTTGATGACGACTCCAAGTCCATTAACCATTGGTTGAATTGTGTATTTTATGTTGTGTGCTCTGAAGCTGCACCTAGCCTGGAGTGGGACATCCTCTTTCACAAGCCAAGTTTCATCTTTCAAAGATTTTGAAGGAGACAACCAACCATAATAATTATAAAAAAAAAAAAAAAAAAGCTGCTGGTTTATGGCTTTAACTGACAGTAAGGAGCCCATGTGAAACGGACTTTAGTTACCTCAGGAGATGAAACGAACAGATAATTAGAACATTTCTACCAAAAGTGACTGAAACAAACCTTCAGACTCTGCTACAAAATGAATTGTTTAACCTGTGAGGAGGTGGTCTCAACAATAATGTCATTTTATTACTTGAACATCAACATTCTTTCTTTCAACAGATATGTGCGACTTAGTTTTGCTCTTTTAATGGTAAAATGGCAACTCTTAGTGATGACTTCTTGCTTGCTTTCAGAATCAATTTTTCATATCAGGTCTTGCAAGGGATGAGACTATACAGAATCATGTTCTCGATGCGTTATACAAGCGCATTTTGCAAGCACACAAAGAGAAAAGAAGTTTCCGTGTCATCATTGTCCTACCTCTTCTACCTGGCTTTCAGGTACTTTTTTTAGGATTAGTTCTCTTATTAAGATGAACATGAGAGTTACTTGACCTTTCTTTCCTTCATGACACTCAATAACAGGGAGGCATTGATGATGGTAGAGCAGCTACAGTTAGAGCAATTATGCATTGGCAATATCGAACCATTAGCAGAGGAAAGAACTCGATATTGCACAATCTCAAAGAAGCACTTGGTGATAAGACGCAAGACTATATATCCTTCTATGGTCTACGAGCTTATGGTAAACTTTCTGATCGTGGCCCTGTGGCAACAAGTCAGGTATCTATTTGGAGCTTCTTGCTTATATCCATTATGAGCTCCTGGTTCTTATTTCTGTTCTCCCAATAATTATTCTGTTGGCAGCACCTGATGGCCATTAATTTATTGTCCTTGTACAAACAAGCAGTGGCATGCTAGGTAGATGATAGCTAGTTCAGAGAGGGTGTTGCTGTCCAATAGAAGGTGGTTTTACTTGATATAGCAGTGTGTTCCTTGAGAATGAGTTTTAAGTATCATTATTATCCTGAAGATATCGTTAAGTATACGTTCTAAACCATTAGCCAGAACTTCATAGAATGTCAATTTGTCTGACAGGATGAAGTGGAATTTTTAAGAATGTTCTTGTGGTATCATTTGTGGCAGGTGTATGTGCACAGTAAAGTCATGATTATAGATGATCGGTTTTCCTTTATTGGATCCTCAAACATCAATGATAGGAGTTTACTAGGATCAAGAGACTCTGAGGTAATGAGCTAGCTCTATTTCACTCTTCACATTCTCCAATTCGTCGCTCTTAGATTCTTCGGCGCTTCTTTCATCTTATTCTGCACCGAGACTAATGATGCTGCTCTTCTCAGATTGGGATAATAATTGAAGATAAGGAGTTTGTGGAGTCATCTATCAATGGAGAGCCATGGAAAGCGGGAAAGTTCTCTCATAGTCTAAGGTGTTCGCTATGGTCGGAACACTTAGGGCTTCATCCTGGAGAGGTTTGTGACCCAATTTCACAATTAAGACTACTGCGATTCCTCATACAACATATTACGATGTTTTTCCTCAGTCAACATTATTTTGTCTGAATTCTTGTATGCCAAGACCATATATCTAATAGTGACTTCTGGCATATACAAATCTTGCAGATCCACCAAATAAAGGATCCCATTGCCGATGCAACATACAGGGACCTGTGGTTGGCAACTGCAAAGGTACGGCAAGTTTGAGCAAAACATCTGGTCGATGGTATGTGTTTGACTTTGCAACGAATTGATTGTATCATCCTTCCGCAGGCGAACTCCAAAATTTACCAAGACGTGTTTGCTTGCATCCCTAACGATAACATCCGATCAAGGTATGGTGCAGCTGAGCCTTCTCCTCATTCCTTGCTCGTTAAGTCAAGCTCTCATTTATCTAACATCAACTGTGCTACAGAGCTTCATTGAGACACAGCATGGCCTCCTGGAAAGACAAGATCGGGCACACCACCATCGATCTAGGAATCGCCCCCGAGAAGCTGGAGAACAGCACTGACGAGGGAGTTGCCAAAGTGACGGACCCGATGGAGAGACTGAAGTTGGTCCGGGGATATCTCGTGACCTTCCCGCTGGAGTTCATGAGCCAAGAAGATCTGAGGCCGATGTTGATAGAGGGCGAGTTCTACGCATCACCGCAAGTATTTCATTAAGCAACCAAAGTACAGTAGGGGCCGTAGGAGAGAGAAAACATTCATATTTATACATATTCAAGAGTTAGATTATTTTTAGGAAGGGAGGTCCACGCAATTGTATAGAAATTTACAGAAGCAATTGTTGGAGGGAGGGGAGAAGAAATAATGGAAGCTTACTACTACGCTAACACGGGAGTCGGACGATGCTAACCGAATGCCACATTGGCTGCAAGTCAAAGTCATTTACAAATAGCAAATTAATTTATGCATTGTTTTAAACCATATGTACAGGGGTTGTGTTTGTATGTCTGTAATTATGTACAAAGCTTTGAACATGAGATTGCCATTGCTTGCGTAAGCATACAATGGATCAGCAATAATGAAATTGGAAAAGCTACTTTCTTGCTCTCCTGTCAAATTCTGTTTCTTGATCTTCATCTCAGCGACGTGGTGCGAGAGAAGAGGCCCGGCCCAGTCGCAATGGGCCAGGGGAGGAGGACTGGTGTTGGGCCGAGAGACGGCAAGTAGGTTCTCATCTCCCTCCTCCTCCTCCTCCTGCGCAATGCCGTTGAATTGATCTGTTGAATCAGTGCTCCTGCAGTTTCTCCCTCCCCCCCGATTCTCGTCGATCTACTCCCCATTTCATTTACCATTGCTACCTGGTTTCGCTTTTTTCAAGGGATATCGGCACGAGAAACTCCTAAGAAAGTTAGAACCTCGAAATGGAGCTTGCACGAGCTAGGGTTTTGGATAGGATTTAGCTTTTGATAATTCCGGGTTTGATGAAATTGCGGATGCGGGTAATGTGGCTGCGAAGCGGAGCTCCGGAGTTGCAGCTCTCCTACGCTTGTAGGACTAGACTGGACTTACGACCTTGTCATCGACATTCCGCCGTTTGGAACTCGGTTTCGATCCTGTTGGATTGGGCATGGTTCAGCTGGTAATGAACTTTCAATGCTCGTGTGACGGCCGAAAAAATAAAAGAACTTGAACTGTGTTGGGTTTCATGATTGATTGATGCCGCACTGCACAAGTTTCTTTTTTTTTTCTTGGTTTTGAGTATGGGCAGGCCTATAATGAACTTGGATCAGACATTTTACTAGGTAATGATGTTGTCTAGATTACTTGAGAATGCGGCCAATATTGGGTTAGGCAAATGATCCTATTTTGAGCTGGGATAAAGCAATTGCCCCGACCTTGATGTGAGGTCGGGGCAAAGGCATTTGGATAAGTTGTCCTCTTTCTTTTCCTCCCTTTCTCGGTCATCTGTGCACCTTTTGGTTTCTATTGTTGATCAGTTTCTCCTTTCAGAATGTCATGGTTTTCCGGGGACTGATATCTGCTTTTTACTTGAGGTTACAAGAGTATTCCGTGGAGACAACCATAGCAATGATTGTCGATGGAGATGCTAGTCTGAAGATTGACACGCAGCATCTGAGGGACCTTAGTTTTCGCGTTGGCTCGAAAAGGCACCAGATACACAGCCGCTTAGGGCACGCATGATGTAAGGGTTACATTTTCCACTCTCCAAGCTTCCCGTTCCCACTGCTGGGCTGGCAGGCCACTCAACCTCGGACAAGTGGTACAACCTTCAATGCCACTCTCCCGGTTCCGGTGTCCTGTCCCTGATGTCAACACTAACCGATCGTTTTTCCCTTTTCAAAAAGAAGAAGATTAGGCGAAGGCGTAGGTAGAGAAGCAAAAATAATTTGAATTCCAACGCTACATCTTTAAGAACTTTGACAATCCACAACACTAAATTCCAGTACTACATCTTCTAGAACTCTGAGTCAATCCACGATGATTATTACCGATTATAGTCTTCAATCGTCCCATACTCAAGTTGCTCTTTGGATCGGGGAATTGATGATGTAACACATTAATTATCATTTTTTGCCCCCAAAGATACAATTATATTATTGATGTTTACCCAAGAAAGTATTTTAGGTTTTTCAGATTTATCATTAAATAGCATTGACCTGTAAATCATAACTTATAACTCGAAGGGAAATCACAAAAATGATTCTTGTACAAGTATATTTTGATTGCGATACTTTATATTTGTCACATATTTGGTCAGTGAACTAATCTTCCATCTTGATTTTAGGATCAATGTCGATTTTTTTCATCTAGATGCAAACAAAAGGTGCGAAGTAAGGGCTAAAGATTTTCGTGTGGCATTAACATGTAATAATAGTGCAAAAACAATGGGCACCCGTGTGTTGTTGTGGAAAAATAACTTGTTATGTAGTTCGACACATCAAAAAATAATAAACAGCTTTTTGTTAAGCATGGTTTGGCGTTTACAGAAATTATCTATAATAGATCACTTTTTCGCTTATTATAATTCTTTAATTGCCACTTAATTTACTATTTATTTGTCTGAAGTGATAGTAAAATGTTCTGGTGCTGTATATACCTTTTATAAACTATGTAGGTCTATTCAAATAATCAAATATCCAATTGTTTCAATCAATTCTGCTTGAATTCTATTATTTTTGCGTGACTTCATAAGTTTTTTCCTATTTCTTATGAAAGAATATACATTTTGAGTTTTTAGGATCCCTAGAATTTCATTAAAAAAATAATAGGAACTCTAAAAGTGAAAGAACAAACCTTCAGATCTTTCTTTATCTTTTTGAATTTTCCTCCTCTTCAAAGGATTAATCAACAAACATGGACGAAAAGGTACATGTTTTTCTTATTATTGATAAATGAAAAGAACTAAGGAGAAAGGAAAAAAAAAAAGGGGGGGGAGAGAAATAAGGAGGAAAAGCAATAAGGGCAATCAGGGAATTTGATATTTTTTACCACTATTTTACTATACATCGAAGGCTTAGTGGAGTATTCGAATTTATGGTATCATAGCAGAACGAATTTTTTTCATAATAGATATATTGTCAAATACGAACTACGTGTGCAAAGTGCAATATTCTTATTTTATATATATCATTATTCATGTGATTGGAAAAAATATGAACAAAATATAGTATTAGAAACGTTAAAAGATAATTAAAAGAATTATGAAAGAGCCCGGAGATTTTAGTCTGGCTCCCACCGCAGCATTTTGGACCGCTGATCCCACGATTTGATATTGATAGTCTTGATCATTCTTTAATCTAGTTATAAGATTGACAGAGAGAACTAATGAAAAATTGACACGTGGCTTGCTCTCGGGGAAACCTTGACCAATGACCCGTCGTGTTTGTCGGCAGCAATACTCTAGGGCTGCGTTTGGCAGTCGGGATAAAATTCGAGATAGGATATGATTTCATATCTTACGTTTGGTGCTCGCTCAGGATATGATAAAGTCGGATATAAGAGGGATATAGACAAGATAAAATTATCCCATGAAGGAGGTGGGATAAAGGTGGATATGATTTCTAATATCTTTAATAGGAAAGTTATTTTTTCTTTATAAAAAAAAAAAGTTATTTTTCTCGAATAACAAACTTATTAAATTAATAAAATTGAAATTATATTTCAATATAAATAATATTTGAATTCTAATTTAAGAAATAAAAAAAATAAAAAAATATTTTTAATTAATCTTATTTTAATTTATATATTCAACTTTAATTCTATCTTATAATAAAAATTCAATCTATAAATTACATATTTATATTTATTATATATTTTAGATATTTTTGTATTTTAGGTATGTTAATACAGTTTACTATTTGATAAAATTTTATTAAAGAATGATGAAAGGGGAAAAAAAGAAATAATAAAGTAAATAATATAAAAAAGATGAAACATAAAATAAGAATAAAATAAAAATAAATTAAGGAATAGTGTTATGAGAGATTTTCACCATCTCCGTTTATGAATATTTAGGTTCATTTATAATGATATACGTTTATATAAAAAAAATGTATATGATATGATGTGAACATATCTGACTTTAATACTGTGATTCACCAAACAACGGACATGATATAAAAAAATTTAGGATTTCATATCATATCCTATCGAGCCTTATCCCGATTAGAAATCCGGACGATCAAACATAACTTAGATGATCGGCACATGGAAGCAACTGTCAAGTGTTTTGGTCCATTTGAACTAAGGGGAAGCATTACAAGGATAGGCTAAATTGTCCATCATAAAATGATTATTCCACAATAAATGGGCAATAGTCGAGACAAATGCGCGAGCTGAAATGATACTATTAAATACCTAAAGAAAGTCCGACTTGAATTGCATATGCAAGTTTCTTTAAGTGGATCGTCTTTGATAACTTTTTTAGATTGTGTGAAGTAGCATATTAATTTGGGACTTACTTGGCAATTGCCGTCTTCATATGGAATAAAATATTTGAAATTGAAAATCGGGAGTCGGGTTAAGGACTAAATTTGCAATAAAATAAAAGGACGACCACCAAAATTAAACATCAACAATAATACATTGACCATTTTGTAATTTCTTTCGAATAATCATTTTTTTAGTTCATGTCAACACTACTTGTATACCTCCGGTGCTTAGATGAACGATTGCTTAGTCAGCATATAATGACTTGGAATCATTATATCAACATTAAAAGATTCTTTTAATCACTTTAGATTTACGCGCATCAAGTTCTAATCATCGTTCATAGGGCCAATTACAACCTAGGTTAACAAACTTCTGCCTCAATCCACCGCCAAAAGCTCTCTGCACTTAGTAATCGGTGGAAGGATTCTCAAATTTGTCAACCGGACAATGTATGAAGCGAAACGAGTCAATACCTAATACGAGATAACATCTGACGCAAGCCTCACTTATGAGGGCACAAATAGACATCCACGTAGCTTTTCACTCGATATGACTTTTTGGGAAGTGATTGGCATGGATGTCAGGGGCGACCGCAAACTTTTCACTCTCCTTTCACCATTTTTTCGGCTCTACATGGAAAGTTGCCATCATCAAATTGGATAGACTGCTAAAATAATCCGGTTCCAAAATACAATCAGGGTTCCACCACTAGACCAGTTAATGATTTTTTGGTAATTATTGTCGGAAAACGTGGACAGATTCTTTTCCCTTTTTTTAATCCTCGCATATTCTCCTTTTTTTTTTTTTTTTGAATCTTCAGAAGAATTGTTGCTGGGGTATCTTTCACCCAAGCCTAAAAAATCATCAACACATAAGCATTGCCATGATAGGGCTATGAAGAATTTCTACAACGGTTGTCTCTCCTACCGCGCTGGTCAAAAGTGTTCCTCTGGAATTGTTGTTTGATTGTGCCGGTGTGAATTATGCCTCCCGCCACTGACGGAGTTAATGAAAGCAACTATCGGAGCCTCATGTGGCACCTAATTCCTTCAGCCGAATGGCTTTGAAGAAGAAAATGTGCACGAGAGCAAAAGCGGCACTGAAGAAGGACTTGAACTCGTGGACAACGGACTTGAAGCTTGCGGACGATGGAACTTAGGAAAGAACAAACGATGGCGGATGATGGACTAAAGCTTGCAATGAGCGAAGGGAATTAGACAAGGAGTGGCGAGGGCCGAGCAGTGAGGATAGGGTGGAGAGGAAGAAGAAAATGCGAAAAATTGAAGTAAGGACCTAATTCTAATTTAAGTTGGGGATTTTCTTTTTCTTTCTTTGACTCAATTGCAAATTTTGTACAAAATTACCACTATCCCAAGTCTCAAGAAAATGATTACAATAAAAAATTTGGCCGACTGGCGAGTTTAAGCCTTATTCGAGGCTGATTAGCCATTTTAGGTCCTTAAATCTTTTTATAAGAAAATAAATTCATTTTAAATCGTTAATTGAATTTTTTTTAAATAATTAAATCAAAAGAAAAGTCAGGGACGGGGGTGGGGTGGGGCTGGGGAGACAAAGTGGCCCCACTGACTATCCATGCGAAGAAGGTAACACCTACATCCACTGCTAGTGGATATTTGTCCCTTGACTACGCACGACATGCATATGAAGTTTATTGTAAGTAATATGATTTTCACTTAACAAAAAGAAGAAATTAAAGACTTAGCCAAAAAGAAGAAAAAAGAGTTTTTCAGCAACAAAGTTAATGTGCACTTAATTGGTATAGTATTTTTTATCTCACCCTATGCTTGGCAATACTCTTTAAGTATTTTTACATCTAGATGATCCCGAAATTCGAATTTAACCTAAGCAAGTCCTTTTAAGGACTTGAGTTTTTCTTAACAAAAGAAAGCAACGAAGTTGATGTGCAATCTCTTCCTACATGTGATAGTGGCTAGTGAAAATGAGGTCTCTTCATGCACCTGACCGAGGCTACTTGGCATTTTTTCGAAGTTTGAGATTTTTAGGAAAAAACTCAATACTAAAGCTCTGTCTGTTTCACAAAAAATGAATGACTTGACATTTTTTTTTTCTAAAAATGACCATTTGTGTTGCTTGAAATAATTATTCAATGAAAAATATTTTTATTATTAACAACAATTTTGTTTAAATATTTTCGTGAACAATGAAAATATTTTTCATTCATTTCTTTTTGTAAACGATACAAACAATTGTTTTTAAAAAATTACTTTTCAAATTATTCATTTTTCATGAAATAATGAAATCCAATTGTAATTCTTTTTCTAATATAAATAAGTATTGTCAAGGTACTAAAACTTATGGAGAGGGATTACTCTGACCATGAGTTTTACCTAAACTAATTTACCAAATTAATATCTTGAAACTTTTCTTACATAAATAACAAAAGAGGATGAAAATCATCTACTTCGAAAGTGCTTTGATTGGCATTTTAACCAATTCTCAACTGTAGATGCACGTAAATAAGGCATTATCGATAGTTGAGATATGCTGAGATAAAAAATCCGCATCCAAAAAAGAAAGGATTAATGACTGTTAGCAATAAATCTTACTTTTTGGTGGATCTACAGTGACTGACATGCCTAGTGCATGTTGTTTGCTCTGAGGGCCTCTGCTATTTGAAGCCACTGTATAGAAATCTGGATATTTTAACAAAAAGAGCAAAAGAAAAATAGACATGGTAAAGCAGAACAATTCAACGCTTCGGTTCCGTGGGTCGCCATCGAATCCTAAAGCGCAAACCTCTCGTAAAGGCATTTTTGTAAGATAGCATAGGTAGGTGAAGGGGCGGGTCCCTGGTCCCCGGGGGGCATTTTTGTAATATATGAGATCGTACGTGGGCATGAGATGGGTGCAAGGATGGCGATTGGTCTTTGGTCTTTTGGGGGGGGCATTTTTGTAATATACGTGCGCGATGACATCACTACCCTGCGATGATTAGCCACAGCGGTGGCATGCAAATTTGCTCTGAACATTCGAACCCCTCCGGCTCTCAGCTCATATTCCCCCCGAAGAAGTTCGTTCGTTCAGAAGACAGCAATCTGCAGACACTCGAAACCAGGAAGAAAGGAGATCTCAGGCGAAGTGGGAAGGTCAATGAGGAACAACGATTTAGCTTATCACGGTGGTGGCCAGAGGTAAGCCTCCACGACCTTAAATACATAAAAAGGAACTGGCGCCCAGATTGTGCTGCAATTCTCTGCAAGTTCTGTAATTCTAAGGATTCTGAGGGAACTCATTTCAGTATCTCGAGATTCTTTCATGTTTCTATCTCTGATCATGTCACACTGAAAATATCATTGGCGAATGCTGTTTTTTTATTTTTTGGTAATGGACGAATGCTGTTCTTATTTTTTGGTAATGGACGAATGCTTGAATGTACTGTTCACTCAAGAATCCCGGAGAGATCTCTCACTTTGCCTGAAGAACCAGCCCTCCCTCTTTCTGCCTCTTTAGTTGGAACGACGAATGCTGTTTTTGTAGTGTTCACTCAAGAACCCCGGAGAGATCTCTCACTTTGCCTGAAGAGCCAGCCCTCCCTCTTTCTGCCTCTGTAGTTGGAACGACTGCCCCGGAGAGATCTCTCACTTTGCCTGAAGAAAATGGCTTGTTTTGCAGTGCCGCTTTTCCTCCTAAGAATAACCAAGAGACTGTACACTAACGAGTAATTTGCTAATTTTATTTCCAAGAGGTGATGCAGAGCTGGCAGATCAAATTGCTGCATTGATCGAAATTTTTGAATCCCTGGAGAAGAACCTGATTCCATTCGCCGAGTGGACTGATGTTCCACCCAACTCTAACCGTGCAAAAGTAAGGCGTTTCTACAAACTGCTGAAAATCATTGAGATGGGAATGCAAGATACATAGCCAGGGTTCCGATTTCACTTCGCTCTCATTGCCACTGTTCTTGGAGCTGTCAAGTGCGGTTTGCTGATGTATATCCTGCTTGGTGACATGCCGTGGTCAAATGTCTTTCTCTATCTCATCTTGATAGCATTTACATTTATCGCGAATTAGAGAATGGTGACAGTTTCCTATTCTCTTGATGCCGTGGTTTGCAAACTCGACTTTAATTTGTGTCCTAGGCTTGGATATAAACCTTAATGATAGTTTTTTTAAGATGAGACAGGTTTTTTTAAGATGAGACGGGTTGTAAGCTTAAGGGAAGCCCACTATTTCCATTTTCTCCTTGAGAAAATGTGTACTTGAGGTCAAGTATCAAATGTGGACCATCAAAAACCCAAAGCAACTCACTTGAAATTCTGTTTTCTTGCACCTCATATCAATTGACCATGAGAAACTCATAGATGAAAGCGTTGGAACACCAAGTTGTACCCCCAAGATATGTTCTCTATTCTTTTTATTATTTTGTTAAAATATCCAGGATTAAATTCTCGATGTTCTCAGTGACTCAAACTCTTGAAATAGACAATGTAATTGGGGACATAAATGATGACTGTAAATCTGTCGAAAAATAAGATGGTAGTTTGGTGCCAAGCTAACATGAGAGTCGGACGATGCTAACCGAAAACCGCATTGGCTACAAGTCAAAGGGTGCGTTTGGATGGGCATTTAGAAAGCCCCTTCAAGCCCCAAAGCTCTTTCATCTCAAATTGAGGTGTTTGGCAATCATCCTTCAATGGGCTTTCAAGTGAAAGTCGACCTTAGGAATGCTAATGCTCAAGGGTTCATTTAATGAAAATAATAAATTACCTTTTTTTTTTTTTTTTTTTTTGATACCCAGGGAATAAATTACCTATTTTACCCTCAAAAGTTTATTGAAAAACCACTTTTACCCATTTTGAAAACAAAAAAAAATCCTAGATCTCCTTCTCTTCCCCCCTTCCATCGCTTTGCCTTTGCGCCACCGAACCTGCGGCCTCCCCTTCCACGGCGCTCGATTTTTCCGAGGGATTGTGAGAACGACAGAGGGAAGCCAAGAGTGAGATGGCGTCAGGTGTTAGATTAAATATAAACTTAAAACCTGGCGATCCCGATTTATCAATAACAGATAAATCCATATAGAATTCGGGATCGAATTGCGGAAACGTAAAGATCAACATACCTCCAGCCATTGATGAAATTCGGAAGTGGGAAACCTCAAGACCTTTCTCGGATCCACACAACACGATCGATCTGCAATATAGAAACCGTACGTCCCGTTCTACTAGCCAATCCCCTTAAAAACTGATGGTGTGTTTTTCTACGTTGATAGGGTTTGAACTAGACGACCCGACGTTTTTATTCCGTTGGTTACGTTACCGTATCTTCCATCAAGACCATTATGGTAATATAATAACGGAAAATATCACATAATACACGTGGGTAATAAATTGGGCAATAAATTGAAATTTATATAGGGAATTTATTGGGAGTTTATTGGGAATATAATATTGGAATCATAAATAAAATATATTACATATTTTTTAACATTCTCCCACTTGATCCCAATATTCCTTCAAATGAATTATTAACCCAAACCCACAAAACTTCATACTGAAATAAAACACATGAATCACGGCGATGAGTTAGAGCGAGTATTATCTTCCGTGTATCACAATGTGTTTCATCAGCTCATATGTGATCAAATAACTTCATGAATAAACCTTATGTTTACTCCAGGTCAAACGTAATTGTTTTTCTCATAATAACTGAATGTATACAACTGTATTGAGAAAAACATTATAAATGAATAAAAGTCTCTTAAATTCTTCCATATAAAGAAAAATTTACATGATTGGACCAATGCCCATTCTAGAAACATGATTCTTATAACTCATTGGTAGCATGCCTTTAGTTAAAGAATCAGCTATCATCAATCCAGTGTTTATGTGTTCAATGACCACTTTCTTCTCTTTAACACGCTCTCTGATGGCTAAATACTTGATGTCGATGTGCTTGCTTCGACTACCACTTTTGTGGTTCTTAGCCATAAACACTGCAGCTGAATTGTCACAAAATATTCTTAATGGCCTAGCAATGGAATCCATAACTCTAAGCCCTGATATGAAACCTTTCAACTACACACCATGTGAGGTGGCCTCAAAACAGGAAATGAACTCTGCCTCCATAGTAGAAGTGGCAACCAAGGTTTGTTTTGCACTCTTCCAGGATACAGCTCCGCTAGCAAACATAAAAATATATCCCGATGTTGATTTACGGGAATCAACGCAGCCAGCAAAGTCTGAGTCCGAGTAACCAACTACCTCCAAGTTGTCCGCCCGTCTATACATAAGCATGTGTTCCTTTGTTCCTTGAAGGTACCTCATCACCTTCTTTGCAGCTCTCTAGTGGTCCATACCTGGATTACTTTGGTATCTTCCCAATATTCCCACAGCAAAGGCTATGTCAGGTCGAGTGCAAACCTGCATACATCAAGCTTCCAATAACAGAAGCATATGAGATGTTCTTCATTTGTTCCCTTTCAAAATCGTTCTTCGGGCATCGGTTTAAATTAAACCTATCACCCTTCACTATGGGTGCTATACTTGGTGAACAATCTTTCATCCGAAACCTCTCTAAGACCTTATTGATATAAGTTTCTTGAGATAGTCCTAATATACCTCGAGGTCTATCTCTATGGATTTTAATGCCAATGACATAAGACGCTTCACCCATATCCTTCATATCAAAACTCTTAGAGAGAAATTGTTTCATTTCATATAACAACCCCTTGTCATTGGTTGCAAGTAAAATGTCATCTACATATAGCACAAGGAAACAAATTTTGCTCCCACTAACCTTCTGGTATATACATTGATCCATGACATTCTCTTTAAAACCGAATGAAGAGATGACCTCATGGAATCTTAAGTACCATTGGCGGGAAGCTTGTTTCAAGCCATATAAAGACCTTTTAAGCTTGCACACCAAATGTTCACCAGCATTAGAGAAGAATCCTTCTGGTTGTTTCATGTAAACCACTTCTTCCAATTTTCCATTAAGAAATGCCGTTTTCACATCCATTTGATGTAACTCCATATCAAAATGAGCAACCAATGCCAAAATAGTACGAAGAGAATCTTTCTTGGATACAGGAGAAAACGTCTCCGTGTAATCGATTCCCTTCTTTTGAGTAAATCCCTTGGCAACGAGTCTGGCTTTGTATCTCTCTATATTGCTTAATGAATCCTTCTTAGTTTTGAAGATCCATTTACAACCAATGGCCTTCGCACTATCAGGCAACTCAACTAAATCTCAGACTTCATTTGATGCCATAGAATTCATTTCTTCCTTCATGGCATTGTACCATAAATTAGATTTATCACAACTCATGGCTTGTGAAAACGACTCGGGATCATTTTCAGCTCCAACATTATAGTCGATTCTTGTAGATACACAATGTAGTCATTAGGAATTGCCGATTTCTTCATTCTAGTAGACCTTCTTAATGTCGCATCAACATCCTCCTGAGGAGTTTGCTGTTCTACTGGAAGTTCAACAGTATCTGGTAATTGCTGAACAGTTTGGTCTACCGGATCAATATCAGCAGGTTGTGGATCTTCAATGATTGGTTGCTCAAAGACCGGTTGAACTGAAGGGGCGCTGTAAGCTATAACCAATCCAGTATCTGAGATGGAAGGTTAAGTATCTGAATGATCTACTTCGGGAACAAAGTCCCTAAATTGATCGCTCCCACTAATCAAATCATTTTCAAGAAATTTAGCATTTCTTGATTCCACAAACCTAGTGGTGTGAGATGGACAATAAAATTTGTATCATTTTGGACTTTTCGGCATATCCAACGAAATACCCACTTATAGTCCTTGGATCTAACTTCTTTTCCTGTGGATTGTAGACTCTTACTTCGATGGGCATCCCCAAACACGTACATGTCGCAAACTCGGTTTCCAACCTTTGAATA
Organism: Eucalyptus curtisii; assembly: GCA_017140595.1. Classification (NCBI taxonomy): domain Eukaryota; kingdom Viridiplantae; phylum Streptophyta; class Magnoliopsida; order Myrtales; family Myrtaceae; genus Eucalyptus; species Eucalyptus curtisii. Next base: position 38,619,082 of record CM029501.1, read on the forward strand.
ATTCAAAAGGTGTCCTTGGAACAGCCTTGGTTGGAACTCGGTTTAATATGTACACGGCCGTTTTAAGAGTCTTAGTCCACAAAAACTTAGGAAGTTTGGAGTTGCTAAGCATACTCCGCACCATGTCCAATAATGTTCGGTTTCTTCTTTCTCGCGACACCATGTTGGTCCGGTGAACCAGGCATAGTGTATTGGGCAATAATCCCATGCTCTTCAAGAAACTTCGCAAATGGACCAGGTGCTTGTCCATCTTCAGTGTATCTACCATAGTATTCTCCACCTCTATCCGATCTCACGATCTTAATTTGCTTGTCGCATTATTTCTCTACTTCGATTTTAAATGCCTTAAAGGCATCTAGTGCTTCGTGCTTATTACGAAGCAAGTAGAGATACATGAATCGTGAATAATCGTCTATGAAAGAAATGAAGTATCTCGACCATTTGAGTCCATATCTGGACTACAAATATCTGTATGTATGATTTCTAATATTTCTGTACTCCTCTTAGCACCTTTTTTGACTTGTTGGTCTGTTTTCCCTTTATACAGTCCACACAAGTGTCATAATCAGTAAAATCTAGAGTATTAAGTGCTTCATCATTTACTAGTCTCTTAATTCTATCCATGGAGATATATCCCAACCTCCAGTGCCACAACATAGAGGAATCCTCATTCACAACACATCATTTTATCCCAGCATTATCATGAACGTGCATCGCATTATTAATGGCATTGTCTTGTAAATTAATTCGAAAGAGACCGTCAGACAAAATACCACTCCCAATAATTTCAGATTTATATGATAATTTGAATGTTGAATCTAAAAATTCAAAGGAGTATCCCAAAGGTACAAGTCTTGAAACTGAAATTAAATTCCTAGAAAAACTAGGAATATAAAAGGTCTTTTCCAAAATTAAAACAAAACAACTACGAGAACTAATCTGCATGTCCCAATAACTTCCACACGCGAGCGCATCTTGTTTCCCGAATAGATGCCTTGTTCACTTCCCACGGTTTCCGCTGGTTCGAAAACCCCGCAAGGAATTCGAAATGTGGATTGTAGAACCAGAATCAATCCACCAAGTGTTGTGACTCACATCAACCATATTAGTTTCATAACAAACACATGCGAGTTGGTTACCTTTCTTTTTTAGCCAGGCCTTAAATTTGGCGCAATCCTTCTTCATGTGTCCCTTCTTTTTACGAAGAAGCACTTGGATTCCTTCTTAATGCCAGCTTGGGGAGGTAGAGACATCTTACCATTTCCTCTTTGCTTGCCTTGCCTTTTATACTTATCCCGTGTTGCCATATGAGCACTCTCTCCTTTCTCCATTAGTAGCCTCTCTTCCTCTTGAACACACATGGTCATGAGTTCATTAATTGACCACTTAGTGTTATGTGTGTTGTAAGAGATCTTGAAAGGGGCATACTCTTATGGGAGAGTATTTAGGATATAGTATACAAGAAAGGATTCTCGATATCCCAACCTCAAGATTCTTCACCGAGCCGCAATGTCCCTCATCTTCATGATGTGCTCACGCACACCTCTTACACTGGTAAGCTTCAATGATGAGAACTTCATAATTAAGGTCATGGCATGCGCCTTTTCTCAAGACTCAAATTGTGCATCAATAGCCCCCAAATACTTTGGCATTGTTATCTTGAATGACCGAACCACGAATGCTTGCGAGAGAGTTTTGTCTTTATGTACATACATCACACCGAGACGGTTGGACCGCTCCCATTGAGCATAATGAGTACGTTCAACATGAGTACTATTCTCGTAGGTTTACAATGGTTCGTCAAACCTTAGAGCATAATCAAGATCCATGCACCCCAATTGAAGAAGAACTAATTCTCTCCATTCTTTAAAGTTATTTCCATTAAGCTCGGGAACAATTATACCGAACTAATCGTAGGTGGTAAGACTGCATCATAATCAAAGAAAACTTATGTATCAATATATTTAAACTTAAATCATATTTTACCAATGTAAAACATGTTTTAAAATATGAATCACATAACATCAAAAACTACCTATACCTGTGGGCTAAGTTTCTAATTTAAATTGATTCATAATTACTTCACGATGAAACTATCAAATTATATTCCCTTCCTTAATCCATGTGGGTAAATTAAGAAAGATAAAATAATATTTCATCCTAATTAATCACATTAATATATTGAAAATTCCCGTGGGATAAAATTCATAATATTAATGTGAATAATTACAATTATTGTCTTTAACTATATGTGATCCAAAGGCTCTTAATGTATATAATTTAATATAATCAAAGATGCTGTGGCTAATCCTTAATTAATTAAATATATACGGATAACTAGACATTTAATTTTATAAAAAATAAAAATATATATATATTCATAAAATTGCACTTTAGGGTAGAACAGTAAAATCACGTGCAAAAAGGGGTAAAACTGGAATTTTGCACGCAAGGCCAGAATTGGAATTTTACTTTTAAGGGGCAAAACAGGAATTTTACGCCCAAAAGGGCAAAATCGTAAGTTTTCATACCCCAGGGGGGCAAAATCAGAATTTTACGTGGGCAAGGGCAGAATCGCAATTTTCCTAAAAGCTGAGGGGCAAAATCGGAAAAACACGTGCGCTTTTCCCGTTTGGGCGCGTGCGCGCGTGCGCCAGCGCGTGCGTTGCACGCGCTGCTGCCCTCGGGCGCGTGCGACGCACACGCCCGAAGTCTTTCCTTCGACTTTCTCTTCTGCCGCTTCTTCCACCGCGACCGCCTCTGTTCCGCCGTCTGGGTCTTCTTCCACAGCCCATGTCCGACCAAATTGGTTGATGGGTTTCGAAGAGAACGTTGGCACGAACAAATAACTTCAAGATCCGGCAAAAACGGCCATGTATGAACCGAGAATTAAGCCGAAAAAAACAATCTGCCCTATAAAACCCTAACCACCAAAATTTCACCGCTCGATTAACCTCCAACAATCGGTAATATGTCGAAAAATTAAGGGTTTCTCTTCCTAATGGCGGTGTGATCATTCAGATCCATTATCACGTGGTGGGTCGCCCGAATTTGGCCGGAATTATAAATTCCGATCCAAGCCATATACAAATCCGAAATTTACCCACATATAATTCAATACAAAAAAAAAAAAAAATTCCAAAAGGTTTCACCAAGGCAAAGATTGATTATGCTCGATACCAACCGTTAGATTAAATATAAACTTAAAACTCCGCGATCCCGATTTATCAATAAAAGATAAATCCATACAGAATTTGGGATCGAATAGCGGAAACGTAAAGATCAACATACCTCCAGCCATTGATGAAATTCGGAAGTGAGAAACCTCAAGACCTTTCGGATCCACACAAACGATCGATCTGCAATATATAAACCGTACGTCATTTCTACTAGCCAATCCCCTAAAAAACTGATGGTGTGTTTTTCTACGTTGATAGGGTTTGAACTAGGCGACGGACGTTTTATTCCGTTGGTTACGTTACGGTATCTTCCATCAAGACCATTATGGTAATATAATAACGGACAAATATCACATAATGCACATGGGTAATAAATTGGGCAATAAATTGAAATTTATATAGGGAATTTATTGGGAGTTTATTGGGAATATAATATTGGAATCATAAATAAAATATGTTACATATTTTTTAACATCGGGGTCACGGGTTGCTGGCATTGGGGCGTTTGGTGGTGCTCGGAGATGTCGGCGTCAGTGCAGCGACGGTAGGGAACAGCGCTGGCTACACGCACCGGGTGGAGGCCAGCGACGGGTGCTGTGGGTGTCGGCGCGCGGCGCGGCAGCGAGGACTCGAGTAGAAGCTGCAGATCGGCAATGGTGCGGCGAGGAGGGCTCGATGACGGATTACGCGACGCGGGTTGCTGCAGCTAGTTGCGGGTGGAGGCGCTACGGGGGCGTCGCACCGCGGCGGTTCGGCAAAGGATCGAGTGCTCTAGGGGCGTCGCGGAGCGCACGGGCGCGGCGTGAAAGTGACGAGCAGCAGCAGCGGGGGAAGCTCCTGGAGAAGACGAACAGTGGCACTATTTTCTTTTTCTTCTTTTTTTTTTCTCTCTCTCTCTCTGTCACTCTCACGTCCCTTCTCTCTTTTGTTGACTTCTTCTCTCCCTCAGCAGACTTCTCTTCCCTTTTCGTGTTTCTTTTTCACATGAACGAAGGAAAAAGCCAAAGGCCTCCGATGGAAAGAGCTCTTTTTCACAAAAATGGTCTTCGATCAATAAAAATGATTTGACATGAACTGTTGTCAATAATATAAACATTTTTTACTAATTAATATTTTTAAGCAATATCAACTATTACTTTTAGAAAAATATTTTTAAATAATTCATTTTTCGAGAAATAAATGGAATCTAAAATTTTTAATTAGCCTCGTCAAACAAATCTAATAGAATGATTTCACCAATAAGAGTATATGGGTGAAAAGTTAAGAGGCTTTAACATCCCCCCTCACGTGTAAGTCGACTCTCGATGGCACATGAAATTTAGCTAAACGGGAGGTGGATGTACATTCGCAAAAGAGACAACACTGATTTCGATGTCATGTTAGATCACTCATTTTAATACCACATTAAATAGCTACTAGTCCAAGAGGGATATAGCCACTAGCACATGCAGCATCCTAGGATAACGACGCGAAGGCGAGCATGCGCAAAGGACAGGACAGTAAAAATATGATAAATTTTTATTGTAATTATTTTTATTGTAAAAAAAGAGAGCACGTAAATTTTTTCAAGTTGATGCTTTTTAGCCAAAAAAAAAGAATTTTAATTTTAATAAAATTGTTTACACAACATCTTTAACATTGTTGTCAAATATAAATTAAAAAAGTCGCAAACATTATTTTTTTAATTTTAAACAAATAAAAATTAAAATATTTAGATTAATCACCAAAGAGGCTTTGCAAATGTGTTTTCTACCAAACAACATTTATCTCAAAGTTACTTTTCAAAACAGAATTTACCAAACAGTCTTTGCATTTCCTCCAAAGCCCTTCTTTGGCTAAACTAACTTTGCGTTTTCCCAAAGAAATTTTCCAAATCTTGCCGAACCAAACGCACCCAAAGTCATGTACAAATAGCAAATTAAATTATATTTTTTTTGTTTATAAATAATAAGTACAGGGTTGTGTTTGTATGTCTGTAATTAACATGAGATCGCCATTGCTTGCGTAAGCATTGAATGGTTCAGCAGTAATGAAATTGGAAAGCTACTTTCTTGCTCTCCTGTCAAATTCTGTTCTTTGATCTTCATCACGGTGACGAGACGCGAGAGAAGACGCCCGGCCCATTCATAATGGGCTAGGGAGGAGGACTGGTGTTGGGCTGAGAGCCGGCCCAGTCGAAGCTGGGCCCGCGAGAGTAAAGTAAAGACAAGAGGGGAGAGAGAGAGAGGGCGGCGAGGGCGATTTCGGCTGCGCGAAGATGGCGTCCTCCGGCGATCCGGAGCTCCGGTCACGCTGAAGGAGCTCCGGCCGCCGTCTCGTCTCTTCGCCGACGGGGCTTCTCTTCGCGTCCTCGGCAAGTAGGCTCTCATGTCCTTCCTCCTCCTCCTTCTTCTGTGCAATGCCGTTGAATTGATATGTTGAATCAGTGCTCCTGCGCCTTCTCCCTCCCCCCGATTCTCGTCGATCCGCTCGCCATTTCATTTTCCGTCCCCACCTGGTTTCGCCTTTTCCGAGGGGATATCGGCGCGTGAAACGGAGCTTGTACGAGCTAGGGTTTTGGATAGTAGTAAGCTTTTGATTACTCTAGGGTCGATGAGATTGCGGATGCGTGTAATGTGGCTGCGAAGCGGAGCTCCGGAGTTGCAGCTCTCCTACGCTTGTAGGACTAGACTGGACTTACGACCTTGTCATCGACATTCCGCCGTTTGGAACTCGATTTCGATCCTGTTGGATTGGGCATGGTTCAGCTGGTAATGAACTTCCAATGCTCGTGTGACGGCCGAAAAAATAAAAGAACTTGAACTGTGTTGGGTTTCATGATTGATTGATGCCGCACTAGATTACTTGAGAATGCGGGCGATATTGGGTTAGGCAAATTATCCTATTTTGAGCTGGGATAAAGCAATTGCCCCAACTTTGATGTGGGGTCGCGGCAAAGGCATTTGGATAAGTTGTCCTCTTTCTTTTCCTCCCTTTCTCGATCATCCGTGCGTCTTTCGCTTTCTATTGTTGATCTGTTTCTCCTTTCAGAATGTCATGGTTTTCCGGGACTGATATCTGCTTTTCACTTGAGGTTACAAGAGTATTCCGTGGGGACAACCATAGCGATGATTGTTGATGGAGATGCTAGTCTGAAGATCGACACGTAGCATCTGAGGGACCTTAGTTTTCATATTGGCTCGATCTACCAGTTTATTGGCGAACTCCAGATTCAACCTGATAATGAGGTGAGAACAACTTTCATTGTTTAAGATTTGAGTTCTGCCAGCAGATTGAATTGCGCACGATGTTCGTTTTGTGCTTGGTGGTATTGACCATTTGGGTTAAAAGAATGTTCTTGCTTTGCAGGTGGTGTTGCGGGCTCGAGTGGGTAGAAATGTCGATGGCCTCGAACTCAACCTCTACTATCAGTCTTTGCAGCTTGTTATGCAGTTTCAGGCTGAACGGACGAGGTGTCAATCAACTTAACATACCTTTCTACCAAGAAAGGATCCTCAGAAGTTCTTTTAGGAAGGACACGTGGGTAAACAAACCGATGAAACTGTTTCCTTTCCAACCCCTCAGCATCAACAGCAGCAACGGTGGTTGGGATTATGTCTGTCTGGACGGATTGATTTTTTTTTTTAAGTGAAGGAAGCTGGAAGTAAAGCTGAGTTGATGAAACATCATAGCATCTAAACTAAGCATCGCTCGGCAGGGCACAGGAAGAAGCAACTGCTGTAGCTATTTCACTCGATAGATGAAGCTGAGGAACGATGATCGACGTGGAGTTCAGTGGCAACACACCGGAGCTATGGGGGAAGAAATCAATGGAATCACCTGGGAAGGAGCAGCTTGAAGGGCAAGGTCGTTGCCGATGTGGGAGAGGCAGGTGATGGAGCGAGCGAAGGTCTTCAAGGCGTTGCCGCTCGGGCTGAACTCCATTTTTCGAGCTCTTCGCTTCCCTCTCTGTAGTGACGCTACGCTTTTTATGTGGTGGTCGCTGAAAAATTGGCGGGATTGGGAGAAGAATAAGGCGCTTGGTCTCAGGCTCAGTGAATCAATGTCATAACCTGTCAATTATCACTTTTTTCCCCCGAAGATGCAATTATATTACTGATGTTCCCCCAAGTGAATATGTTAGTTTTATAAAACAAAATATTAAAAATTGATAAATAGTTTGGTAGATAAATAGGAGACATGACTTCTCGTTTGGGTCACTTTACGCTTTTCAATAGGGTGGACACTGGACCTTTTAAAATTTAGATTGAAATGAGTAAATCCATTTCTTTTATTGAAAATTAACTATAATTTATACTTGATCGAAGTCAGCCGTAAATTATAACTTATCAAACTCCCCAAATACAAATGTGGCCCAATCGACAAAGCAATAAGTATAAGTCATTATGATATTTGGTCGATGTTCATGAAAAAAAGACATTACGCACTACTATAATTTGCTTTCTTCATCGCGAAGGAACTACGCGTGATTTAAGGGTTACATTTTCCGCCCACCAAGCCCGTATGTTCCAACGGGGAAGGCGTCGCGAGGGTCCCCGTGGGGGGCTCCCCCTTTCGGGGTGTGGTGGCCCCACCCGTGGGGTCAAAATATTTTTCGAGGCCTGACCCCGCCTCTATTCCGTCTTTCCGGAACGTCAGAGCCTTTTAAAGTCCTGCTCAGGACTAATTTAAGGGTTACATTTTCCGCCCACCAAGCTCTCCGTTCCCACTGCTGGGCTGGCAGGCCACTCAACCTCGGACACGTGGTACAACCTTCAACGCTACTCTTCCAGTGTCCTGTCCCGGATGTCAACACTAAACGATTGTTTTTCCCATTTCGAAAAGAAGAAGATTAGGCGAAGGTGTAGGGAGAGAAGCAAAAATAATTTGAATTCCAATGCTACATCTTTTAGAACTTTGAGTCAATCCACGGCACCAAATTCCAGTACTACGTCTTCTAGAACTTTGAGTCAATCCACGATGACTATTACCGATTATAGTCTTCAATCGTCCCACACTCAAGTTGCTCTTTGGATTGGGGAATTAATGATGTAAGACATTAATTATCCTTTTTTGCCCCAAAGATACGATTATATTATTGATGTTTATCCAAGAATGTATTTTAGGTTTTTTAGATTTATCATTAGATAGCATTGACCCGTAAATCATAACTTATAACTTGAAGGGAAATCACAAAAATGGTTCTTGTACGAGTATACCCATTCAATTTTGATTGCGATACTTTATATTTATCACGTATTTGGTCAGTGAACTAATCTTCAATCTTGATTTTAGGATCAATGTCGATTTTTTCGTCTCGATGCAAACAAAAGGTGCGAGTAATGGCTAAAGATATTCATGTGGCATTAACATGTAATAATAGTGCAAAAACAATGGGCACTCGCGTGTTGTTGTGGAAAAATAACTTGTTATGTAGTTCGACATATCAAAAAATAATAAACAGCTTTTTTTCAAGCATGGTTTGACGTTTACAGAAATTATCTATAATAAATAACATTGCGATTATTATAATTCTTTAATTGCCACTTAATTTACTATTTATTTGTCTGAAGTGATAGTAAAATGTTCTTGTGCTGTATATACCTTTTATAAACTATGTAGGTCTATTCAAATAATTAAATATCCAATTGTTTCAATCAAATCTGCTTGAATTCTATTATTATTTAGTGACTTCATAAGTTTTTTCCTATTTCTTATGAAAGAATATACATTTTGAGTTTTATGATCCCTAGAATTTCATTACAAGAATAATGGGAACTCTAAAAGTGAAAGAACAAACCTTCAGATCTCTCTTTATCTTTTTGAATTTTCCTCCTCTTCAAAGGATTAATCAACAAACATAGACGAAAAGGTACATGTTTTTCTTATTATTGATAAATGAAAAGAAATAAGGAGAAAGGAGAGAGAGAGAGAGAGAGAGAGAGAGAGAGAGAGAGAGAGAGAAATAAGAAGGAAAAGCAATAAGAGCAAAGGGGAAATTTGATATTTTTTACCACAATTTTACCATACATCAAAGGCTCAATGGAGTATTCGAATTTATGGTATTATAGCAGAATGAATGTTTTTCATAATAGATATATTGTCAAATACTAATTACATGTGCAAGATGCAATATTGTTATTATATATAGGTATATATATCATCATTATTCATGTGATTGGAAAAAAAAAATCTGAACAAAATATAGTATTAGAAACGTTAAAAGATAATTAAAAGAATTATGAAAGAGCCCAGAGATTCCAGCCTGGCTTCCACTGTAGCATTTCCGACCGCTGGCCCCACAATTTGATATTGATGGTCTTGGTCATTCTTTAATCTAGTTATAAGACGATAGAGAGCCAATGAAAAACTGACACATGGTTTGCTCGTGGGGAAACCTTCATCAATGACCCGTTGTTTCAACCGGCAGCAATACTCTAGGGTGCGCATGACAAAATTTTTGGAACAAAAATTGATTTATGGCCAGAAATTGATTTCTCAATTTCTATTTCAGAAATTGAGAAGTTAAAAATTTTAGCTTATGATTTCTTTTTCAAATCTATTTCTGGAATAGAAATTTGTTCCAAAAATAGAAAAATCAAATTGCATTACCAAACCGGATTGCTCCAAACTTTCTAAACATTTAGGGGGAACGAGAAAATAGAGAAGTAGAAATTTTATCATGCGCGCCCTAAATGATCAGCACCTGGTAGCAGTTGTCAAGTGTTTTGGTCCATTTGAACTAGGGGAAGCATCACAAGAATAGGCTCAATTGTCCATCATAACATGATTATTCCACAATAAATGGGCAATAGTGGAGACAAATGCGCGAGTTGAAATAATATTATTAAATACCTAAAGAAAGTCCGACTTGAATCGCATATGCAAGTTTCTTTGCATGGATGGTCTTTGATAACTTTTTTAGGTTGTGTAAAGTAGCATATTAATTTGGGACTTACTTAGCAATTTTCTTCTTCATATGGCATAAAATATTTGAAATTGAAAATCGGGAGTTGGGTTAAGGACTAAATTTGCAATAAAATAAAGGACAACCACCAAAATTAAACATCAATAATAATACATTGACCATTTTGTAATTTCTTTTGAATAGTCATTTTTTTTATTTCATGTCAGCACGACTTGTATACCTCCGGTGCTTAGTTAGCATGTTTAGTCAATATTCGATTAGCTATCTGATAATTGGAGATTAATTTAGGGACCTAGTCCGTTACAAGATAAGGGAATGCGCTAATTGAAGATAAGGGAATGCGTATATCTAGTAGATGAATGATTGCTTGGTCAGCACATAATGACTTGGAATCACTATTATCAACATTAAAAGATTCTTTTACTCATTTTAGATTTATGCACATCAAGTTCTATCATCGTTCATAGGGCCAATTACAACCTAGGTTAACAAACTTTTGCCTCAATCCACCGCCAAAAGCTCTCTGCACTTAGTAATCGGTGGAAGGATTCTCAAATTTGTCAATCGGATAATGTATGAAGTGAAACGAGTCAATACCCAATACGACATAACATTTGACGCAAGCCTCACTTATGAAGGCACGAATAGACATCCACGTAGCTTTTAGCTTGATATGACTTTTTGGGGAGTGATTGGCGTGAATGTCAGGGCCGACCGCAAACTTTTCACTCTCCTTTCACCATTTTTCCCGTAGTATGCATTATCATATTAGATTCTTTTCGGTTCTACATGGAAAGTTGCCATCATCAAAAGGGATAGACTGCTAAATTAATCCAGTTCCAAAATACAATCAGGGTTCCACCACTAGATCAGTTAATGATTTTTCGGTAATTATTGTTGGAAAACGTGGACAGATTCTGTTCCGTTATTTGAACCCTCCGAGTTTCTCCTTTTTTTTTAATCTTCAGAAGATTTGTTTCTGGGGTCACCCATGCCTAAAAAATCATCAACACATAAGCATGCCCATGATAGGGCTATGAAGAATTTCTACATCGGTTGTCTCTCCTACCGTGCTGGTCAAAACTCAAAAAGTGTTCCTCTGGAATCGTTGTTTGATTGTGCTGGTGTGAATTATCCCTCCCGCCACTGACGGAGTTAATGAAAGCAACCATCGGAGCCTCATGTGGCACCTAATTCCTTCAGCCGAGTGGCATTGAAGAAGAAAATGTGCACGAGAGCAAAAGCGGCACTAAAGGACTTGAACTCGTGGACGACGGACTTGAAGCTTGCGGACGATGGAACTTAGGAAAGAACAAACAACGGCGGATGATGGACTGAAGCTTGCAATGAGCGACGGGGATTAGGCAAGGAGTGGTGAGGACCGAGTGCCGAGCGGTCGAGCATAGGGCGGAGAGGAAGAAGAAAATGTGAAAAATTGAAGTAAGAACCCAATTCAAGTTGAGGATTTTCCTTTTTTTTTTTTTTTTACTCAATTGCAAATTCTGTACAAAATTACCACCATCCCAAGTCTCAAGAAAATGATTACAAGCAAAAATTTGGCCGACCCGCAAGTTTAAGCCTTATTCGAGGCTGATTGGTCATTTTAGGTCCTTAAATCTTTTATATAAAAAAATAAATTCACTTTAAATTCTTAATTGAAATTTTTTAAATAATTAAATCAAAAGAAAAGTCAAGGATGGGGGTGCGGAGAGAAAGTGGCCCCACTAGCTAACCATGCAAAGAAGGTAGAGCTGGCAAAATGGGTTATAAACCCATATTATGACCCATTTTTAGTTAAATGGGTCGTATATGGGTCAAGTGAAAGTTAAATATAGGTTAGAAAAATGGGTCCCGAGAAAGTAAAGCACAAAAAAAATGAGTTTGAATGGGTTATTAGGAAACCCATTTTGAACCCATCACCTTCCCTCTTTAGCTTTATAAAAATGTTTTTTTAATAAAAAAATCGAAATTATAATTATTTTTCATATTTCAATTTTCTTTTCTTTTCTTTTTTCTTTCTTTTTCTTCCTTCCTTAGCCGCTGGCCGGCCAACGACAGGCGAGCGAGGCTCGAGCTCGCCGGATCTGGCGAGACTTGAGCTTGCCGGCGTCGGTCGGGGCCTCTGCCTTGCCGGATCGACGAGATCGAGCCTCGCCCGACGCCGGTGGAGCCTCGGCCTCGCCGGATCTAGCAAGACTCGAGCTTGCCAACGTCGAGCGGGGCCTCGGCCTCGCTAGATCTAGTGAGGCTCGAGCCTCGTCGATGACGGCGAGACTCGAGCTCGCCGGCATCGGGCGGGGCCTCGACCTCGGCGGATCCGGCGAGATCGAGGCCTTGCCCGACGCCGGCGAGCTCAATCTTGCTGTGGCGATCGCCGGCCATTGTCGTGGCCGGCGGCCGGCGAAGAAGAAGAAAAAAGAAAAGAGAAAAAGAAAAATTAATTATTAAAAATTATATTTTACAAAATAAAAGAATAAAAATTATATTTAAAAAAAAAAATAATAATTATATTTAAAAAAATTAAAATTCGATTTTTTAAAAATATTTTAAAAAGAATTATAAAAAGTTTCCATTAAATTTTATTGCATATAAATTGTTAAAAAAATTGTATTGCATAAAAATGTTTTGACAAAACTTTTTTTTAATAAAAAAATCATAAAAATGAGCTTTTTTAGGTTTAGTTAAAAAAATTTCATATTACGGTTTTTAGTTATTTAATGGTATGTTCACTTCAAATAAGAGAAGCATGTGCATAGTCTAATTCTTTATAAATATTTCAATTTATAGGTTTTTTTTAACTTTGTTTTATTTTATTTACTATTTTTAATTTAATTTGAAGTTTTAATCCAATTAGCATATAGTAGAGGTGGGTTTTCTTATAATATTAATAGGTTTTAGCAAAACGGGTCGGGTTAGGTATGGATTGGGTATGGGTTGGGTCGGTTACGGGTCATTTGATTTATATTACATGAATATGGGTTAAAACGGGTTAAATGAGTCAAACATGGGTTGACCCATTTTCGACCTGACCCAAACCCGACCCGACCCACCCATTTGACAGCCCTAAAAGAAGGTAACACCTACATCCACTGCTAGTGGATATTTGTCTCTTGACTACGTGCGACATGCATATGAAGTTTATTGCAAGTAATATGAGTTCCACTTAACAAAATGAAGAAATTAAAAACTTAGCCAAAAAGAAGAAAAAAGAGTTTCTCTTAATAAAAGAAAGCAACAAAGTTAATGTGCACTCAATTGTAGCCAAAAAGAAGAAAAAAGAGTTTCTCCTAACATAACAAAAGAAAGTGACAAAGTTAATGTGCACTCAATTGTAGCCAAAAAGAAGAAAAAAGAGTTTCTCCTAACATAACAAAAGAAAGTGACAAAGTTAATGTGCACTCAATTGATACAGTATTTTTATCTCACCCTGTGCTTGGCAATACTCTTTAAGTGTTTTTATATTCAGGTGATCCTGAAATTCGGATTTAACCTAGGCGAGTCCGTTTAAGGACTTAAATTTCTCTTAACAAAAGAAAGCAACAAAGTTGATGTGCAATCTCTTCCTACACGTGATAGTGGCTAGTGAACATGAGGTCTCTTCATGCATTTGACCAAGGCTTCTTGGTATTTTTAGGGAAAAAAACTCAATACTAAAGCTCTGTCTGTTTCACGAAAAATGAGTGACTTGAAATTTTTTTCTAAAAATGATTGTTTGTGTTGTTTGAAATAATTATTCAATGGAAAATATTTTTATTATTAACAACAATTTTGTTTAAATATTTTTGTGGACAATGAAAATATTTTTCATTCTTTTTTTTGTAAACGATATAGACAATTGTTTTTAAGAAAATAATTTTCAAATCATTTATTTTTCGTGAAATAATGAAATCTAACTGTAATTCTTTTTCTAATATAAATAAGTATTGTCAAGGTACCAAAACTTATGGAGAGGGATTACTCTAAGCATGAGTTTTACCTAAACTAATTTACCAAATTAATATCTTGAAACTTTTCTGACATAAATAACAAAAGAGGATGAAAATCATCTATTTCGAAAGTGCTTTTATTGGCATTTCAACCAATTCTCAATTGTGGATGCACGTAAATAAGGCATTGATCGACGGTTGAGATATGTTGAGATAAAAAATCCGCATCCAAAAAAGAAAGGATTAATGACTGTTAGCAATAAATCTTACTTTTTGATGGATTCACAGCGACTGAACATGCCTAGTGCTTGTTGTCTGCCCTGAGGGCTTTTGCTATTTGAAACCACCCGTATAGAAACCTGGATATAATAACAAAAAGAGCAAAAGAAAAATAGACATGGTAATCTTGGGTCAAATAAAGCACTCAAACGAAATTCGATTCTTCGTTGTCGCTTCCGCCCGTCCTCATGGAATTTGGAAACGCAAACCGCTCGTGGCGGTAGTTTAGTAATATACAATATCGGGATGGTGTGGGCGCTGTGGAGTGCGGGCGACATCATTAACTAGCAAAATATGGCACAGTTCGTCAGCGGTGCCATGCAAATGCTCCATAAAAAAATGTTCAGAATCTTATGATTTTTTTTGGGAGAGAGAGAGAGGGGCTTCTCTGCCAATCCCCATCATCACATGGCAAGCCTCAAGCCGACCCCTATTTAAAGCCCTCTCCATGATCAACCTCTCTCAAACCAAGTCAAATCCTCTTCTTCAAACTTCCAAAACCAAACACACTTTGCTCTCTCTCATCTCCCCCTAGACCTTCATCAAACACTTGCGTCCTGCACATCAAACGCCTTCAAGAAATTGCACTTCCCAACATACCCACAATGGAAAATCTATTCCGTTTAGCCGACCACGATGAGTCCTCTGCTCGGCGCTGTGTCTTGGTCAATGGGCTGGTCATCGTCAGGGCCAGACCTTCTGGCCTGGCCCTGCTCCGTGATCAGGGCGTCCCGTTTGTGGTAGGGGTGATCATGGTCCGGGTTGGGCCGGTTCGACGCCTAACCCTAGGACCAACCCGTACAGTGTCTTGGTCAATGGGCTGGTCATCGTCAGGGCCGGACCTTCTGGCCTGGCCCTGCTCCGTGATCAGGGCGTCCCGTTTGTGGTAGGGGTGATCATGGTCCGGGTTGGGCCGGTTCGACGCCTAACCCTAGGACCAACCCATACAGTGTCGGTCCCCAATTTTTGGGACCGAGGACCAGACCGACCCTATGGGTTCGGTCCGGTCCCAGGGTCAACCCGGGACCATCCGATAATTTTTTTTATTTCATTTTTTATTCCTTAAAAATTAAAACTCATTAATTCAAATTACATATCAAACCAACCTATAAATATAAGTGCATATTCAACATAAATTTAAGATAAGGTGATCACACTAGTTAAAAACAACAAACTATATAAATGATCGAGATTGCTAATAGAGATAAAGTGTTTCCATCGCTAAAGCATACTATAATTTTCTTGTTTTTGATTTGTCTTTGAATCATTCTTCCCTTCGGGAAATGGGATGAGATGGGAAGTTTAAGAGAAAAGAATTCTAGGCCAAAAATGTTTTCTAGGCATCTTCTCCTGCAATCATCTATTAATAATACTCGTAACACTATATGCAAAAACGATTCATACATTCAATCAAGCAAAGTCTAATCAACCAATAATTAAGCTTCACACCACTTGATAAGCACATTATCATAACAACGGCAATACTACTATTCGAAAATTTCTTCCATTTGACACAAACTCAAAAGCAAAGTGCAACTGAACAATTAAACCATAAGAAGTTCAAAATACTTAATATAAACCATGAATATACAACTTCACATTTTGTTAATTGTTAGATGATCGCTTCAGCTTTTGAATACCTGAAAACAAAACAAACAACACACATAATAAATACCTAACAAAATTTTTAAATTGAAATCACTATTAGTGCCGATGGAACATCACTGTGCACGGCGAATAGGGCAAGGTTGCTCTTGCTCACCAGGGAAAGTTTCGTTTTTAAGTGAAAAATGAATAGGATAAAGAGGGAAGAATAAGACAAGAGGCTAAGGACATTTTAAGCTATTTCACAGCACTATTCACACCATTTCACGACGTGAAGAACGCTGGCTGGGTTTGCACTTTATAAGAAAAACATTAAAAAATATTATATATTAAATATCTAAAATATATTATATATAAATATATTTCCTTTGCCAATATATATATATATATATATATATTTTTTTTTTTTTTTTTATATCAGGGTTGGTCCGGGTTGGACCGACCCTAAACTTCCGGACCGATGACCAACCCGCACAATCACCGATCCTAGAATCTTAAGACCGAGGACCGACCCGGTCCCTCGAAACCGGACCAGACCCAAGCGGGGTTGGGCGGTCAGGTCAGTCTAGGGTCGACCCTAGACCACTGCTCACCCCTAGTTTGTGGTGCTTGAGAAAACCGACTGCATTGCCTCGTTATGGCAAAAACGCACCTACGACAGGCTCACACTCCATCTGCCTAAGCAGTTCTGCCAACTGCCAAAACTGCCATTCCCAGAGGACTTCCCTGATCAGGGCGTCCCGTTTGTGGTGCTTGAGAAAACCGACTGCATTGCCTCGTTATGGCAAAAACGCACCTACGACAGGCTCACGCTCCATCTGCCTAAGCAGTTCTGTCAATTGCCAAAACTGCCATTCCCAGAGGACTTCCCTAAATACCCGACCAAGAGGCAGTTCATCGACTACCTCGAGGCATACGCGAGGCAGTTCGACGTAAACCCGCGGTTCAATGAGTGCGTTCAGTCTGCGAGGTACGATGAGACAAGTGGCCTGTGGCGCGTGCAGACTGTGTCCACGGATGGGGGCAGCCGCGGCGAGGTTGAGTACATCTGCCAGTGGCTCGTCGTGGCCACAGGCAAGAACGCGGAGTGTGTGACGCCAGACTCCGAGGGCCTGACAGAGTTTGGTGGAGATGTCATGCACGCCTGTGAGTACAAATCCGGCGAGAAGTTTGCAGAGAAGAAGGTCCTGGTTGTCAGGTGTGGCAATTCTGGCATGGAATTATCTCTTGATCTGTGCAACCACAATGCATTGCCGGCCATGGTGATCCACGACTCGGTAAGCTACTACCACATGCTTGATTAGGATCACATACTCTCAGGTTTTTTAACGGAAACGTAGTTTCAAAAAGAGTTGGGTTCTAAATTTCTGACTCTGTTTTTCATGTTTCATGATGAACAGGTTCATGTTTTGCCAAGAGAAGTTATGGGAATATCTACATTTGGATTGGCTGTTCTGCTGATGAAAAGGTTACCACTCTGGTTAGTCATCACCCGAAGCAGTTCGTTTGTTGAGAAGACAGCAATCTGCAGACACTCGAAACCAGGAAGAAAGGAGATCTCAGGCGAAGTGGGAAGCTCAATGAGGAACAACGATTTAGCTGATCATGGTGTTGGCCAGAGGTAAGCCTCAACGACCTTAAATATATTAAAAATCACTGGAGCCCAGCTTTTCCTACAACTTCTGCAAGTCTAAGGATTCTGAGGGAACTCATGTCAGTATCTTGAGATTCTTTCCCGTTACTCGTGAATGCTGTTTTTGTGGTTGTACTGTTCACCCCTGCTCACTTTGTCTGAAGAAAATGGCTTGTTTTTTGCAAAGTGCACAGATTGGTAAATTTTCATGAGATCCGTTTGGTAAAATTCTGTCACATTGAAGAAGCGACACGGCTGTATATCGACTCTGCTTCTTTCTTCTGTCATGAGCTTTTCCTCCTAAGAAAAGCCCTCTGTTAGCTTTGCTCTGTTTCTAGGCGGTAAGCAGGGGGCTTACCTGGAATTTTTGCTAGCTTAATTAGTCGTCGATCAAAAGACGGGTTACATACCTGCATTTTCATTAACGGTGACAGTTTCTCTTGATGCTATGGTTTGCAAACTCGGCTTTAATGTAATGCTGTGAGCTTTTGGGATTCGAACTTCTCCCCTTCGTGAGGGGGAGAGAGCCCAAGCCAGCTGCGCCGCTGCGAGCGGTGGTGAGATGGACCTTGTTGTTGATTCAGTATCTTAACAGAAAAGTGAGAACGAGTAATCTTGGTTCTATGTAAGTATAGATGTGTATAGATGCATGTCGATGACTAAAAATGTTTTTATATGTAAAAAGGGCCGGAGAGTCAAAGATTTTATGGGAATGAAGTCACTCTAAGCCCTCAGCAATGATAGTTTTTTTTTTAAGTTGAGAAAGGGGTTGTAAGCTCAAGCGAAGCCAACTATTTCCATTTTGTTTGTTCGATTTTATGCGTACTTAAGGTCAAGTGTCAAGTGCGGACCATCAAAAACCCAAAGCAAAACACTAGAAATTCCGTTTTCTTGCACCTCATATTGTTTGATCACGAGAAAGTCATAGATGAAAGTGTTGGAACAGCAAGTTGTACCCCCAAGATGTGTTCTCTATTCTTTTTATTATTTTCTTAATATATCCAGGATTTAATTCTCGATGTTCTTAGTGACTCAAACTCTTGGAACAGACAATGTAATTGGGGACATATTTGGTGATTGTAATCTGTCGAAAAATATGATAGGAGTTTGCTGCCACGCTAACATGGGAGTCGGACGATGCTAACCGAATGCCGCATTGGCTGCAAGTCAAAGTCGTGTACAAATAGCAAATTAAATTATGCATTTTTTTTTATAAATAATATGTACAGGGTTGTGTTTGTATGTCTGTAATTATGTACACCGCAACTGAACATGAGATTGCCATTGCTTGCATAAGCATTGAATGGATCAGCGGTGATGAAATTGGAAAGCTACTTTCTTGCTCCTGTAAAATTCTGTTCTTTGATCTTCATCACGGCGACGAGACGCGAGAGAAGAGGCCCGGCCCAGTAGTAATGGGCTAGGGAGGAGGACTGGTGTTGGGCCGAGAGCCGGCCCAGTCGCAGCTGGGCCCTCGAGAGTAAAGCAAAGACCAGAGGACAGAGAGAGACAGAGCGGCGAGGGCGATTTCGGCTGCGCGAAGATGGCGTCCTCCGGCGCCGCCGTCGGATCCGGAGCTCCGGTCACGCTGAAGGAGCTCCGGCCGCCGTCTCCTCTCTTCGCCGATGGGGCTTCTCTTCGCGTCCTCGGCAAGTAGGCTCTCATGTCCTTCCTCCTCCTCCTCCTTCTCTGCGCAATGCCGTTGAATTGGTCTGTTGAATCAGTGCTCCTGCGGTTTCTCCCTCCCCCCCTGATTCTCGTCGATCCGCTCGCCATTTCAGTTTCCGTCCCTACCTGGTTTCGCCTTTTCCGAGGGGATATCGGCGCGTGAAACGGAGCTTGTGCGAGCTAGGGTTTTGGATAGTAGTAAGCTTTTGATTACTCTAGGGTCGATGAGATTGCAGGTGCGTGTAATGTGGCTGCGAAGCCGAGCTCTGGAGTTGCAGCTCTCGTACGCTTGTAGGACTAGACTGGACTTACGACCTTGTCATCGACATTCCGCCGTTTGAAACTCGGTTTCGATCCTGTTGGATTGGGCATGGTTCAGCTGGTAATGAATTTCCAATGCTCGTGTGACGGCCGAAAAAATAAAAGAACTTGAACAGTGTTGGGTTTCATGATTGATTGATGCCGCACTGCACAAGTGTCGGTTTTTTTCTTGTTTTTGAGGGTGGCAAGGCCTGTAATAAACTTGGATCAGACACTTTCCTATCTAGTGATGCTGTCTAGATTACTTGAGAATGTGACCGATTTTGGGTTTGGCAAATGATCCTATCTTGATCTGGGATAAAGCAATCGCCCTGACCTTGATGCGAGGCTGGGGCAAAGGCGTTTAAAAAGTTGTCCTCTTTCTTTTCCTTCCTTTATCAGCAAGTTCTACCGGAGAATCGTCTAGACATTGTCGACTAGATTGTTTGCCATTGGTCATCGGCGCGTCTTTTGCTTTCTATTGTTGATCTGTTTCTTCTTTCAGAATGTTGCGGTTTTGCCGGGACTGATATCTGCTTTTCACTTGAGGTTACAAGAGTATTCCATGGAGACTACCATAGCGATGATTGTCGATGGAGATGCTAGTCTGAAGATAGACACACAGCATCTGAGGGATCTTAGTTTTCGTGTCGGCTCAATGTACCAGTTCATCGGTGAACTCCAGATTCAACCTGATAATGAGGTGAGAACTTTCATTGTTAAGATTTGAGTTTTGCCGGCAAATGGGTTAGAGATCGCGCGCGCGACGTGTGCATGGTGGTATTGAGCATTTGGGTTAATAAGTGCTCATGCTTTTCAGGCGGTGTTGCGGGCTCGAGTGGGTAGAATTGTCGACGGCCTCGACCTGAACCTCTACTATCAGTCTTTGCAGCTTGTTAGGCAGTTTCAGGATGAGCGCACAAGGTATCAATCAACTTAACATACCTTTCTACTGAGAGGATCTTCAGAAGTTCTTTTAGGAAAGACATGAGGGTAAACAAACCGATGAAACCGTTTTCTTTTCAACCCCTCAGCATTAACAGCAGTGACGGCGGTTGGGATTATGTCTGCCTGGACGGATTAATTTTTTTTGTAAGTGAAGGGAGCTGGAAGTGACGCTCAGTTGTTGAAACAACAGACGATGATGAACAGTTGAACACTGCTTGTTCTTATTGTGGCAGCATTGGAATCGTGTGAATGGGCTAGAGTTTCCCTGTTTATCCCCGTTCGATCTTTTCTCGGAGTAGCGTGTCAAGAAACATAACGAGCAAGATCACGGACTTTGGGCTCTTAGAAATTCAGGAGGCCGAGCCGTGTCGCGAGACTCGATGAAATTGTCCGCCTCTCTTGTCGTGTAGAGATGACCCCAAAGCGAAATGGCAAAGACCAAAGTATCCAAACACGAAATCTGCGTCGGTCACACTCTTGGGCTCTGCATGGTAACTTGCCGAGAAAATATTAAGTGGTTTGGTACTGCCACGTCAACATCCCACGTGGCATATATTTTTTCACTCGCATCCAATGATATCTTGACATGTGTTCATGTATCCATGTCAGCGATCGACATGGACTTCTCTCTCCTTCACCTATGCTCTCTTCCACCTCCATAGCCTCCGACCTCAGCTCCTCCTCGACTGTTGCCACCAGCGGAGTCATTGGTGCCGTGAACAGGCCAACCACCATTGCATTCGAGCCGAACCTATTTTCTCCATCTTGTCGTTCTCCAAATCTTGAATTTGGTCTTCATCTCATCGTTCTCCGGATCACGAATCTGGCCCGTCCATGGTCGAAAGCGTCAGCGCTGGTCCACCCCTAGTCGAACGCGTTCAGGCGTCCATGGCTGTCAGGATATGTGAGTTCCATCCATCGCCCAACCGCCATGGACGCTTACTTCCTCTGCTTTTCTTCTAGATATGTGAGCTCTGTCCATGGCCGTTGGGATCTCGACCTTCCCCATGACGGCCATGGACGAGCAGTCATGGCCAAATCTAAAGGCGGCTTTAGATCTGGGAGCCATGCCTTTAGTGCCACCACATCAATTGTTGAAGAAAGCACAACTTCAGTTCAGATCTGAAGCAGAGGGAGCAGAAGCCATGCTTTCTTCTCAAGGATGAACTAATCAGTCCATATCTGAAGCCTTGCTGACGATTGACCACAGTTCATGGCCGTCTGGACCTCTAGCTTGCCGTCAAGGCTCACGGCCATGGACAAGCCTCGTGAGCCATGGACGAGCTAGGCTTGCAGATCTAGAGGCATGACTCCAGTCCAGATCTGAATGGGCAAGGACTGAGCCAACTGCAAGCATAACGAAGGGATAGCTTGGGTCGATTGCATGTGACGCCGGAAGCAGTGGGGATGCTAGCCGAACAAGGCGGTGCTTTGTGATGGAGGAGGAAGCGCCGGCGGCCATGGAGGACAACTAGATCGGCAGAGAAAGGAGGAAGTAAAGAAAAAATATTTTTTTTTTATTCCACCTCAACTAACACTTGTCTATTTATTATTGGACATAAGTAAAAAACGCACGCCACGTCAGCAATTGACGTGGCGGTTGACAACCACTGAATATTTTCCCCATGCCTCCAGATCTGCAAGCCTAGCTCGTCCATGGCTCACGAGGCTTGTCCATGGCCGTGAACCTCGACGGCAATCTAGAGGTCCATACGGCCATGAACTGCGGTCGGTAGTCAGTGGGGCTTCAGATCTGGACTAATTGGTTCATCCTCGAGAAGAAAGCATGGCTTTCGCTCCCTCTGCTTCAGATTTGAATTGAAGTCGTGCTTTCTTCAACAGTGGATGTGGTGGCACTAAAGGCATGGCTCCATGACTGCTCATCCATGGCCGTCATGGGCAAGGTCGAGATCCCAACGGCCATGGACGGAGCTCACATATCAAGAAGAAAAGCAGAGGAAGTAAGCGTCCATGGCGGTCGGGCAATGGACAGAGCTCACATATCCCGACAGCCATGGATGCCTGAACGCGTTCGACCAGGGATGGACTAGCGCCGACGATTTCGGCCATGGACGGGCCAGATTCGAGATCTGGAGAATGACGAGACGAAGACCAAATTCAAGATCTGGAGAACGATAAGATGGAGAAAACAGGTTCGGCTCGAATGCAATGGTGGTTTGCCTGTTCACAACGCCGGTGACTCCGCTAGTGGCAACAGCCGAGAAGGAGCTGAGGTCGGCAACTATGGATGGAGGTGGAAGAGAGCAGGGGTGAAGGAGAGAGAAGTCCATGTCAATCGTTGACATGGATACATGAACACGTGTCAAAATATCATTGGATGTGAGTGAAAAAATATATGCCACGTAGGATGTTGACGTGGCGGTACCAAACCACTTAATATTTTCTTGGAGGCAAGACTTCAGTCTAGATCTGAACAGGCAAGGATTGAGCCAACCGCAAGCATGACAAAGGGATAGCTTGGGTCAACTGCATGTGACGCCGGAAGCAATGGGGATGCTAGTCGAACGGGGTGGTGCTCTGTGATGGAGGAGGAAGCGCCGACGGCCATGGAGGACAACTATCGCCAGAGAAAGGAGGAAGTAAAGAAAAAACAATTTTTTATTTTTTTATTCCACCTTCGCTAACACTTGTCGATTTATTATTGGACATAAGTAAAAAACGCATGCCACGTCAGCAATTGACGTGGCGGTTGGCAACCATTGAATATTTTCTCTAACTTGCCATTCTTTTGTTCCCCGAAATAAATAAATAAATAAATAAAACAGAAGTCCGTTTAATAATGTCATTTAATTTTTCTATTTACGATAATGAAAAGTGGCTGATAAATAGATTTGGAATAAAAATAAGAAGTAAAAAAAAAGTAATTTATTGTTTCTAAAAACAATTTTTATATATAAGTCTTTTTGTTTTTTTTTTCTTCCTTGTTGCCCCCCGCTCCCTACTATCCATCACCTCATGCTGCCGCTCGCCATCGATCATTGATTGTAGCCGCCAAGAGGAGTAAGAAAAAGAAGAGAGGAAAAAAAGAAAAAAAAAAATTAAAATTAAAATTTTAAAAAATTCTACTTTACAAAAAAAAATTATAGATCGTATCAAATGCATTTCTATTTTTTTCTATCCCGAGAATAGAAATTTTGTATAACTATCAAATGCATTTTTTTATTCATGAATTGTTTTAGAGATTATAAATATAAAGAGACTATTTTTGAAAAACAAAAATTTATTTTTTGAAATAGAAATGTTGTTATCAAACGCATCCTTATTAATATAGAGTTGAATTGCTTTCCCATGGAGTAATTCTTTTCCATATGGAGATTGTGAATGAATTTTTAGGCGCGCATAATAAATATTATATTCCTCTAATTTTCTATTTTTTTGTTTCTAAGAATAGGCTTGGAACATAAATTCACTTGGTAATGAAATTTATATTTTACTTGATGAAATAAATTTTTACTCTAGAAATAGGTTTAGAATAGAAATGAGAAGTAAATTTTTTTTACTTTTCTATTTCTAGAACAAAAATAAGAAATAAAAAATCTTTTCATCATTCGCTCTTGCTACAAACTGGCCCACTCGTCATCGCTCGACGCTAGTCACTTGCCATATGTTCGTTCGCTGCCTCTTATAGCTATTTGTGAGGGAAAAATTTTGTGTCATTAAACGAATTTCTATTTCAAGGATAATAATTTCATGTGGCTATCAAACGCATATTTTAATTTACAAACATTTCCAAGGAATTAAAAATAGAAAAATATGTTTCTGACCAAAAATTAATTTCCATGCTAGAATAATTATCATCCGCACCCATAATTTCTGGTTTGTCATAATATGTCGCAAGATGCGAGTGCCTGGACTTGCTTTTTCCAAACCATTTAAAGCTTTTCATAAACCTTTTAATGCTTACTTTCTTATGAACTTTTAAATACAAAATATTATTAATCTATCGTTAGATGATTAAAAAAGTTCACATAAATATACGTATGTGGTGCTGAAAAATGAGGCAGAGCCGGTGGAAAATGCTATATCATGGTGGCAGATTAATGAGAATAAGAAGACGGGGGAGATCAGCCTGAACGTACTTTTTAAGTGGTTTCTTCCCCTTCTTTCCCTTGTGAATCGGGGCTCTCTCTTGGGAGATTTCATTCGGTTTCTGTCCAAATTTCGAGACACAATGGATGTTTTTTCTATTCTAACGGAAGATGAGTCTTAAAGAATTGAAATTCCATCTTCTCCCACGCAAAGATTGACCAAATGTTCACTCTATATAATGTAATTATGTACCTACTAACTCACTTTATCTAAATCTGATTTTTTATACAAGCCAATCCTATGTAGGCGGGGATCGGCCCCACGATTTCGTCATCCTTCTAATCAGGTTTGACTACGACGAGGGCGTTTGAAGGGATGGTTGTCGGCAGACCGCTATCCTTAGTAACTTTCTCCGTGATTACATGAAAATTCAATCACATTTCAATTGGTTTCGCCTCTATTTGGCTGAAATTGGATTGCTAACGAAATATTTTTCACCGAAATTGGTTCATAATTTTTTGTTAAGAGAAGATAAATTATGTGGCGATTTCGATCATGGATCCCAATGAACCACAAGGAATAGATACAACTCATGACAACATAATGCAAAACACTTTGTCAAAATTCAATTGATGACAAAGTAAGATGATAAAGAGATATAATATTGAATTTAAATTGACGATGAAGATTTCTTAAATACAACTCCAGTACGGAAATTGAAAGACATTTGAATTGTGGAAGAGTAAATATAAAAATAAATTTGCTAAAAAATTGAATTCTTTGGTTGATCGAAGGGGTCATCTACATGAATATACTTAGGTATTTATAGCCTAACATAATCGATAACCACTTATGCATGGTTACTATTTAAATCTTTAGACTTGCCACAATCTTAAACTTCATAACTCCATGTAATCCTTATCCGAAGCAAATTCCAACCATCTTTAATACTTATCTTAAATATTAATCATATGGTAAAATCATAATTGATCAATATATCGACAGTGTTACCTAGTTGTCAATATTCATGATTGTCTTTGCAATATAACACTTGGCGATCGATATAGCTTTTACTCATCAACATTAAAGTCAATCGACAGCTAATCACAATCGCACGATATCTATATCGATAGCAACATTCGATCGTCAGATGTCCAAAAGTCGATCGACATTTTCCCTCGTGCCGATAGTTCCGTCCACAATCGGCCAAATCCAGCCCCAATCAAACCAACTTTTCACCGTCGTCGTGATCTACAACAGCATGGGCGCGTCGGCGGGTAGGCACTTGCTAGGACGAGATCGAAAGCGTACCGCTCTGACGCCTAACCGTGGAAAAAAATTAAAGGCCCAAAAAGCAGATGGCTCGGCTGTCCCGTTCCCGTGCACCGCCCCACATGCGATTGTTGGCCAGCACCACGCGTCGCGCATCCGCTGGCCTCTCGCTTTGACTTGATTCCGCCGCGACCATCCTGGGCCCCCATCCCCGGATCCGACGGCGGCGACGCCACCTTTTCGCACCTACTTTCGTCCGACCCGCGACCATCGTGCGGTCGCAGTTGGTCCTAACCTCGTCCCTTTTCCTTCCTTCTCTCTCTCTCTCTCACGGTTATTTTTGCTTTTATCTTTTGTTGTTGGAAAGTGCTAGATTTACATCGTGAACCACGTGCGACGGGACACGCGGACACGATCAGCACACGGAGCGGCCTGCAGCGTCGTCTCGATTCGGAGTCACGCTGCATGCGGTGCTGTCGCGTTGAAAAAGGTTGACCCCTAAGCTGTCGGATACTGACCACGCTTTCCGCGGGATCCTCTATTCGAGCTCGGTCTATCTGAATTTTTCAAGTAGGTCTGTCAGAATAAATTATAATCAACTTGATTTTTAATCTATATTTGATATGTTAAATTATCATATGAATTAATTCTAATCAGTAAATTAATCATAAATGAATTTGGAATGAGAAAACTAAAAATAAAATGAATGTTAAATAAGTTCATAATACTCATTCATTCTTTTACTTATCTCATGCTCGCCCATTATATGCTCTCACTTTAGCTTAGATTGACTATTTGAGTTTTGATTATTCTCAACTCGATCCATCCAGAGCTTTCTCCTCAAAGTAGGAAATAGGCATGCTCTTCTCCACGCCCACCGTTTAGGATATTAGCTCGTTATAAAGATATAGTGATAGGGCGGGCTTTAAATGAAAATCGTCTGTCATTCTCGTTTCGCAATGCCCGTTCCCTTCCTCAAAGGGGCATGCCTCGAATCCTGCTTTTTAAGAAAAAAAAAAAAATGGTTTCTTTCTTGGGCGGATGACATGCGCAAGAGTCTCTTCGAACATTCCACTAGTTTCCGTTAGGTAGAGGGTAACGTTAAACAAAGAAACTACGGATCACCGCCCCTTTTTCCTTAGTTTACGAAGGTCAAGATTACTGTTGTCTCAACAGCTATTGACAAGCCTCCGAGAAAGAAAAGCAGAGAAGAAAAATCATGTCTGGGCCCCAAAAATATCGGGGGCAGTATCTTCGTGTACAGCCGATGCGCGTGTCGGAAGCCGCACCATAACATCCGTGCGATCGCCGTTGGTCTGGTGGGTACAGGAACTGGCCTGTCTTCCACAAAATCACTGCTCGATTCGGATCATGAGCAGACCCTGGGGACAACTCGCGCTGTGTTGCTTGATTATGACATGCATCATGTGGAGAGATTTTCAATTATTCATTCATATTGTAGTAGGTGCGAGATCTTTATAATAAATATAAGAGAATATGAGTCACCCGTTTTTTTTTTCTAGGGGACCATGTTCAATTCTTCCGCCGTTCCGACCATTAATGACCTTCTCTCCCTAGGAAATTCCGATTGAATGTCTGTGTACTATAGGCCTTCGCAAAGCAGCATAACTTCGGATCTCACTACCCACTCCCACAAAGGAAAAGTAGGATTCTTGAATTAGTCAATTTCCCGCATCACTATTTGGTCCATGATTCCACAAATTGCAATTATATAACAGGGTAAATGGGAGCACTTTTCTTCCTCCCTTTTATGATGAGCAGGTCACTAGTTTAGCCCCTTTTTCCTTTAGCAGGGTAGACGCAATAAATAATTTCTGAATTTTGGCTCAATATGTAATTTGATCATTAAATTGTTAATTTATTCAATGTGATCTCTAAACTTTAACTCAATAGACAGTATGATCTTTAAACTTTTAATTCGTTTGGTGTAATTCCTGAACTCTTGGTATATGTTCAATACAATTTCTAAACTGTATGAAAATATTCAATGTAGTTTTTTCTTTAATTGAAGATTAGGCTTATTGATTAAATTGAACATTTTCCTGTAATTCATGGATTATTGAATAGGTACAAAAAATTCAAGGACTACACTGAATAATTTAAAAATTCAATGACCATACTATTTGTATCATTTTTCTTTCTTTTTTTCGTCAATTGTCTTCTTTCGTCCTCTTTCTTTTTTTTTTTTTTTTTTAAAAAGTTGCTAAGTTTTTTTTGCAATATCTTGTCTCAAACCTCGAGGTGATGAGACGATAAAGATTCTCACACACACACCTACCTACCTTGCATGGTCAGCATATATTATGCACTTTAAAGAATGTATATAGATATCTATACTATAATAAGGTATGGATGAACAGCTTTTGCCGGTCGATGTCCAATTTAGAAATGCAGACGGGATTGGCGGAATGTCCAGCACGACCTCTTCCCTACTAGGAAAATCGAGAAGCATATAAAATATTATGTGCTGATCATAATTATCAACAACGAAAGAAAAAATACACGCGCCTCCTTTTGTGGAAAAAAATTATTTTATATATTTAAATCTTGCATCGCAATCATAACTCCATAATTATCCCCCTCCCTCCCCCACCCCAAGCACAAGGTTTTATTTAATATTTTGTGTATTATACTATAATCGTATGGTTGCCGTTCGCGTAGTTTGGCATAACGATACATACGAATTACATACTCGTTGATTTGCCCGATAGGCACGTTGCGAGCCAATCACGAGAGGCCACGCGAGCTTGAGATTAGGGTTCTATTAAATTTTTATGAAGTTGAAGAGTAGACCTTTAGGCAATATAATATATGGTTCGTTTCTAGACGTATTATCCATGTAGTTTGTTGCTATCGTCAATTATTTCTGAACAAAGGAGGATGTATTTTGTAATGTAGGCGTGTACACGTGTATGTTTATAAACTCAACGGAGTATGAGGAAGATGACAGAAATTGAAACAAAAAAAGGAGGGGGGGGGTTTAATGCCGTTGAAAATTTCTCCGTAGCATATATATCCCATTCATTTCGAAAAAAAATTTGAACCGATATCTTGTGACACGTATATTTTCATCTTACAAAAAAAAAAATCCCAAATACGTGCCCTCGTGAAACATTTACCACAAAGTTACATTTCATCCCACAAAAAACTCCAAATCGGTCAAATCTACCCTCTCTTAAAATGTATTTGCATTCTAACAGGATATTGTATAAGATGCTAATGGAAAGTGAATTTGGATCAGGGGTAACAGTTTGAGTGTTTTTTTTTTTTGTGAGACAATTAATTAAATATTTTAGAGTTGTACAAATTTAGGATTTTGCACGAGATGAAAATTAGTCTAAAATAGATATGTCATGGGGTGCTGACTTTTGATTGTTTACAATATTAACTCAAAAAAAAAAAAAACCACATGCCGCATGCATTTTGCAAATGCAATCGATTAATCCATAAAAATTCCAAGCATCCCAACTTGGTTCCCTTGATTAATTGTGTGCTGTTGTCATTGTGTATCTAATAAATATTGGTGGGTGACGCATTGGCATTCCAAAATATCCGCGAGGTAATCTTCTGTCTTATTTTATTTTTTTCGCTAAATATTAATATATTCCAATGAATGGTTCGCGGTCGTGGTCGTTAAGATATTTAATTCTTCCTCTTCGAACAGATTATTTATGTACAAAAAAACAGATTGTTTATGGAATTAAAAGCAATTTAAAAGGGAAAAAGTCAGCTTTTGTTGCATATAACTAACGAGAAACAAATAATTGCTAGAAACGAACCCATTTCATTATTATTAAAAAGAGGACCATTAAAGTAAAGTTTTTTACGTCTGTGTCTCTCTCGGGTTCATCAAATTGGGTCCAAACCATACCAACATTCAACCGTTGACTTTCAATGGGAAGGAGACACGTGTAACGAATTATGGGATGCGTGAAGAGAAGATAAAATTTTTGGGTATCGAGGTCTCTGTGCACATAAGGAAAACAGGCAACATGCACCTAACTTTGAACAGGCCATCCTTGCTTACTTTTTCATTGCGCTGGAACATGTCGAGCAAAGCACGCCTGCTTTAAACTAAGAATTTGCCTTAAGAATCCCTGTGATCATGCAAATTAACAAGCCTTATCCAATCACGTATCTATTCGCTCCAGTACGCTGAATTAGACATAAAAACTTTCACGTGATAACAAAGCGCTTTGTAACTATTCATTCCCCATATCATTAAGCTTCAAATGCTGTCAAGAAGATTTCAAGAATTAGGTAGATATCTAATCATGCGATATGATATTTTGGGAGTACCTAAAATTTCCTTAATCACTCGGCTTAGGACACGAGAATATATAAGACCATGATTGGTCCAAACTCACTTATTTGGATATATACCAAATTTATACGAAGTCACATCAAATTCCCATATATATATATATATTTTTTTTTTTCCCTATCATGGGGCGGTTGATGATGATGGATGCCAAAATCATTACAAAAGCACTGTACAATCGCAGCATCGACTCCCATAATTGTAGAGGGAGACAAAATTCACTTTTCCTTAAATTTCCACAATTTTACAAACGTCAAAAAACATCATCATATAATAAAAATAAAAGTAAAAATATCTCCTATTCTCTCTCTCCTCTCTCTCTCTCTCTCCTGTTCGAGTACCACACGAATTTACAGGAACAGTAACAGCAGATGCTGCGGTCGTTGCATGCGTCGACTTCGTACTCTCCTTCTCCTCACACCACCATAAAAAAGATCGAGCAGCTGAACCGACCGTCGCTGTCCTCAGCACCTTTCGATCGATACGCGAAGCGGACGAGAAACGGACGGTCGGATTCGCCTCGCTTATGGACTGCGACCTCCTCCTGCCTCCCCGCCATTCTCGATCCCTCCGCTTCCTTCCCCTCTCCGGCGGTGCTCCTCCCTTCTCCGGCCGCTCCCTCGCCCTCGCTCTCCCTCTCTGAGCCTCGCCTGATTCCCGCCGCCGCCGCCGCTCGGGGTATCTCTCTCTCTCTCTCCCTCTCTCCCTACGTGTCCGTGCGTTTTCGCGATTATCGTGTGGCAATCTGCTCCATGCGAGGGAACGGCGAAGCGAAACGACGAGGTAGTCGCGTCGAGTCATCGCGGTGTTTCTTTTTTTTTTTTGCCCTTTATTCTGGCTCGGCATTGTTGGAAGTTCCGTTGGATGGAGAAATTTCGTTTTTCTCCTGAAAGATTTTTTTTTTCTTTGGCAATTTTGTGGATGATTTCAAGTTTTTCTCTCTCGAAAGAATCATGGGATTGTGCCGAGCTGCTGGTTTCATGGAGCTTCTTCGCGTTCTGGAAAAATCTGGTCGAGCCTTTTTCTGCTTCGAGAGGAGTGAATTTCGATCTTGACCTTCGCGTTTCTGCTGACTTTCCCGTCTTCGTCAGAAGAAGGAGCAGAGCAGTAAGCGCTGCTTTGGAAAATGCTCGCGTGACCTTTGTCTTGGCCATGACTAGGAGAAGCAACGCTCTCGTGGGATTCAGTCCTCGAGAAGTCGCTGGCCACCGCAGACCCATCTCCTTCTTTTCACACTGAATTTTGAGCCTGAAAGCAGAGAAAAAACCGCGGCGACCTTTCCATTGATTTCCTAGAAAAGGGAAACAGTCCCGGAAATGAATGCCTGCCCGTTTTTCCTTTTTGCTGCTTTGGCTTTGTTTATTCATTTGAAAAAGAAAGGAGACTAAACCGGATTTGGTGTTATTTCTTGTCTGGGTTCGATGAACTTTTCTCCCAACTTGCGCGTGGTTATGGAATTCCATGTAAGCATGATTATGCCCTGCAGCGTCCTTTAGATTCCCAGGTCTTTTGGAGCTTTGTGCTTTTACGTACTCGAGCTCAGCTATCTGAGTCAGATCGTGTTGTTCATCTGGTCACTGGGTCGCTCCAAAACCATGTGCTTTCGTTCTCTGTGTGGTTCTTGAGACTAGTGGACGGGACGAGTACGAAAAGGGGAAATGAAAAAGGACATTTTTTTCATCGAGGACTAGGTTTCCCAGGAAAAGAAGTTTCTTTTGTAATTAAAAATTAGTCTTGTTTCATTTCTATCTTTCCGTGTAGTATGCAATCAAGATAAAAAGACGTTCGGATGTTGAATCTCTGGAAGGGATTAAGTCATCTTCATTGTACAGGTCATGGGGCATTTCTCCACCATATTTAATGGCCTGGCAAGATCATTTTCGTTTAAGAAGGGAAGGAGCACTGGGGATTGTGATGTTAGAGAGGCCGCAGAAACCATGGCAAAAGAGGCGAAAAAGAATGACTTGATACTGTGCTCATCTGGCATTGTAAATGTCGATGGCTCAGAAAACTTCGCTTCGGTTTTCTCTAAGAGAGGGGAAAAAGGAGTGAACCAAGATTGCTGCATCGTTTGGGAGGTATGTCTTGAAACCTGAATGCATGAGATTCTATTGGGGTCACATTCATTGTTCCCACATTCATTGTTTATTTTATGAAATTCAACTACCTAGCCGTTGTGATTTGCAGGAGAGGAATTGTTCTAATTTTACAATTGCTTAGAACGTCTGGTCGCTTTTCATTTTGAAGATTCTGTTTGAACAACCTGTCATTTGGTGTATAGAAGTTCAGAGTCTATCAAATATCCACTTGCTCAGCTCGTCTTCTTGTCTCAAGTCGTTTGTACATTGCATGCTGTGAAGACTGATAAATCTGTGCCAATTTGTGTTGGAGTTTCCTTCTTTTTGCTTCATTTTGAGCAGAACTTATATTCTTAAGATCACCTGTATACCATGGATTGTTACTCATGGCTGGTATATTCTAGTTTTTCTCATTGAAGTTAATATATACTGACGATGTAGCTTTTGGTGATAGGAATTTGGGTGCCAAAATGACATGATCTTTTGTGGGATATTTGATGGGCATGGCCCATGGGGACATTATGTGGCAAAAAGGGTCAGACAGACGATGCCACCCTCTTTGTTGTGCAATTGGCAGGAGACTCTTGCTCAAGCTTCCCTAGATCCAGATCTTGACTTGGAATCAGATAAGAAGTGTCATCGTTTTAATATATGGAAAAGTTCCTACTTGAAGACTTGTGCCACCATTGATAACGAGCTCGGGCAGCATCGAAAGATTGATTCGTGCTACAGTGGGACCACTGCTTTGACTATTGTCAGACAGGTATTACTATATTAGCACAAACACCTCAAATTTTCATTGCTTTACGTAGGCTCTGTATGGGGTGCGTTCATGAATCTGCTGTCATGGTAATGTGATAGATCATTTTGGCTGTGGTTGCCATGTGATATAAGTTTATTGGATCTGGTTTGTTAGGTTGCAAAATAAGAACTGATAATGAGGAGTGCATCTTCCTAACGATAGACTTTCAAGAGGCAATATTAAGATGGCTAGCTTTCTAGGCAATTCAGATGTATAGTGGACTTTGTTCTCAGCAAATGTAACTTCAAATCTGGACCAGACAAGACATTTCAATATATTCATAACATGGAAGGTCAGTTCCATCAATAGATTTCTATATGCACACTCCATACAAAAGAAACAGTTGATAAAATGAACAACCATTTTGCCGCTACTAAGATTAGTGATTGGCCTGCCAGGGGAGTTGTTTATTTAGCATTTCTACTTCTTCAGGAACCGTTCCTTCGGTGGAAGCTAATGAAATTGATATTTTGGCAGGGGGAATACATCATCATAGCCAATGTAGGTGACTCACGAGCTGTATTAGCAACTACTTCTGAGGATGGGAGCTTACTTCCCATTCAGCTCACTGTTGATTTTAAACCCAATATACCTCGTTAGTCCCCGTGCCTATAACTCCTCTCATGGTTTAGCTTCTCTTCTGATCTTCACACTTCTGTTGATCTTGCTGCAGACGAAGCTGAGCGGATAATACAATGCAATGGGAGGGTATTCTGTTTAGAGGATGAGCCAGGAGTGCACCGTTTATGGCTGCCAGATGGTGAATCACCTGGACTTGCAATGTCTAGAGCCTTTGGAGATCACTGTGTGAAAGATTTTGGACTTATATCTGTGCCTGAGGTGACACAGAGAAACATAAGCAGCAGAGACCAGTTTGTTGTGCTGGCGACTGATGGGGTATGTTTTCTGCTGTTAGTCGTTTGAGCTTTTAAAGGTGGGACGAAAAAGAAGAAAGTCAAATTTTAAATCAGAACTGTCAAAACAGTAACAGGCATGTGGTGGTGCTATATATAATAGAATATATGCTCTGGCAATAGAGGTTTTCTAGTTTCTAGACGGTAACATTACTCCTGAAAAAAATTTAGATTTACGCAAATGTCAAATTTGAACTGTTAAGTCACCCAAGTTTCGAGTACTCCACATAGTGACCCAATTTCAAAAGCCTATGTGACCCAATTTCAAAAGCCATGTGACCGAACTTTTTCATCTGGCATATTATCATGACAAGCAGGAGTAAGAATAATCGTCCTGCAAGAGTGGGGGGAGAAAATGTCACCTCTCCTGAAGAGCGTCCTTGTTGATTATCTAATATCATGCGACCTTCATCAAGCCTCTTGTTTTTTTTTTTGACCTTCATCAAGCCTCTGGTTTGCACGGGCAGTTAGATACTATTTCGCAGTATGAAGTACTATTGAATAGCGATCGCTTCTTATGTTGCTCTTTTTTTCCCTGTCAGGTGTGGGATGTTATATCTAATCAAGAAGCAGTGGACATTGTATCCTCAACGCCAGACAGGAGCAAGTCTGCCAAACGCTTAGTCGAGTGTGCTGGCCATGCATGGAAACGCAAGAGGCGTGGAATTGCAATGGACGACATATCAGCCATTTGTCTCTACCTCCACTCTTCCCCTCTATCTCAGCAAGTTCACCCCATCAAGTCTCCGAAGTAACCATGTGAGGAACGGTTCATCTAACGGGGATCGCCACCCATGCTAAATTTGATCGAAAAAGTCCAGATCGTGCTGCTTTCACGCGCCCCCAATGCAACCACGCAAGCCCAGCTGTAAATATAAGCCAAGTGCTATAATATCGGCACTTGTGCCGACAATTTCCTCTGCATAGATTAGCGCTCAGGCAATCCCTTCGGCTTCTTTAAGGAAACAGTAGCAGTTTTGTAGTTAAATCCATTTCTTTCCCGCGCTACCGATGAAGTTAACTGTACTCCTTTACGAGGCGGGGGTGGAACGTTGCATCTTCATTGGAATGGTCAGGGGAAGGAACTCAAATTCGGGCAGGACTGGCTATTTGTCTTCCAAAAGAACCGATTCATCGACCCATAAACGATAAGAGGGTCAGCACTCGTGGGCTTACAATGTCGAAAACTTCAATTTTGGCTGCGAGACGAAATCGAATGTCTTGACTTTTGATGTTGCGTTTGGTGATTCGTTGAGAAGAATCTGCAGTTGATGATTCAGCGATGTCTGAATGGAGATGGGCCAGGGAAGCATATTTACATGCACTGGATAGAGCCCATTAGTGGCCACTGGGACCTGCACGGGGTTTAGAAGATTTCCCATGAATCTGGTGCACTTAGGAAACGCTAACGGGAGAACCATGGAGACGGCAGAACCTCGCAAGATAAAAGCTGTCACATCACACATAAGAGTGGCATCAGAAATCATAATTCCCGTCAAAAGAACAGTCCTGCGTCGCGCGACTACTGAATTCGGTTGTGCTTTCCATGTGACGTCGTGACCCTCTAATTAATGTTTTCAATTTTCGAGTTAAGACTTTCTAACATGATGCAGAGCACGAGTCAAGAATTCACATCCGATCTAACGTGCCTTACAAGCGTGAGATGGCAGAAATATCTGACGACATCCCTAAAAAAATCTTCCCCGTGTTATTCCGGGCCACGTTTGTCAACAATGATGAAAAACAGCAAAGCGCAGCTTCTGTCGTTGTGGGTCTCATTAGGACTTCCGAAACTAAGCATGCTTCAACAAGGAAACCGCACAACATGAGTGACTTCTTGACCTGTCCTTCATTTTATGTCATGTACCACCTACCGAGCCAGACCAAAACGCGTAGTCCTATCATGATGGAGTAGATGACGTGAAATTTAATCTCTGCCATCCCCGACCAAAGTTCTCTGGCACGCCCGGGAAAATTACCCGATATTAATTCATTCTAAACATTTCAATTCCACCTATTTGGTCTTTGAACGTTTGCATGAAATTTTAATTTAATCATTTTGGTGAATTTTCACTTGAGATCGCCGACGTGGCGGTCCAATCATCACCGTTATCTAACATGGCACGTCGTTATGTCAGCGATTTTCCAATGGAAATTGGCCAAAAATTTACATTAAAATTTCTAGCAAAGGTTTAAGATAAAATTGACAAAATAAAAAGTTTATGACTAAATTAACATCGGTAAAAGATGTTAAAGATCAATCTTGTAATTTTTCCCATCATGTTCTGTTTATAAATAAACTCAAGATGCTTTCACATGCACATCCCCGCTACATGACAGTAAGCTTCAAGTGAGACTTCGTGATTTTTTATGACACAAAAAATCTTATGCTTGTACACCCATGTCACAATTATTTTAAACTAATTTTCTTATCGCAAAAAATTATGAATTGATACGCTCAAATCATATTTATTCCAAACTAATTTTTGCATCATAGAAAAACCCAAATCGATACCCCCATATCACATTTATCCAAATCAATTTTTGTGTTACAAGAAATCCCAAACTAATATACTCGTGCCACATATATTCCAAACTAATTATATATTACAAAAAAATCCAAAATCTTAGATTTTGATATCTAAAAATTTGCTGATTTTGACTTAAGTTTTGAAAATATGTAAAAATGTCTAACTTTTAATAACATGAAAATTAGCTTGGGATAAATATGGCACAGCCGTATTAATTTGAGATTTTTTTTTACGCGGAATTAGTTTGGAGCAAATGTAGGGCAGGCATATGTATTTAGGACTTTTCATAACACAAAAATAATTTTGAAGTTAAACATGACATGGGTATAGGTTATTGTGATATTTGGTCGGAAAAATGTATATGAATTGGCATATAGACCATTTAAGGCATGAATAATAACCATTCTATTATAAATTTTTCTATTTCTAATTTATGGATGAGTTTCTAAGCAAAAAATACGCATGTGATAATTATATAATAATTTTCTATGATATAAGTCAAAGGATGAAAATGAATTTGGTAACTAAGAG
Source organism: Eucalyptus curtisii (assembly GCA_017140595.1). Taxonomy (NCBI): domain Eukaryota; kingdom Viridiplantae; phylum Streptophyta; class Magnoliopsida; order Myrtales; family Myrtaceae; genus Eucalyptus; species Eucalyptus curtisii. The sequence continues at coordinate 38,656,047 of CM029501.1, forward strand.
GAAGTTCTTATTTTGAGGCTAAGGAGGGGTCATGTGTGTGGGATAGCATATTTGCCACAAATTTTATTTTCGTTCTCTTTGGCTCATATCATAAGCAAATTTTCTAGTATCAGAGCCATGGCATTTTTTTAGCACGTTTTTAGTTAGATAAGGGAGACTTTTTAGACAATGACAAAATCCTCTGAAATTTCCACACCAACTACTATGAATGCCCCAGTTTCTCTTAGCCCTCCTTTAGAACTTCTTGCTTCCAATGTCTCTAAGATTGACTATCTTTATGAGGTTTCCTATCTCAATGAAGATAGTAAAATTTCATAAACTTACCTTCTACTTATAAATTGGTATTCTGCTTTTGCTCAACCATTCTCTTTTTCACGTATCCATTCTATTAAGTAGCTTATTAAGCATACTCTTAAAGAAGTTAAAATATATGTCCAATCCTCGAAATTTGACTAGCATCCTATCCCAATTACTTAGTAAGAACACTTTGTCACCCATCTGACTTTCCAAGAAAATGGATATAGCAGGGATATGTGCACCTTCACTTTGGTGCTATTAGACTTACTTTATCCTTCCATGGAAGGAAAGAGTTACCCATAATTCACATATGGTCCTTCTAGACATCCATTTTATGGACTACCAACATGCTTGCGTTGATACTATCCAAACTACCATCAATGTGGGAACACTGTTTATTATGTCGTTTCCTAACTTCAATATGGCTTTCTCGGATCCACAACTTCTCTTAGCCTTTAAGGTTTAGCTACATATTACCGGAGCACCTCAGGCTCCAGATTTTATTGTTGCTAACTTGCATTACCAAATGGTGTATTGGTTTCCGAATCATGTCGTTGACCTCAACTTCCTTGGTTCTGAAGATGCTTTGTTCATTTTGATGGATAATGATCAAACTTCTTGTATCCATGTGCCTAAACAAATTCCTCAAGATCAGCTAGTTAAGTTACTCCCAGATACGTGGGTAACTAATTATGAAAAAATTCACCAGAATTCTAGGCCCATCCAATTCACAGAGTCCTAGTTTACTAAGAAGAAATATGGCATAGTTGTCATCAAATTTAGCAAGGAAAAGAAAGAAGCCACATCTTCTGTTTTTCCTAGTATTCTTATGATGCAACCATGTGCAACTCATGTTCCAACCAACAATGGCCACGCAGATCCAAAATCCACGATTGAATGTTTTGACCAGGAAAAACTCCTATTCATTACTACAAAGATCTCTGTACAAGACATTGTTTTTGAGATCATGATTGTCGGTGTTTCCTTTGTACAAGTCCTCTAGATGAAGAAGAAGATGATAGGCTATCCAGAAGAAAGAAACCGTCAAAAGATAAACTTTACCAGAGATACCTTGATGGAGACCCCACTTTTGGACCTCTTGGTGAAAATGGAGGAAGATACCAATTCACGATCTCATATGGACTATCTCGATCATACCCTCCTCCAAAAATCCCTAAACCATGTGAACCTCTTCCACCTCCTCAACCACCACCCAGAAAGAAACCTTCACCCCAAAAGTCAGTTGTCTCACCCTTCTATAAACCCATCCACAAACAGGTTAAAAAGAACTATTTTCCTCTAGAAGTACCCCCAAGCACCTTTGCCCTCATGTTTCCCAAAACCAGAAGAACCACTTGTCCTTCCATTTGTCTGTATGCTCTAACTCTCAGACTTTCCTCCTTTAGAAAGATCTAACTATAGTGCCCCATTCCCGACATTAGAAGAGTTTACAAATGTTCACAATCAATTTCATCATATTCCTAAGGTCCCAAATCCTACATATATTGACGATAATGGAAGACAAAAGAAAGTCATGACTACTGAAGCTATCATGAATTGGCATTCAGAAAATGCCTTGGCCCAAAATAATGTTCTCAAGACAATTGACACCAAGCTTTCTACTATCTAAGCTTGTCTTGATCATATTAACCAAAAAGTTAATCAAACGGCTTTGGTCACAAATAATTGCTTAAGACATTCTAGAAGAAATTTCAACAAATGAAATCTGGAAGATATGTTTCTCATCATCATTTGGAAGACCATATGGCTAAAATGAAAAAAATTGAGGAGACAAATCAAGCTCGTGCTGGATGGAAAATTTGTTCCTCCTCTAAATCCGTTTTTCCAATTTTGGCAAATGATTCCAATAGAGGTAGGCCCCTTTGGGGCTACATCAATTATCTCAATTATTGACAAAGCTCCAAAGCCAAATCAAAGAAATATTGTTACGCTCCGAAACTGTATTAGAGATATAGAAAGACAAAGAAAAATTAATGAAGAAAAGAGACCAGCTCCTTAACCTTTTCCGGAGCCTCCCTCTTCTCATATGGTCCCAAATCCACTTGAGGCATTCTTGCGAGATCAAAGTAGACAAATGATACCAATTTTTGCTGCATTTGACTCCGCCAAGAAAAATACCTTTGAATCAGCCTCAAAATCGGACTTTCTTTCCTCCGAAAATACTTCAACCTCTAAGCCACAAACACCAATATCTCGTGTGCCTCCTATCTATATGACCAATCCCCCCAAAGTAGAGATGGAATCAAATTCATCCGAGTCAGAAGTAGTACACATTCTTGACCCAAACCCTAAACAAAAGTCTTCAACCTCAAAATATTATTTCACGCTCAATGATATCTCATATTTCAAATAGCCAGACATATTACAAGAGTTTTATGCTTGACTTAACACCAAAGCATTTTTTTTTTCACCCAAAAAAAAAAATACGACTGAGTTTGTAAGTAGATTTACTGGAAGTCTAAAAGATTGGTGGAGAACTGTTCTTGACCAGAATTAAATGACATTTTTACTCTAAACAAACTTCCATCAAACGATCCATGTGATCCACCACTTCTTTATTGGTAAACCATAGGATCTTCTTGAACTTAGAAGAAAAGAATTTTTTGAAAGAAAATACTGCTCTTTACGAAAAAAAAAAACATCTCAAATAGACATTTCCAATAAATGCTTAAAGTATTCTATACTCTTGGAGCTGATACTAACCTAAAGCATGTATTTTTGGCTTCCATTCCACAAGAGATTGGCCAAACTTTGGAGAAATCCATACAAAATAAGCAAAAGACGGTTGCTAATATTCCTCTTGGGAAACTCCCGCAAGAGATACATCTTGCTCTTGATGATCTTTGCATCCAAATGAAGGTTTTCGAGACTTACCTTAAAAGCAACAAAGAACTTGACCGCGTTTATCAAAAGCCTGAGTTAAGAATCAAGTGTTCAAAGAAAGACTCCTATGATAGTCCTTTAAAAACAAATACACTTCAAAAAATTCTCTTTAAAACATATGAAGAAAAAGTGCAAATGATGATTTTTGCGAAAAAGGCGCTCTAGATGGAGTTTCTAGAAAGCATAGAAAATCTTAGAGGTGTTACATTTGCAACAAGAAAGGCTATTTTGTCAAAAATTATCCAAAGGACAAAGGAAGAATTTTCCATTTAATCCAAAAGATAGAGAAGCAAACTGGAGTATCACTCCAGAATCATAAAGTTGAATCGATCTTTTCCCTGGAAGATGAACCAACCAAACACATTGTGTTTACTATTCATACACGATCATAGATTAGTTACATTGAAAGCTCATCCGAAGAACCCAAAGAAGAGGTATTCTTCTTCTCTAAACCTCCCACAATCTAAGATCTTTGTACATATACTCCTTCTATCCTTCCAAATTTCCCAAAAAAATATATCTATCCAAGTATGATAAGCCTATTTCTCTTATAGCCCTCATCAACACTAGAGCCGGTGCTTCTATTCTTGACACTAAGGGTAAGCGGTTTCAGATTCCTTACAGGTTTCACCTAGAACCGTGAAATTACCCTTGGGTATAGGTTCCTCATTTTTTGGAAATTGAAACCTACCCGTTAGAACCAAGAACCCGGAACCTATCCCATCACAAGTTCTAGGGTCCTACAGGTTCTCTTTTTATTTTTCATTTTTAATTAAAAAATAAAAATGAATGTAACAATAATAAACAAACTTGTCATTTATCAAAGAGAATACAAAATGAACAAAACTATTAACAGAGGAAAAGGAATTCTTGGCAAGGAATTCAAATAGATAGAAGAGAGAAAATGGAATAAAAATCTGCATTGAAATGGAACAAAATTCACTAGACAAAAATTTTGTTTCAGAACTTTGTATTAGGGAATTTATAACACAATAAAACAAACTAGCCCATAAAAACAAGAGTATTAAAATTGTAGATATGACATTAAAAGAAAGATGAGTTTTTGGTCCTCAAACATCCATAAAAATTTGTTCCCAAGTTTGATCATTGAAATCAAAGGACATAACAATCATTGTTAATAGCTTTAAATTTAAAATTGAAATGTCGTGAATCGATTATTTGTAAATGCAACTACAACAATTTCTTTGCAACTGAAAGTTCACTATATGCAAGGTAGCCTGGCATTGCAATTTGAGTAAATGCTCATTGGACATGACGAGAACTAACATCTTTTGGAACATACATAGCACGATGCTTAACTTGACTATATAATCAACCCATAAATGATAACTAAAGCCATCATATGGAAATGTAATGAGAGATCCTAGTAAACTAAAATAAGTATTAGATGCCTTACCACATGTATTCATTCCACTTTAACTAGTAAACTTTATTTACCGACAATAATCTCCTCATTAAGACAATCAATATTTAAAAAAAAGATTAAATAAAATATTCACTTATTAGATATATAAAAGAAATTACAATATATAAAGATATAAATATTGCTTACCCAACTCGATTTTTGCATTCTCGATACATTTTTCAACATCAATCGGTATACGAACGGCTGTCAACTAATCTTGAGTGCAAATCAAAGTTTCCTCTACTTTGGGAGTTAAAGAATTTCGAAAACCATCAAGCACCCGATGCATTGGAAGTTGACTCTGAAGCAACAATATTCACATGAATAGATAAAATGTCCCGAGCCATCAAAGAATGAATCTTATATTTTGAGCCAATAGTCTTCCACCACATCAAAAGGTCAAGATCAAGAACTTTTTCATTTTTTTTCTTAAAGACACTCATCAAGCTCGGAGTATTGTCATCGCACTCTTGTTCGTTTAAGTGCAAAAACATTTTCTTCCAAGTTTGGGCGCCATACTTCTTTATACATTCATTACCACCCATATCGGTATTGGAACCACTACTATTTACACTCAAACTGTGGCTACCAAAATTTTGATCACTTGAAACAAGAGAAGATTGCTCATAAAATTCATACAAACGCTCCAATGCGTCCTTCACCTTGTAATGCATCTTTTTAATTTTTTATTCATCATCATAAATTTGTCCATACTAGAAACTCACAAAATTCAACTTGACTCTAGGATCTAATATAACCGCAATCAACATCATCATATTCACTTTATCCAAGTTTTCATAATATTTGTAAATTTTTCTTTCATATTTGTACCCATAGCTTGAAGTTTAGGATATGAAGCATCCGCCGCATTTTTCAAATATCTATACAAAAGAGTTATCCTTTCAAAATAATCATTTGAAGTAACATATGAACTCCCCGACATCCGATTGATGGTATCATAAAATACTTTTAGAAATTTCAAAAGAATAATAGCATTTTTTCAATCATCATCTTTAGGAATTTCATGATTAAGATCACTTACAAAAGATAAATCATCTTCTTCAATTCTTTCAAAAACTTTTCTAAACTTTATGGCGATGTTTAATATGAAATAAGTGGAGTTCCATCTAGTGGCAACATCAAGAATAATCGAATCCTTGTAAGTGATCCGTTCACTCTCAATGCAAGATTGAAATACTTTGGCTCTCGTGGGAGAACTTCTCACATATCTAACAATATTTCGGATATGTACAATAGAGTCACGCACTGTAGTCAAGCCATCTCTTATAATCAAATTTAATATATAAGTCATGCACCTCATGTGCAAAACACTACCATCTAATATCAACAACTTTTCTTTTGAAAGCTTTTCCCTCAAGTAACCAATTGCAATATCATTCGAACTAGCATTATCCACAGTAATTGTTGACACTTTTTTTTCCCCACTCCCGGATGCATTTCTCCACCATTTTCCCAATCTCCCTACCCCTATGACTATGCATCACCACAAAATTGGTGTTTGTTTTATGTAATTTCCAATTTTCATCAATAAAATGTGCAGTGAGACACAAATAATTCGAGTTTTGAATGGAACTCCATGTATCAGTTCTTAGTGCAATCCTAAAATTAATCTTTCCAAAATAAGTTTTCAAACAAGTTTTTTCACAAAAATACAATTTCATGCAATCTTTTGCCATTGTAAAACGTGATAAATATTTGAAGAGAGGTTGTAACTCACTGACAAATTCATGAAATCCAACACACTCGACCAAGGAAAAAGGTTGTTCGAGCAAGCGTTTGCCTACAACATTCTTGATTAAATGACCATGTCAATAAGACATTACCAGTACTAGAATCTCCCCTACCTTGTTAGCTATGTCTACATTACGTAATGCAAAAAATTTCTACCAAGGAAACTTCTTGCACGTGGTCAAGTGCTTCCTCATTACAGAAGTACCATTAGTAACACAATCCTTAAATATAGACCCATAATGAATGCATTTCACTTGATATGTTCTTCTATCTTTATCATTGATTCTCGCATAATGATTCCAGCATTCGAATGTATATTTCTTATCACGAGGAGGAAGACGAAAACCAAGTACCTTGTTTGTGGCACTCTTGGTAAGGGATGGCTCTTTTTCATTTTCAGCACCAAACAATTCCAATTTTGTGATCAAAGTCATCTCCTCACGTCCCTCCACTTCCATTTGACTTGTTATTTTGATACAATAACTTCACACATACACAATAATAATATAATATAGTTAGAAATTTTAAAATAAAGATCAAACATTTATAAAATATCAAAACAAATTACTATTCGTGTATTTTAATTTGGAATGATGACAAACAAACCCATCTTGTCACATTCCTTAGGACAAATTCGAAAAATTCAGGTCCCATGCCCAAAACGTTGGAGAATAAGCAACACTCCCAGGCAAGTGGAGGATCGGAAGTCATAACTAAACTTCTCTAGGTTTGGAAAAGTTGCAAGGTCGAATGCATGAAAAAAATATTAGAAATAGACCACCATCGGCTTCTCTCTACAAGGGGATAGAAACATCAAGTGGTACTTCCTTTGATATCACTTAGACGAATCCACCCTTTTGTCGCTCCTTTTTTTTTTTTGACTTTTCTTTCCTTCTGTGAGATTAGAAAGTCACATATTTTAAAGATTTCATTGACCGCATAGCCCATCCTTTTGTCTTCTTTCATTTTTTATTCCTTTTTTTAAAAATCAGCCCATGCTTTGTTCATATTGTCTCCTCTTCAAGCACGCCCAGAACACCCGAATCAAAAAAGCCCCTCAAATTCCAGTAGCATAGGCAAAACACCATAGACGGCTAAAACACGCTCTTTCACTAGACTCCGTCGATCAGCGGACCAACGCAGCCACCGCTAGCCACCAGGCCCACCAAAACGAGTATCGACTTCCAGTCAAGAATAAGGACGTAAAAACCATATCTCATTCACGCGTTTTGTCAAACACGTGGTAGGCGTTGGCTGAGAGGAGGTTACAAACCGGTAGCAAACAATGAGCAAGCGAGACTCAACTTCGCACACCTAAGAAGTATGAAGTATACACAACAAGCCTCGACCATAAACAAAAAGAATAAGTGTGCGCCTAACTTGGACATTTTATCATATAGTTAATATAGGCAAATTGAGTGAGAAACGGAGACGACCGAGCCCGAACATGAGTTCATAGAAATTGACACCTAAGACCTTGCAACAACAGCCCGCACCTAAATAAGGCCGAAAAATCGCATGAACCAGACGAAGACGGTCGGTTTGGCAAGCCTGAAAAAGGGCATCAGGGGGCGTTCGGATGGAGGAACCCTAGTTGGCTCAAGTTGTCATCAAGGGAGCCACTGAGTGAAGGGGGGCGAGCAGCGTCGAGCGTCGTCGAGGGCGTCACCGAATGGAGGGGGCGAGCATCATTGTCGAGGGCGTCGCCGAGCAAAGGGGGGCGAGTGGCGTCGCTGAGCGGAGAGGGGCAAGCGGTGTCAAGTCATCATCGAGGGCATCGCCGAACAGAGGGAGGCAAGCGGCGTCGTCGAGTCATCGTTGTGGGCGTCACCGAGCAAAGGGGGGCGAGCGGCGTCAGGGGGCAAGCAGTGTCACCGAGCGAAGAAAATCAAAGGAGAATCAAGAGTCAGGGTTAAGGGGTAAAGTAGAGAAAGAGAGAGGAGAAACGAATTTAGAAGGAAATTAAAATTTCACTTTTAAGGATTAGAAACCAGGAACCCGGTTCCGAAAAAAAAAGGAAATTGGAACCGGAAACCGGAACCCCTTTCATTGAAATAGGAACTGCGCTCACCCCTACTTGACATAAAAATACTTCTAGAAAAATATCGGACTTTATACACTCGGTATTTTAACTGTGCTTTTGGAGATATCTTTTTCTACAAGAGTTCGAAGTAAACCCATCACCATACAATTCTTTCCTCAAAATTCTTGGCTCTAGCTTACCAAATAAATATATCATTATTGATAGGGATATCCTTACACAAGTTCCTAAACTCAGATTTATGTCTAATGGACTATGGTTTAAAGGCCAGTTTCAAGAATTTGTGGATATTCAAAGATTCTTCATTATTCAAATGAGCATTTTGGATTCAATTTTACAAACCCTTCTTGGGGCATATGTAGACTCTCGCTTGAACTTTGTCCAAAAATGCTTTGGCCCTCTGTGGAAAAATATTGATTTCTTTATCAATATTCTTTTAAAAAAAAATGAGGATGTCAATCCCATCAAAGCAAGTCACTCCAAAATGAATCCGGAACATTTGCTCTTAGTATAAAAGGAATGCTCGGATTTGCTTTATCAAGGGTTAATTGAGCCCTCAAATACTCAATGGGCTTATAAACCATTTTATGTTAATAAGCAGTGAAGCAAAATAAAGGAAAAATGACATTGGTTATCAAATATCAGCCTTTCAATCAATTTTTACGAGATAATAAATTTTCTCTACCACATCAGAATTCTTTATTCTCCAACCTCACCCAAGCCAAAGTGTATTCTAAGTTTGACCTTAAAGCTAGACTTTGGTAGTTGAGAATTCACCCTAGAGATAGGTACAAAATTGGATTTTGTATAAAAAATCAATATTTCCAATGACCGATGCTCCATTTTGGTCTCAAAACAGTTTATTCGTTGTTTCAGAAGGCTATGTGCAAAATTTTCCAGCGTATCCTAGCTACTGTTCAAATTTGCATTGATGATATCCTTCTATGCAGTCTAGATGAAAATAATTATTGTAAATTTTTAGCCCAATTTGTAGACCTAATACGAAAGCATGGCATCATGTTATCCCAAAAGAAGATAATCATTGTCCATAAAGAAATTGAATTTCTTGGAATGCATCTAAAAGATGGAACTTATTATTATGGTTCTCATATCGATGAAGAATTACAAAAATTTCCTGATGAAAATCTTTCTCACAAGCAGGTTCAACAATTCCTTGGGATGGTAAATTATCTTAGGACTTTGTCCAAAAATCATAGAGTTTGTAAGTTTGCTACAACAAATGCTTAAGAAAAATACTCCTCCATGGGGACTATAGCAAACTAAGTTTGTACGCAAGTTTAAGGAAATTTTGCAGCATCTCCCTCATTTACAAATCCCTTCCACGGGGAAAAGGGTCTTGCAAATAGATACAAATGATGAATATTGGGCTACCATTCTTTTTGAAGAAATTGATGGAAAATGACAAGTTTGTGAACACAAGAAATGAAGATTTACTCAAGTGAAAATGCATTACCATTCTATGTTCAAAGAAATTTTCGCAGTAAAATATGGTATCAAAAAATTTGAATTCTATCTTATAGGACATTATTTCCTTGTGGAGATAGACATGTCCTCATTCTCTCAAATGTTGAAGTTCAAGTAGAAGCAAATTCCACATTCACAGCTTCTTAAATGGATAGAATGGCTTTCAAAATATTCCTTTGAAATTAAACATATTGTTGGAAAAAAGAATATACTTGCTAATTTTTTGTCCAGACCAAAAAAATTTGCAACCACCACATCTATAAACATGTATGTGGTAAGAAATCCCAAAGGCGGTTTCAAAGCCCAAGAAATAAAACTCAAATGACCTTCGTATTCATACCCACTAGAAATCCCTAAGTTGATCCAAGCCAATGTTCTTGTTAAGAATCTTGGAAGACTTATGTGGCAATATCATTTCCAATTTTTTAGTGAATATGGTGGTCTTCTCCTCAAACCAAATGGGCCGCATCTAAAAATATCCATTTATTCATCATTTCACCTTCTTCCCATAAGAGGAATTTTCAGAAAAGTTAAAGTGGTTTTATTGGTATTTGTTTAATATGTATACTATTACCATTGAGTTTTTGAAAGCTAAGAGGCCTCTTATCATCAACAGAATTATCCAATGAGAAACCAAGCATAAATATTTTGAGGAAATGCTTTCTTGGTTCAAATCATTAAGTGCATGAAAATGTATTTTCCAAGCTCAACTCAAAGCATGCAAGCCTAACCCAGAAATTTATACAATTATTTTATTCTTTAGGCCCTAGATATATGTCTGGGCCAATGAAGATATGTGTAAAACTCCAGCAGACATTGAAGTATCCACATATAAACCTCAACTTGTGCCAAATGAGATTTTTACAACACTTCATTGTAGAATCACATCTTATCCTCGACAGTTTTGAGAATTGTAAAGAATATTGTGCCAGCGCAATCAAGTCATCCCACTAGAAGCATGGCCAACATAAGATGATCCTACTTCTTGCTTCCTAGGATTGTTATGATGACTATTGCGCAGCTTGTCCGACAATCAATTCTTGCCTAAGAAGATATTACAAAATGGATATGCTGAACACTTCTGAATCACCAACAAATTCACAAGATCCAATTTCATCATCACAAGAACCATGAGGAGGACCACTATCATAGGATCCTTTTGATCATGGTAAATTGCAGGTTACACTTAGACTAGGTCTTACCAAAGAAAGTCCATCCCTTTAGCCTAAGTATCTAACCCAACCTAGCATCCTGACAAGTTCCACTGATATTTTGGTAAGCTCTCATTAGTCATTCAAAAGACAAAGGCTGTATGAATTAAATACGAAAGTTCTTTTAGCAATTGAAGAAGTAGAGAAGCTCGTCAAAGCACTCAAGCAACAGTATAAAAAAAAAAAAAAAAAAAAAAGCACTTTCAATCCTCTTGATATTCCACCTAGCTCATACTGGCCTCTAAATGATATAGAAATTGAACATCTTGAAGCCTTAAAAATCGAAAGAATCATCAAGGAATATTAAAGGCAAAAAGATGGAAAAGACTCGGATTCAGACGATAGTACTAAGGAGCCTATTCATAGGCATAATAAGTGAAGAAATTGAAGATTCTGCCAAGAACTTGTTCAAGACAAAATAAAAGAGACAAAGGATTCACGTCAAGAAGCCGAAAAGTTTGACTCAAAGTACTAAAATACTGTAGTGTACTGTTCATGTACAAACTGTTCATAATATTGTAGCACTGTAGCAGAAGCGGAAAAAGCATGATAATGAGCGAAAAAGTCAATCTATCGATAGGAAACTTCACAGATGTAAATAATTGGCCTTTGTCAGCCAAACAATTAATATAAAATTCTAATGTGTTGTTTCATGCCTATATGAGATGGCGTATGCAAACCTTAAGAGGCGGAGCGCATCCTCCCTACAAATGATATTGTGTGGTTTGCTATGAATCCCTAAAAAACTATTTCCTCTTCCTTTTTGCATGGTGTGATTCTTCAAAACTAGAAATGTTCTAATCAATTATGGTAGTATACTCTACACTTCCCACAAATGTGGAATCTATGCATTAGAATTCTGCTACTCTAAAATTTACTATAATACAAGTGAAAGAATGAAAAGAATTTGATGGCTAACAAGCAATCCCTATTCTAAGGTCAAGGACAGGTTGTGCGTGTAGGATGACATACTTGTCACAAATTCCTGTTTTCGTTCTCCCTGACTCATTGCATAGGCAAATTTTTTGGTATCCCCTCTCGAATGGCGATAGAAGGTGGGCAGGAGAATGGCTAGTGATCGACAATCGGCAGCCAATATTGATAGGTGAGCAATCAGCTAGTAGCAAGAGTTTTTATTTCTTACTTTTGTTTTAAAAATAAGAAGGTAGAAAACTTTTACTTTCTAATATATTCCAAATTCATATTTAGAGTAAAAATTTATTTTAAAAATAGAAAATTAAAATCACTTTGTCAAATAGATTTTTATTATAAACCTATTGTCGAGAATTGAAAAATTAGAAAAATAGAAAACAAGGAACCCCCACACCACTTGTTTTAGCAGGCCTCGCAATAAATTTCTGGATAAGGGCGGGCAATGCGAAAACGTCGTCAAAGGTTAGGAAAAACAAAATAAACAAAAGGAGCCGGTCCTATCCGTACGCAAGACGCAAGGGCAGAATGGGCAATTCGCCCCCCCGCGCGGCTGTGCCAATCGAAGTTCGCTTTGACCCGGCAAGCAGCGAGCTGCTGAGAAGAAGTTGGACGACACGACTTCAGTTCACCCTCCCCCCTCCGAAAAAAGTAGTTGAAAGTTTTTTTCCTCCAAATAATAAAAATCGAAAAATAGGAGAAAATTCGGTTGCGATGGCGAGAGCCGCACGCGCGTCTCGCCGCCGCGAGATCTCGCGAGAAACTCCCATCTCGTCCCTTCCTCCTCTCGGGGCGCGATCTTCTCTTCGCTCTTCTTTATCGCGCGGAACGTCCCCCCCGCTTCCGCCATCATCATCTCGCTGTCGACGTGACGCGCAACGTGCGCGCACCGCACGCTACTTTTGTCCCCCCACGGGAGCCTCTCCCCCACGCGCGGCTTCGGACGACCGTCGGCGCGTGGTGGTGGATTCTTTTAATTTTTGATTTTGACGGGTAGAGAGAGAGAGAAAGAGAGAGTCGTGTACCGTCGTCGTGATGGACCGATTTGAAAATTGTCCCGGGGAGTCTCGATCCGTGTAGCTCCAAATATTCACCCATTTGTACTTTTTTTTTATAGCGATTTCTCTTCCTTATAAAGACGCCACTCGGGTGGGTGCGTTAACATCGACCCGTTGTAAAAAGTATCGACGCCTTTATTCTGAACCCTTTTTATAACGTAAAATATTATAAATTAAATTTGTCGTGATATCTTTAGTTCTAACTTTTTCTTATGCCATGAGGAATCTCAACTTACATTGATATGATACATCTACCATCAAATCGAATGATTTTTCCAATCAAAACGTTATTTTTATTTTAGTTATGTTACGTGACTTGTGTCAAAATCATTTACTTTCCACTATCTATATAGATAAAACCTTGACGAGAGTAAATATATTATATAAGTATAAATTTTAATAATGTCATGGAAAAGAATCTAGAATAAATATTTACAATGTTGGTAGGTACACTTTGGGATTTTTGGTAAGTTGATGATGACTTGAGAATTATATTAATGATTGTCTGCGACCTTTACTTAACATTTAAATAAAGAGACTTTACCGTCCGTGAAGTCGTGACTTTTTTACCGGCGTTAGGCATAATTATTGCTGACAAAAAATAGATAATTATTATAGAGGAATATGATATAATATAATAAATGTTGGGGAGCATGTCCTGATAGGTCAGTCCAATCAAACTCCCAGAAGCAAAGTACTAACATGCGAGGTTAGAACCGGCCAGGTGTCATCTGAAAGTGGGGCATCATTACTGAGAAAAGATTAGGGTCCTTTTCCCTCTTTTCTCTCTTGCTACTGGTGGTGGTGGGGCCCAGGTCCGACGGGGGACACATCATTGTGTCGTATCATTCTCCTCGTTGCTGCTTTGGAAGTTGGGAAAACACTCATTTGATGGTAAAAGAAATATTTATATTAGTCACTTGCCCAAAAGATGAGGCGCTGATTAATCTGTCCCTCTGTCTCTGTCACAATTTTTTTTTTAAAATTAAAATAAAGAGGACAAAACAAAGAAGGAACCCAATAAATAAAAGAAAAAAACCGTCTCAATCCCTCAATTATACCCACTATAATATATTTGCCTTGAACTTTTTAATATGGTATAAAAAATCCTAAATTATGTAACACATTTATCTTTTATCTTAAGATATAAAAAATATCAAATTTATATTTATGCGATTTATTTATTTTCTGTTAATATTTTGTCAAATAATTTTTCGATTAAAATAACATCATTTTTTGTTTCATTTAAGTCAGGTAGACGTCATGTTTATGTAGATAGATTTTTAACGATGCTCATTAATGAAATATTAATGAAGAGTAAATGAATTAAATATGTATATATTTGAGGCTTTTCATATTTAAAGTAAATATGTTAGGGTGGACAGAATTTATTATTTTTTTATGAACTTTTCAAAATATAAAAAATGAAATAAAATAAATGAAATTTAGCAGATCTCGATCCTCGGCCACGTCACTCATGTGACCACCGCTGGGTATCCGACGGTGGCTTACGTTACGCTTCGCCCCACCAGAAAAAGTCAAAAGGTAGGAACGCTTCCTAAGACGAACGGACGGACGATCACGTGCGCGTATGACGACATCCGCGGATTACTTACTTATGCTTTTAATTGACATCCGCGGATTACTTACTCGTTGAAGAAAAGGGTTTGCTTAATAATCAGTTGGGTGATGACGTATTCAACGAAAATTATAAAAATTTGCCAATCGTCTGCGTGCATGACCGAATTCAGAGTCTCAATTGCTGATTGATATTAGGATAAGTTGATAGATTCAAAGGAATTGAATGTCAATAAATTACTCAGACCAAAACCGATGCCCCAATGTGGATAATTTAATTGGCAGGCCGCTCTAATTTAGGCTCGTTATTTTAGGCGAAGAGTTGGTGAATTATGCAAATAAAAGTCAATGAATAGTGCGAATATTGATAAATTGTGTAAGGTTGTTGTTGAGTTACAAACAACTTAAGTCATAAGATTTTGCCAAGTCATCGGTCATTTTGGGAAAATTCCAATAAAGGCATAAAATGCATTTTTTTCTCAAATAAATACTTAAAGTAGACCTTATTTTAAACAATGGCATGAAATGTCATCATTTTCTCAAATAAAAGTATGAATTTTATGGGGTTAAGGGCATTTTAGTCAGTTACCTTTTTTTCCTTTTCTCTATGTAGGAGAGGACGAGGCAAGGGTTGCTCTTGCCTAATCTAATGAGGGCCACCTTTGCCCTAGGGGAGGTCGGCCTCACAGCCATCGACAAGGCAAGCCCTCAATGAATTGTGGTGAGGGTCACCTTGCCAACGGTTGGCAAGGGACGGGCTCGCCCTAGGTAAAGTCACCCTTGTCAATGGTCAAGGGTTGCCAAGCCCTTGTCAACCCTAGGAGAGGGTGCTCGAGCCCTTACCGACCCTCATTAGTGGTCAACGAGAGTTGTCGAACCCTCATCGAAAAGGAAAAAAAGAGAAAATAAAATAATAATAAAATAATAATAAATAATTTTAATTTAATTTGATGAAAATGCCATTTGATCGGTCATAATGTTTAGTTGGTTGGCGACTAGTGAGGTCGAGCCCTTATTTGAAATAATTATATTCACTTTAGCCCCTTATTTTAAATAAGTATAACTACTGTAGACACTTATTTGAAAAAATGAGAGCACGTCAAACCCTTATTTGGAATTTTCCTAGTCATTTTTCTGATTGACAGATTCTTTAAATTTGCCAACACTTATCCATATAATTAATGGAAAAGTGGGTTTTGTTTGACTTTTTATGAATAACCTCGTTTACTAGAAGTTTTAAGAGGAAAGTTAGGACATAAATACAAAAAGAGATGACTGGTAACAATCTTTAATCTATTGTAAGAATAACACTTCATTCTAAATCACAAAAAATCAAATAATAAATAATTATAAATTGTCTTTGGATTCACTTTTTTAAGAATTTGCACTAATAACAATTTGCTATTCCTACAATAGCCCTAAAGACTAGTAAAGTCTAAATATAAAATCAAACAATTATTATGACCTCCACCCTCTAAATGTCGCGTGCATTGCCATCTAAGTTATGGATATGCATGTCTATTTTGGAAATGACCATTGTCATTTTGGAGAGAAGAAAATCATTGCTTGATTCGGATATATGTTCTTTTAGTCTCTCCAACGGCACCTTCTATCCTCGCCACCCCATAACGATTTTTGTTTGGTTTCGTGCCTAATGGTGTGTGCATATTATCTATATATTCTTAAGGAGCTATTAAGCAAAAATTAAGCGAGATCAATATACGAAACAAAAGTAACGTCGAGTGGGCATGGTTATGGCCGCACTTAGCAACTAATTGAAATTTATTCGTGCGAAAAAAAGATTACATATTTTTGGATATGGAATTAGGGAAATCTGCTTGAATGCATCTTCACTTGATAACAAGCTCTATATACTCTTTATATTTATAGTCTCCCCTCACCTATTAGTTCATGTATATATGTTATACTAATTGACAAACAAACACAAATTTTGTCCTTCATAGGGTGCATTTGTTTCAATGAAAACGAACAATTTGGAAAACACTTTCCTAAATTGTTTATACCTCTTACAAAATCGAACAAATGAAAAAAAATTTCATCGTCCACAAAAATATTTAGACATGAGTTGTTGTCAATGGTGAAATATTATTTAATGACCGATTATTTTTGAAGGACTATAGGCGATTATTTTTAAGAAAATATTTTTCAATTTGTTAATTTTTCGCTAAATAAACGGAGCTTAAGAAAAGCCTAAAAGATTGATTGCAGAATGCATTAAACATTTTTTTTTTTTGACAAAAGAAAAGGGAGCCTAAAAGAAGAAAAATAAAGCCCATTAAAGATTAATTGCATAATGCATTATATATATATATATATATATATATATGTATGTATGTATGTATGTATGTATATATGCCAGAACTATCTCTTTTCTTTTATTTCTTTAATTAATGAGCAATTATTAACTAATCAACGAACAGTTTTGTCAACTGTAAATGTGAACCAGAAGTTGAGCCTTTGGGACCGTTCTCTATAGTCTGTCTTTTTAACACAAATAGTCTCGGAATCAGATTGCATGGACGAAATACAGCCAAAAGACTTTATTTTTTTAGTTTATCTATTTTTTAAAAAAAAATTATGGTGTGCACTCATGCCAATTGACGACATAATACCCAGTGCATGAGGATCGACCTTATAACGCTGCAGTCATCAATCAGCATCGCCGCCTGGTTGACCAAATATATAAACGAAAAATAAAATGGATTTTGCTGTTATTATTATGTTTTTTTTTAATGTTGAACAGAGAAATGAATTTTGTTAGTTTCCGCATGACATGATTCCCAGCTGCGGTCAAAAGAAGGAGACGTGCATCGATAGAATTCCTCGCTATAACGGGGAAAAAAGAGAGAGAGGAAAGAACGAGCAGTATATATATCGCTAAAGAATATTTCACGAAAAATGATAAATTAAAAGGTAGATGTAGCTATCAAATCGTCCCGTAATTGTCCGTGGCAGATTCCAAATTTAAATTGAATTTTCTTCGCCGGACAGAAATTCAAATCTATTTTTCCTAGTATAGGCCATATATCACATTCCCACTTTCGTAATTATATTTTTATCATCTTTTCAAAACGCAAGTCCCTCTAAATAAATTGCTTAATGCCACAAAAAATCCTAACTATATCCATTACGACACCAATATCTCGAATTTTTTTATGTCGACAAAAACTCTAAACTTATTCATTATGATAATATGCCTTGAACTTATACTAGTTTGATGAATATTTTTAGATAAAATTAATAAGTGGTATATGTGTCACACTAAAAAGTTAGGAGTATTGATGTCACAATACACAAGTTTAGGATTTTCTGATATGAAATAAAGGATTTGTGTCGCAATGTATTCCGATGTTTTTTGTGGCATTTATCTTAAAAAGAATAGGTGAAAATGATCAACCTTCAATATTCTTTTAATAAACAACGATCAATTAATGAATATCCCTTGCAGGACGTGATTAGATTGTATGGTATGCACATGGTGCAATGCAATTAAATATACGAAAGCTCTCGAAAAGGCTAAAAATAGAAGAAGAAGCAATAATTGGCTGAAAAATAAGTATAAATGAAATATTGATTGGTACTACTTCCTCTCCGGAGGGTCCGCCGAACAAGATCATAAAAATTTAGACCAAAAAAAAAAAAAAAAAAAAACAAAATTATCAGAGGAAAACAAATTCATGCGTATGCGAAATTAAATAAATATCTATATAATCGAGAACCGACTTTTTGACTCCTGGTATAATGTAGGATATATAAATAAATTAGTTAAATCAATCAGTCGGGGATATTATTCTTTGCGTGGGTACGCGCTGCTAGTTCTTTTTCTGCCACTAATATAGGGAATGGCCCTTTGATTTCTAGTCCATTTGTGACGTCAAAAATCCGTCAAAAGCAAGATATGATGCTTCGGTGTTGGGAGATTACCCACACACATCGTTGTCGAATAGAAGAAAGTATATTGTTCACCAAAAAAAGGGGAAAAAAAGGTACATGTTATGCGAAACTTTTAGTGCATTGACTTTTTATTTAGAATCTGTAGTTAGTGTCTTTTGGTCATGCGAAGTGTCAGGAATAATTAGAATATTTCCCTCAATTCTCTACATCTTTTGATATTGCGCACTATATCTCACTTTAATGGTGTAAATCATTGATTAACGTGTATTTCCTTGAATAATCATCTAATAAGACTTATAAATAAGCTCATGTAAATTATTCTATTCTCTTTTTAGCATTATTCTTATCTAAAGCATGCTTAGTAACTATGACGAGCAACGTAACATTTCTAGTAAAGGTCACGATACTGAGTATTTTCAAATCGAGATTGATGCGATTTCATATAATTAATAAACACTATCTGAGACATTTAAAGCTTCCGTCGTTAAGTTAGTTAATGGCTTATTTGGTAACATGCAAAAAGGTGCTCGATTCTTAAAATAAAAATCCGTTTAGTAACTTTTTTGTTCTTGGGATTAGATTCGGAACAAAATCCAAAATTAAAAAAAAAAAAGTTATTTCTTTATTTTCGGAAACAACTCAAGAATCAAACATTTTTTTTCTCTTTTCTTTTTTTCCTTTTGTTATTCTTTTTCCTTTAGCCAGTCACTAGCCTCAAAGGAGCCTCCGCGTTTTAAGTTACAAAAAAAATTTGAGAGTCGTAATAAATACATTTCTACTTTGGGAATAAAAAATTTATACAATTATGAAATTTATTCGAATCCTCATAAACTCGTCCAGGAATAGAATAAAAAAAATAATTTTTGAGTAGAAATTATTTCATAAAACAAAATGATTATCAAACGCACCCTATTAAGTTCCGAAACTTGCGGACAAATTTTTTTCAACAAATAGTCTTTGCTCACAAGTGGTTTAGGCGCATGTATGAAGCATATTCAAGACGCGATAGTTTAGTTTTAAAAGTAGTGATTAGATATAACGCAAAAATAGACACTATGTTAAGAGATGTTCATTAAGTTTTTTTTAACGAGTCTTGAATTAGAAACTCGTCGAGAAAACCCTCACAAGAGTCGATCTTTGTTAACAAATATCCTAGAGACGACTTAACAAGCATACTTAACACAGAATAATTCGGTTTTCAAAACACAGATTATACTTTAACACGGTAAGATAACACCTCAAAAGCAGCAAAAGTGCTCAAGCACCGAGCTATTAACCAAGGGTACATCGCGATCGTCAATATACACCGGCTTTTGGCGTAATATGCGTGATTGATAATTCGGGTACGTATCTAATAAAAAGAATAATCCGGAAAACGCTGGTCGAAGGCTGCCGACGAAACTTCCTCCAAAAGGAACGTCTTATGTTCGCAAAACTCATTTTGACAACGTCCGTTCTTTCCAGCATCTTCCGCAATCGAACGTGACATCTGGCGATCGAGATCGAGAGAGAGAGAGAGAGAAAGAGACAAAAACGCAGAGGGAGGGCCCCACTCGACCGTCAGAACCTACGGGTCTGGAAAAATACGCGCGTGGTCCGAAATAGACCGACGACCGAAACGACAGGATACAAAAAAAAAAAAAAAAAAAAAAAAAAAAAAAAAACTCCACGTCTCTCCGTCCATCATCCATCTCGGATCGCGATAAACCGGCGAGAAAAATGATTTTTATTTTTTATTTTATCGTTTTAGATGTTCTCCTTTAGGAAAGCGACAGTACGAAATGAATGGAAAGGACTGGACTTGTGCCCCTGGATATTCACTAGATTTGAATTCCCAGCTTCGCATCCGTTTCCACCCCTCCCTTCCCCACTTTCCAATCACCGCACGAAACGATAGCCCCACGTGCGTATCACCTGCGCCTATCTGATAAGAGAAACTACGTATCAGACCAAAGATCGATACGTGCGTGTGCTTATCACTGATAGGTCAGTGAGGGGGCCAAAAAAAAAGGAAAAAAGAAAGTCCCCCCGCCCCGGCACTGTACAGCGCATCGAAGATAGCGAACGAGACCAGGTCCCTCTCTCCTTCTCTTTCTCTCTCCTCTCTCTCTCTATCTCTTACCTCCTTTATCTTCTCTCTCTCTCTCTCTTCCTCGCAGCCTTTCAAACCCTAGATGTCCTCGAATTCCGGGCGCTATCGATGCTTGCGGGGTCCGGGACGCGGAGATTCATGAGGTTCCTGAGGCGCTCCGGGGGCCATTCCGAGCTGCTTCGATTCGGGGAGGACGACGACGCCTGAGGATCCGTGCGTCCCCGTCGGATTTGTTGTTGTTGAGGAGGAAGGAGGAGGAGGGTCTCTCTCCTTTTCTCTCGCTTTTCGTTTCTAGGCGTTTTCTTGGTTTTTTTGGCTTGGAGGAGGGTGGGAGAAATGTCGTCGCTGAGCCGGGAATTGGTGTTCCTCATACTTCAATTCCTGGAGGAGGAGAAGTTCAAGGAGTCCGTGCACAAGTAAGTTCGGTCGCCTCGGTTCTTGGGCTCTTTCTTGTTTTTTTTTTTAAGATTACGTCAGATGCGCGCGTGGTGCGTCGTGGGTTGGAGAGGTTATGCTGATTCGAGGTCGTTCGTGGGGTGTGCTAGCGGCCGGAGCAGGGTGGGATGGGGGCGTTACGCGTCGGTTAATCGTCGGTTTCTGTTTGTTTTCTTGCGGTTGCGAAAGATGTCGAGGACGAAACGGATGGTCTGTTGGATTTACGAGGATGAGGGAAATGTTTTGTCGTCAAATCCTGTTCCCGGGTCGGAGGTAGTTTTCTGTGCGAGTCAAGAGAGTTGACTTTGATTGAGTAGTAGCTTTTGCCTTTCGGGCCTATTGTCTTGAACTTATATTAGTCATTTAGGTTGGTGTTTTTGTAATTTTTTTTGTTCTTTTGCGATGTAAAGTGCGGTTTAATCTTTCTTTGGTTTTTTGGACGAGAGCGGGACATGAGATTTGGAAAGGAATTTGAATTTGTCCTGGTTGCGGCCTTTAGATTCAGGGCTGAGGGGGAATTTGAGTAATAAAATTCTTTAGGTCGAGCGGTTGTAAAACTTTTTTCGAATCTGGGATTCCAAGTGGAGTTTATGTTGGAAAGATCGAGGCGATACTTTTTTTGGTATTGTGTTTCCTTTCTTATATCCTCTGCCTCATTGTGCAAACCCTTTTTTCTTAATAAATGAACTTGTTTGATGCAGGCTTGAGAAAGAATCAGGGTTTTATTTCAATATGAAGTACTTTGAGGAGAAAGTTCAAGCTGGAGAGTGGGAAGAAGTCGAGAAGTACTTGTCTGGATTTACTAAAGTCGATGACAACAGATACTCGATGAAGATCTTTTTTGAGATTAGGAAGCAGAAGTATCTCGAAGCTCTTGATGGGTAGGTTGTTGCAAAAATTGGTTGGTCTTACTCTGCTCCTGTTGAAGAAATGATCTCACCTTGTGTATTTGCCTGCTGCTCATCTGGTATTGCAGGCAGGACAAGGCTAAGGCAGTAGAGATATTAGTAAATGATCTGAAAGTATTTTCTACATTCAACGAGGATCTCTACAAAGAGATCACCCAGCTTCTAACACTTAGCAATTTCAGGTAATTGTTCATTTTAATTTCACAGTATATCCCGTTTGATACCAATTTTGAGTTTGAAGGAATTTGAATGAAGTTGAAGTGTTAATTTATACTTCTTGAAAATGCTTTTAGGAACTAGGGCAGTTGAAATTTATTTTTGGTTTCATTATAGGGAACTTTTCAAAACTTAAATTAGAAGGCTGGAACCTCAACTTCTATTATCATTGCTTTATAGTTTAGTGGACCATGTCTCACTTGAATTACATGTCATATTCAATATCAGTGCAGTGAATCTTCTTATGGCGATTAATCTGTAGTTTGTGCTGATTGGATTCCATTACCAATGTCATGAAATTGCAATCTGAACTTCTAGGACATTATTCCCTGTTCCCTAATTTGTTTTTTTTTTTGGTAAAAGCCTGTTCCCTAATTGCTCAGTTCTTTATATTGCAATAACAGGGAAAATGAGCAGTTGTCTAAATATGGTGACACAAAACAAGCTCGGAACATAATGCTGATAGAGCTCAAGAAGCTTATAGAAGCAAATCCTTTGTTTCGTGATAAGCTTGCATTTCCCACTTTGAAGTCGTCAAGACTGCGGACTCTTATTAACCAAAGGTATTTTAGTGAATGCTCTGCGGGTTGTTGCATCATGTTCTTATGTTTACATCGTCTTGTCATCATTTTACTTTTGCTCTATGGGAGAAAGTCTAGTACTCAAATTGCCCATCAAAGTAGCCTTTCTTCTGAGAAGGTTCATGGGTTTTTCCTTTGGAAAATCTACCTTTGATAGACTACTTTGGTTTTGCAAAGCTCTTAAGACTTGATGCTTCCACCAATGGTTGCCCTGTGCGATGAGATACTGCACACACAGCTATTGCTTTGTCTACATGCCATATCTTTTATCAATTTTACCATCATTAACAGAATGTAAACATTTACCTCCTTTTGACTAAAATCAGATGATATAAAGTCCCGCCACAATTACATGGATTTGTGTTATGATTCCTAGTTCGAGAATGTCATAGCTGGTGTCAGTGTTCTCC
The DNA here is from genome assembly GCA_017140595.1 of Eucalyptus curtisii. Lineage (NCBI taxonomy): Eukaryota > Viridiplantae > Streptophyta > Magnoliopsida > Myrtales > Myrtaceae > Eucalyptus > Eucalyptus curtisii. The sequence goes on from CM029501.1 coordinate 38,679,286, forward strand.
TTTCTGTCATCTGATATATAGGGTCCTATCTACAGTTTGAACTGGCAGCACCAGCTTTGCAAGAATCCGAGGCCTAACCCAGACATCAAGACTTTGTTTACTGACCACACATGTACACCTCCAAATGGTCCTCTAGCACCTGCTGCTGTAAATCTTCCAGTTCCCGCTGTTGGGAAGCCCGCTGCATACCCTGCTCTTGGACCTCATGGGGTATGATAGTGATGTCTTGAACATCCATAATTTTACCTCCCCCTGAAGACTGTCAAGAGTGTTAGAATTCTATATCTATAACTTACAAATGTTTTTCTTTCGAATTGTGTTATAGCCTTTTCCGCCCACAGCTGCTGCTGCTAATGCCAATGCTCTACCGGGGAGTGCCCTAGCAGGTTGGATGGCCAATGCCTCTGCTTCTTCATCTGTTCAAGCAGCTGTTGTTACTGCTTCTTCCATACCTATTCCGCAGCCTCAAGGTTAGACCTTTAATGAAGGTTGGCATGAATGATATGATTTCACTGTTGAGGTGTAGAGACCTGGCTTATGACTCGTGCTTTTAGAGACCAGAAAAGTTCAATTCCTAATTGAAATTTTAGGTTGGTGGGTTTGTTAATGTCAAGCTCATACTGATACCAATTTTTCTCCTTTTGCTGAGAAAGATTCATCTGAACCTTGGGTTGAAATGCACAATCTAAGCTTTTAATTCCCCCTTTCTTTTTATTGTTTGTGTGTGGAGAACATGCTAAAGAACCTTTTATAGATGTTTATCTTTATAGTATCTACATATGTTAACTCCTTCGTAATCATCTCAGCCATTTCTATCATGAAACGACCCAGAACACCTCCTACTGCCTCGGGTATGGTTGATTATCAGAGTCCAGATCATGAGCAACTAATGAAAAGGCTTAGACCTGCTCAGTCAGTTGAGGAGGTAAACACCAGAATCTTGGTTTTTAATATGCAACTTGCTCATTGCAGTGCTTCCTGAATTGTGATAGTGAAGTCTAAATTTGGAACTTCTTGACTCATAAGCCTTTTCTGATGTTGATCTTGCATAATTTAGGTTACATATCCTCTATCTCGACCACAGGCTTCTTGGTCTCTGGATGACTTGCCAAAAACAGTAGCTTTCACCATGCATCAAGGATCTGCAGTCACTAGCATGGACTTTCACCCAACTCATCTTACAGTGCTTCTTGGTACGAACGCTCCGTACATTTACCCTCTGTTTTCTGCTGTTTACCTCATAGAACCTAACGAAACTGATTCAACAAACCCCAACCACCTCCCCCCACACCCCAGACACATATTGGAAATCTGCTATATAATGTTAAAAATTCTAACTCTGTTGTTTTGCAGTGGGTTCTACTAATGGTGAAATTGCACTGTGGGAACTCGTATCAAGGGAAAAACTGGTCTCAAAGCCCTTCAAAGTATGGGAAGGGGGACCATCACGTTCTTTGCCTTTTCAGGTTGTGTATATATCTGGATAGTTCTTTATATCTTCAGCATTTATATGGTGAAAATATTGATCTCTAAAGTAATTGTAATATATAGAAGTGAAACTTTTGGTTATATTAATTTTTTGCCAAGTTGGTGATGTGTCTGCTCAAGACCTTTTTTCTGATGTTCCAAAGTATGAAGCAAATAGTAGTTGTTGAGTTGAATTCTAATATTGGAGACTTATTTCAGGCTGCTGCTAGCAAGGATTCAGTAGTATCTGTTAGCAAGGTTGCGTGGAGTCCGGATGGAAGCTTTGTAGGTAGGTTTGTTTGGGTTGAGCACCAAAAGTGGCATCGGAATTTACAGGGATTTGGTCAAATAACTAATTCTTTGAAATGCAGGCGCTGCATTTAGGCAACAGTTGATTCATTTGTATACTTCTCATGGAGCAAATGATTTGCACGAGCATGTAGAGGTATGCTGATTTATTCTGTGGCTTGAATAGGCGGGTCCTGCATATGAGGGGCTCATCTCTTACTAATTGCAGATTGATGCCCATGCTGGTGCTGTTAATGATCTGGCCTTTGCTTATCCAAACAAACAATTATGCGTAGTGACCTGTGGAGACGATAAGCTTATAAAGGTAGTTCGGTAATTTTCTCATAGTTCGCTTTGATTAGATTTGACACTTTGAACATCATTAATTTTCTTAAAATGAGCAGGTATGGGATGTGAGCGGAAGAAAGCTATTCCACTTCGAGGGCCATGAGGCACCTGTTTACTCTGTTTGTCCTCATCACAAGGAAAACATTCAGGTACTTAGCGTTTTCCGGGAAGAAATCCAACATTATCTAGGTGACATATAGTGGATAAACAATAAATATGTCCTACTTATTATACTAGAGTTAATTTTTTTCCCCTGGAAATGTTAAAAGTTACTTGTGAGTCTGATGAGAGAGAATAATTTTGTACGTTGTTACTTCTTTTTGGCATAGTTTTCCCTCAAGAGCTAAATTGTTTCAAGAGAATGTGGCAACCTGTAAACAGTTAAAACTCTATTAACCTATTCATGGTTTTAATTCGAGGTTTATTCAGATTTTGTGAGAATGAGGTTAGACTATTTGCAGTCTATTCAGTACTTGGATAGTTACAGTTAAACAGCAATAATAATTGTTTCTATTTTTTTTTTTAATTACATCTCACTTGAAGTGCTCCATATCAACACTTGCCTAAGAAGGAAACTAAAGTTGTCATTTCTTTTCGGTTTGAACAAGGTCAAGTATAATGGCCAGCATGCTATCTGTCTCCTCCTCCTCCAAGTTCGAGAAAGACTTATTGTTGCGTGGCATTAATTTTTAGTTTTTTTTTTGGGGGGTGAGGGGAAGTTGCAGAAGATATGCTCGAGACTTTAGACTTTGTTGTTACGTGATAGAAGTCGGTTCAGTTAACAACTCCTCTTTTCTGAAAAAAGAAGAAGAAGAAGAAGATGAAGCATCTCAATGTGGAGGGATTAATAATCTATATAATACATAGAGTAGCGTATTGAAAACAAAACGAAATTTTTTGACAAAATAAGTACTTTTATAATTTGTTAGTCTAACTTTGCCAGCCCCATCAGTGGAATAAGGCTTGGTATCAGTTGCTGCTGCTGCTGCTGCTTTTGTTATTAGTGCTACCTTTTTGAAGAATATGGTAAATCTAACAGACTTGGTTCTTGCACCATATATCAATTTTCAGTTCATCTTCTCAACTGCAATTGATGGCAAAATAAAGGCCTGGCTCTATGACAATATGGGTTCTAGAGTTGATTATGATGCTCCTGGCCATTGGTGCACTACAATGCTTTACAGTGCTGATGGGACTAGGTAAGGAGGATGGAATTTCAAACGTTGGTTACTATTTTCTTCTTGCTCCCTTCTTCTTTGTCAGTGGTCATCATCACAATGTTTGCTGCAAATGTTCTCTTAAGACATGGCATGGTGACTGATTACTATTTGCTACCAATCTGCTCATCACTTGTTCCCCATTTTGCAATCAGATTATTTTCCTGTGGAACAAGTAAAGAAGGGGAGACCTTCCTTGTGGAATGGAATGAAAGTGAGGGTGCTATAAAGAGAAACTATACAGGATTAAAAAAGAAATCGCTGGGTGTTGCACAATTTGATACCACTCGAAACCATTTTTTGGCTGTGGGAGAAGACAGCCAAATAAAGTTTTGGGATATGGAGAATGATAACATTCTTACAAGTACAGATGCAGAAGGTGGACTCCCGGTGAGTGTTACATGCTCTATGGTTGGTCTTTCATAGCAAATTTTGCTTTTGATACCAACACTCACATGTTTTCCTTGATGGAGCAGGGTCTTCCTCGGTTGAAGTTCAACAAAGAAGGAACTCTTCTCGCTGTAAATACAGCAGATAATGGATTCAAGATACTTGCAAACACAGTTGGTCTTAGATATTTGAAAGTTAATGAAGCCCCATCCTTTGAAGCACTAAGAACTCCAGTTGAGTCTGCAGCCATCAAGGTTCTGATCGTTTTACTTTGTGATTTTGATATTTGACGTACTTGGTTTAGAGATCGCTTCTAATAATTTTTCACGTGATCCTTTCTATTTATGTCATGCAGGTCTCTGGCTCTTCTGCCGTTACAAATGCCAGTGCAGTAAATTGTAAAGTGGAAAGGAGCTCTCCTGTCAGACCTTCTCCAATTCTTGTATGCTGTTTTAATTTAGCCTGATATATTTCTTATCTGTTTCAAAAATATGGCATGACACAGAATCTGCAGGCATACAGCTGTGAGATTATTTTCTTTTTTCTGATGAGCTGCACTTAGTAGAGCATTAGAAGAGTGGTGGCAAACTGTCTTTCAGATCATATGAAACTGGCTAGTTTTATGTCAATAGAGACAAGTCAAAACTGTTCAAGATTCTATACCCCTTGAAATATTTACTTCCATTGTGGTATACTCTGTTCAATGGGTGGAATAAGAAAGGATGAGGTGATTTTGCATATTAGAGCTGTTTGAGAAATTAACTTGTTTTATTCTATTGCTTTGTTCAAGAATGGAGTTGATCCTATGGTTAGAAGCATAGAGAAACCAAGGACGGTTGAGGAAGTGGTTGATAAGGCTAAACCTTGGCAGCTAGCGGAGATTTTGGATCCTGCCCACTGCCGTTTAGTGACGATGCCTGACAGCACAGATACGTCCAGCAAGGTATGTTTCATCGAGTGAAAATAGTTCTCTTGCAATGTGTATCGACTTCATGTTTGCCTTATATAATATCTAGGTTGTGCGACTTCTATATACAAATTCTGGCGTTGGACTTTTAGCTTTGGGGGCAAATGGTGTCCAGAAATTATGGAAGTGGGCCCGGAATGAGCAAAATCCGGCTGGGAAGGTAATGCTTGATTCCTTTTGGATTAAAATTTTTGAATTTTTTTTTTTTTTTTTAATGAGGATTTACTGAAGTGAACAAGCACAAAAGGCCACCGCCAGTGTTGTTCCCCAGCACTGGCAACCAAGCAGTGGTCTTCTTATGACTAATGATGTCTCAGGTGTCAATATTGAAGAAGCGGTACCTTGCATAGCTCTGTCGAAAAACGACTCCTATGTAATGTCAGCTTGTGGTGGCAAGATCTCATTGTTTAACATGATGACTTTCAAGGTAATTTTGGTTGTTCTTGGCTTTATGACTTCCTCACTGTTTGCATCCTGAGTCTCTCATACATTCTTTTTTCTGCAGGTGATGACCACATTCATGTCACCTCCGCCTGCATCAACTTTTCTCGCGTTCCATCCGCAGGATAACAACATCATTGCTATTGGAATGGAGGATTCTACTATCCATATTTATAATGTTAGAGTAGATGAGGTAGCTGCTGTATGAATTGGCTTTTCTTTTCTGCCGATACCATGTATTTACCACAAGTGACATGATTTATCTGGCTTTCATAGGTGAAGTCAAAGTTGAAGGGTCACCAGAAGAGAATAACTGGTTTAGCCTTTTCCACGAATCTTAACATCTTGGTATCATCAGGTGCTGATGCTCAAGTAAGTGAATCAAAGAAGGTTTTGTTATCCAGCTTGAGAACTTGTCTGTGGTTGCATGGATACTTTCTGAATTTTGTTTCATCTTCTGCTTTATCCAAGTCTCCTTATTGAGCAGAGAAACTGCTTTATTTCCTTATTATTACTATGAGAAACATTTGCTTGTAGTCGAGACGATAGGCATAAAACCTGTGATCATACTGAAAGTTAAAAGTAGTGGAATTCTCATGTCTCTCGTTCTGTTCTTTCTGCTGTACTTCCGAGATGATATAACTTGTCCTTTTTTTATGAAATTCACTTTTCATTTTAAAGCTGGGCAGATTTGATGCTAAATTGCCTCTTCAATCCTTCCTCTGCCCACTTTTTCCCATTTTCTGATCTTTGATTGTTTCATCTTCTTTGCACGTGTGACATTAGAAATGATTTCTCTCTTTAAATATTAACAGCTGTTCCTGTGGAGTATTGATTCCTGGGAGAAGAGGATGTCTATTCCAATTCCAATACCTAGTGGAAAGGCACCTACTGGCGATACAAAAGTGCAGTTCCACGCTGATCAACTCCGCTTGCTGGTAGTTCACGAGACCCAGTTGGCGATATATGATGCATCAAAAATGAACCGGATTCGGCAGGTGGGTATATCTGAATTCCCCTGTCCACTTTCTAATTACCAACAGCTGTTAAGGAAGTTAAATTGGAATGAAACCTGACATTCTTATGCATTGTTTGTACATCAGTGGATCCCGCAAGATGCACTTTCTGCACCTATATCATATGCAGGATACTCATGCAACAGCCAGCTGATTTATGCTAGCTTTTGCGATGGAAATGTCGGCGTGTTCGATGCTGATACTCTTAAATTAAGGTGCCGCATCGCTCCATCAACATACTTGCTCCAGGCAATCTTGAACGGGTAAGGATGACCCAAACCTCAGACTTTAGTAACATACATTTCTTGAACAAATCTTAGAGTTGGCGCAGAACAAGTTTGCCTGCGTGCTTTAGTCACATGTCGTGGTCCGCGCTTCTAGAAACTTTCTTCAATTACTTATATTAGCAAGGGTTTCGTCAATGGGCTTTCGAGCACTTGCCAAGCATTAGACCTGGGTCTTCTTAAGACATTGGAATTGAGTAAAGTACACTAATTATATACACATTAGTATTACAATGAAATACCAACGTGCGAGGTTTTTTGTTTGTATATAAGTCGAAGCACATCAAAAATAGCTTCACAAATGCTTTGGCTCATTAACTTTTCCCTCTTAAACTGATTCGAAGCGTCCATAATTTTCTCAAGGCAATCTTAAGAGTCCATAAAACATTCAATAAAGCTCTATAATCAATCAGATTTTCGTCTTCATGATTCGATTTTTTTACAGAAGCCAAGCTGTCTATCCTCTTGTCATTGCAACTCATCCCCATGAGCCAAACCAATTAGCCATTGGCTTAACGGACGGATCTGTCAAAGTCCTGGAGCCAACGGAATCGGATGGGAAGTGGGGAGCGACCCCGCCGCTAGATAATGGACTGTTGAGCAGTAGAACGGCGTCGTCGTCCACCACGAGCAACCACACGCCGGAGCAGATGCAAAGATGACAGGAACCCCTCGTGGTTCCGATGCATACCCGCTTCCGGGGACTGTCCTGTGTTTGTGTGTGTAGATTATTAGGGTGTTGCCCCCGGCATTTGCGGGGGGAATGTTTACGCATTGACCCGACACATTGTTGTCTGTATAGACGCGACACATGCTTTTCTTTCTTTCTTCCTCTTTCTTTCTTAGTATTGGAGATGATATGTTCTGGGGAACAAATTTTGGATTTTGATTCTGCCTTCTGCGAAAGACTCTCATTGTACAAAAGCTCAGATTGTCTTTGTAAGGCATTGAAGAAATAGGAAAGCAGGAGGGAATGAATCCTTTATGCTTTTATACTAAACTCCTGTTTTCTTGGACGACTATAATTTCTTCTTTTTCTTCTTTTTTCCTCTTCATTTTTATCGATGCAATTTGCTAACTATGCTCGAAATAATTAGTTTATGAAAACCGTTTCCGTTATTGATAATAATTTATAACTAAATATTTGTTGTGAATAATGAGAATATTATTTGCTCTTTTATGCTCAGGAACGGTAGACAATTTTTTATTTGACCTAACAGAGGATGATCTTCGATTTATTTCACTGATTTTTGACACTTGAACGAGAATTAGATCGTGAGGAAAGGATGATGGAACGATAAGTCGCGCGATATTCCTTCTGACGGATTCGGAGGTGGTAACCTCAGATTTGGTCTGGAGTTGAGGTCGCGACCTCCAAATGTATCGTGTGGAGTTAACAAAGGTTGCGCGACCTCAAGCCGCATCTGTGACCTCCGCCCAGAAGGCTGACCCGAGACACAGAGAGAGGTCGAGTCGAGCACGATCACGGTGGATAGCGAAGGTAACAGTGGACTCAGGCGACGGCGATGATGGCAGGTGGTGGTGGTCAGAGGCGTAATAGAGGAGGAGCAGAAAAGAATAAAAAAAAAAAGGAAAGAAAAAGAAAAGAAAAAAAAAAAGGGAACTTAGAAGGTTAATGGAGAACAACAATCCAGCTGATCTTGGTGATTGGAGGTAAGCTTCAGCAACCTCAAACATGGCATAACATCCTTCAATAAGTTGGAGAATTGCGACTTAAATCATGCCAAGATCTTGATTTCCTTTCCTGTTCCTATATCTGATCATGTCCACTGATTTGTTGGGAAAAAACCTGCGTCTTACGTAGATCAGTTTAACTTGTTGACGCATTATGATCTTATATGTTCAGCACTTAAAAGAGCTCAATTCCATGTGTAGCACTTAGGAACCAGGACTAGAGCACAAGCGACTCAGTCTCAAGTAGAAACTAGAAAACGAGACTTTGTTACATTCTCAGACCGAAACTCAGATTCATGCTCGGTACAAGACTGACCAGCGAGCTTGTATGCAAGTCTTGGTTAGCTTGAGACTCGGTTTCTACTTGAGTCTTCTACCCAAATACCTGAGACTGAGCTTTGGCCTTACCTGGTTGTATAGACACTGTTTCTGGGAGGGAAAATTCTGTCACATTGATGAAGAGACGCACTCTTGTTTCTTTTCTTTCTTTTGTCAGCAGAAACTCATATTAAGAACAACTTATTAATTGAAAGTTTTATTAGCTTTTCCTACTAATAAAAGATAAGACCTGCTGTTAATTGTACTCTGTTTCTAACCAGTAAGCTGGGGGCTTACCTGGTAGTTTTGTGTGTCTGGGTGGTTTTGTTTTGTGAACGTGTCGTACGAGTAGATTAGGAAAGGTTTATGGGTGTTACGGAGGTACCCCTGGTACTCTGGTGTTCCATTTTGTCAAAGAGTTTTCACTAGCTTAATTAGACGTGGATGAATACCTGCAGTACATAGACTCCTGCAATGCATACTCATTAGCTATGATTTGTACTAGAACCTTGGCATCATACCGCATCAAATTTCCTTCAGAACTTAAATTGGTAGTTCTGAAAGTTTTTGGAAAGACTGCCGTCTTATGTGATGCAGAAAGAGCTCAAAAATTGAGCTTTTCCAAAAGACTACGCTATTCTGATTTTATTTCCAAGACGTGAAACAGAGCTAGCGGATCTAATTGCCGCATATATCCTACATTTTGATTCCATGAGGAGAACCTGAATCAACTCGTACAGTGCGCAAATGTTCCTGCCAACACTAATCGTGCAAAAATCATGCATATCTACAAACAACTCAAAATTGTCAAGATGGGAGGGCGAGATATACACCCAAGGTTCCGACTTGCCTCTGCTCTCATCGCTGTTGCTCTTGGAGTTGTCAAGTGCGGTTTGCTGATGTATGGTCTGCTCGGTGACATGCCTTGGTCAATTGTCATTCCCTGTGTCCTGATAGTATTTACATTTATCGCAAATTAGAGAATGGTGACAATTTCCAGTTCTCTAGATGCTGTGGTTAGCTCTTTGCAAATTTAGCTTTAATGTGTGTTCTAATGCTGGCTTGGAGATGAACCTTGTGTTGTTCTGTTATTACTTCAAATACCTTTTACATCATGAGGAGAAAATGTAATGATGATGAATAGTGACGGTTTTCGGTTCTCTAGATGCTGTGCTTGGAGATGAACCTTGTGGTTGAATCAAGATCTTAACAGAAAAGTGAGGCAAAGTAATCTTGGTTCAATATAAGCATAGACGTATATAGATGCATGTCGATGATTAAGAATGTTTTTATATGTAAAAAGGGGTAGGGAGTTGAAGATTTCTTGGGAGATGGGAGATGAGTCCGATTCATTGAGATTCGGGGGAATGAAATTGTTCTAAGCTAATATTTATATTTATAGCTGAGAAAGGGATTGTAAGCTTAAGTAAAGCCGACTATTTCCATTTTCTTCATTCAATTTTATGCGTACTTGAGGTGAAGTGTCAAATGCAGACCATCAAAAGCCAAAGCAAATCACAAGAAATTCTTGCACCTTATCTTGTTTGATCACGAGAAACTCATAGGTGAAAGCATTCTGAATTATAACCCCACCATTCTTTAGGATTTAATTCTTGATATTCCTAGTGACTCAAATGTAGGGCCGATCAATTGGGAAACTCGCTCATCCAGATCATAGAGAGAGAAAGTTTCTAGAGAGAGAAGCTTTGGAAAGAAAGGAACCTTGAAATGGTTTTGGATGGATACAAATGAGGGAGATGACACTCTTTCTTATACTAGAGGCCCTGGATTACATCCATTGATCGAGAATTCAACCGGTGGACAAGATCGCACCGCCAAACCTACCAAGTACCAACATTAATGATAGGAGAATTCTAGAATTTGGTTCAATTACCGTATCGTCCGCCCTTGGAAAGTTCCGGAAGAAGTCTTCTCGGGAATCCTAGCGATCGCAAAGGTCCTCCGCGGAAAGGCACGGCCCTTTAGCTTTAGAAACCTCTTGACCGTGACACAAAACTCTTGAAACAGACAACATAATTAGGGACATATTTGGTGACTGTAAATCTGTCAAAAAGTAAGATCTATTGCTGATAGTCATTGACCCTTTTCATAGACATGAATTCTTTTTACACAAGATACTCCAATAAGTCATGAAAATCCTAACACATCTCAATTAACGAAAGGAGATACTTTTGTAATATGTAAAGTTCTTTCTTTGTTAGGTATTATCAACTTCCGCATTAAACAAATTTGTTAAAAAATAGGAAATAGTTAACTAGATAATTAGAAGGAAACATTATTTATCATTGAGCCACTTTTTGCATTTCAAAAGGCTCAACACCGAACCTCCCAAAATTAAGATTCAAAAAATAATCCAGATTGAAAGTAGTAAACTCATTTCCTTTCTTGAAAATAAGCTTTCAGCCGAACTCTTTACTTTAACATACACCTGATCGGAAGTTGCCGTAAATTATTACACACCAAACTCCTCAAGAACAACTTTTGTAAAATTTGCAAATTGATCCCCCAACTTTTGAGAATTGCGTTTTGGCCCCCAACTTGCTGTTTCAATTGCAAGCCGACCCCTCAAGGCTTGGATAGTCACACTCAGATATTTGGCCTTCGCCTCCCTTTCTTTCTTTATTTTTTTTTTTGGGAAAGTAGATTTTAAGAATCCTAATCCCATTAACAAAAAAAACTATACTAAATGCTTAAGTAATTTATTAATATGAAATATTTTTGTGGAAAAACAAGTTCTAATCTTTCAGAAATACATAAACAAAATCTTTGGACAAAAATTTAGTGTCAACACTAATATCACTAATATTTTCATATATATATATATATATATATATATATATTGTGTTTTGTGCTTTCTTAATCAAAAGGTAAAAGGTAATTAAAGAGAAATCATAATTTTGTTGATACAAGAAATGAATTGAGATGCACAAATTTTCTAAAATTCAGATAATAGTGTAGTATGTAAACTTTTTAATATTACTGAAAGACTTGATTTGGCTTTGTTATAGAAAGTTGAGATACCATATCTAACAAATTGAAAGTTTATGAACTACATTCAACATTTGAAATTATTTCAAGGGTCATATTGAATAAATTAAAAATGCAAGCATGACATTATCCACTAGGTCAAAGTTTAGGAATTATTAGTGCCATTTCCCTACCTTAAGTGAACTTTTATAATGCAATTATGTAAATAATTATTAAATTGATATACTAATAACAGAACATGGAAATAAAAATAAAAAAGAATTCTTTTTTTTTTTTGTTATTTCTAATTGAAAACATGTCTTTTTTCATGCCATAATTTTAGTAACCAATAAACTCGCTTCATTTATACATGATTATAGAATTAATTAAGATAAAAATTTAAAAGATTAACTTTTATAGTTTAATTATAAGGATAAAGCCATAGAAAAACTTAAAATATGCCTCTTTGCGACACATTTATCTTAAACTTTTTTTTTTGTTATATAAAAAATCCCACACTTGAACCTGTATGACATATTTACCCTCCATCAATGTTTTGTCAATGATTTGCATAAGTGTGGTTCTTTATATAGGAAAAAGAAATTAGGGAAGGCCAAATTAATCTGAAAAAACTAACTACTAAAATAAAATAACAAGAATTATGAAAAGAATATCAATAAGAAAAAGAGATTATTATTGTTATTAGAAATATTTGTTAAAGTTACAAATTACAAAAAAAAAGTAGAAATATTGTTTCTAGACTAATGACAATATTGTTGTACTTCACAATTTACATGACACCTCAATCTTTGTGCTCGACTTCAAGTTGGTTTGAAAGGGGCTCTTGTTATTTTGGGCTCCTAAGACTCTATAAGAGGAATTCTCACAATTATTGAATAACCCCATTGACTTAACTATCCTTTTTTTTTTACCATTTCTTGTATGTTATGATTCATTCTTCACACCTTTGGTATTATCGTCATCAATCACTTCAGCTCTTATACGAACATCATCTATCAAAAGGATTTGAATGAAAAGGATAGAGTATTGTATTAATAAAAAAATAATATTTTTTCATGGTGATTGGCTAAAACTGATGTCAAGTATATCACTTTGGCTCAATGAAATCAATAAATTGGTCGATGAATCTTCCTTGCTTCAACACTAAGAGCACACTTGTATTTCGATTTGTAAACTAAAAAAATATTTCTCGTTTGTATGTTTAATGGACTTCAAAATCTTAAAACCTATAGTCTACTAGAGGTTGTTATTATTTGATTGAACAACATACATTGTAGATTTAAACGTTGCACTTCAATCTCTTATAAATTATTTATTAGTTGATTCTTATCACTTTTGATTTGTTCCTTTAAATAAATAAGAAAGATACCACTTTTTATTGCGCATCTTTTACTGAAACTTGTGGTCAAAATTCTGATCAAGATCCCACCATCAGAAATTCCAGGTGACGGCAACCGTTACGCTAGCACCATCCTATGTGAAAATTGAGTTAACAGCACAAATTATCCTTAAATTTTGAATGCAATCTTATCTCTAAACTTTAATTTATGCAACATGGTTCTTAGACTTTGGCTCAATGTGTAATGTGGTTCACGGAATTTTAATTTATTAACACATCTTAAAGCTTAGGGATGACATTGCAAATCGAATCAAAATTCAGAAATTATACGTGTCGTTTTCCCTTGAAAATTTGAGATGCTTCGTTGAGAAAAAAGAGAGTTAAATACGAAATGACTAGAAAAGCGAAATACCTTTTATGATAATGACTAATACCATAAAAATCTTGAATTAGTATATATGTTTCCAAAAAATCTTAAATTTATACATTTGTGATAAGTTTACCCTCCGTTAGTTTTTATTAAATTTACTGTCAAGTTGTTGAGTTGAGCGATACATGACAATTGACAGATGTATCAATTTATGGTTTTATTGTTTTTTGTCACATGTGTACTGGTTTATAGTTTTTTATGATATCAATCCAATTTAACGAAAACTACCGAATTTATCACAAATATACCATTTCAGGATTTTTCATAATAAAAAAAATTATTTTTTGGTAAATTATCGATTTTTCATGGTATTAACCCTAATACCTTTTATTAGGAGTGTGCAAAAGAACCGAGAACTACTCGAACTACTCCGAACTGGACCACATTGGATCGGAACCGACGGTTGACATGGGGCTGGTCTGGTTCTCAATCCTAATTTAGTGAAACCAGTGAGTACTAGTTCGATCCTAGTTTTATGCTTGGAATTACCCGCTCGCCCACTCGAATTGGATCGGACTATATATATATATATTTAAAAAAAGAAATTACATCTTAAGTATTTAATTATTTTCTAATTTTTCGACAATATATATATATATATGTATATGTATATTTGTAGTTATTAGACATTATTGATTAATTTTCTCTCTTGGGTGTGTAATAGGATTAGCCCCTACTTTTTATTTTTCATTCTAATAATCCTTTTACTTGCTATCTCAAACAAAACAAAATAAACAAACGCAGAGGAAGGGGAGAACCGATTGTAGATGTCTGTAGGATCCAACGACATGTTTTAAGGGTATAATTAGGTCTTTCTTTAACCATTCTCATGGTTGACGTTAAAACAAAAGATGAATTAAGCGATTAATATTTTAACTTTAGTGGAGGTTAGGAAATTTTAATGTGGAGCCTCTTCATATATTTCTGGTGTCGGGAAACCTTAAGAGGATCACACCGTCACTTTCTTAGAAATTAAGTTTTTAGCTAATGAGTATTGTATATTCGTTTTGCCTTATAATTTTTAATCCTCAATCAAAACTAATGGCCCCTATTTAACCTGAATATAAGGCTGAATAAGCTTTCTAGGGATTGGGGATTGATTTCATGGATACATTTGGGAGCCGAATCGGATTCATGGTATTAATGGGTAGGTCTTGATTTCAATTTTCCGAAACCGGTTCCTATGGTGGGCACTTGACTATTTTCGGTTTTAAAGTGAGAACCGCCGATTCGAGTCACGCTGACCCTACTTTTTACAATAACGCTGCAAGCAGCGGTTCGACCGGTTCCCAGGGGAAGATCGGTTTATATCGCATCATTTTGCAATTCACCTTTAGGGTTTCTCTCCCCCTTCCTTTCTCTCCCCGAGCTTCCCATCTGGCTCGACAATGGCGAACCGTACGGACCCGCTGGCGAAGAGCATACGGGGGACGAACCCCCAGAACCTGATCGAGAAGATCGTGCGGTCCAAGATATACCAGAACACCTACTGGAAGGAGCAGTGCTTCGGCCTCACGGCGGAGACCCTCGTCGACAAGGCCATGGAGCTCGACCACATCGGCGGCACCTTCGGGGGCAACCGCAAGCCCACCCCCTTCCTCTGCCTCGTCCTCAAGATGCTCCAGATCCAGCCCGAGAAGGACATCGTCGTCGAGTTCATCAAGAACGAGGATTACAAGTAACGCCTCCCTGATTGACCCCCATGTCCCTTCTCGTTTTTTTTTTTTTTTTTAGTCGTCTTGTTAAAAGATGGTTTTTTTGCGACGAAATCGATGAACTTGAGAAGAAATCGCCGAATTCGGCCGAAGTGGTATTGCTTTTAGCTGACTTTTTTTTAGCTAAACACGGTGAAGGTAGTTGCCGCCACGGCGGGTGCGTGCTTGATAAACGTTACCTGAATCTAGCAATTGAATTTTTGCGGGTTTGGGTTGCTGGAGCATTTTGTTATGGGGGAGGATTTAAGCTGGGACCAAGTTAGGGGATGGTGTATCGGAACTTGGATTAGGACTGAAGTCTTAGATGTGACTTTGTAGTTTCAGGGGTGATAATGTTGGTATGCTCATTGTTAGGGGCCAGATATGAGGAAATAATGTGGTAGTGGACTAAGACCGACGCCATGAATTCGTTTTGGCATGTGTTGATCTCCTGAGTTTTGCGGGTAGATTAGTCTGCTGATACGGTAATGATGGGGGACTGTCCTGTGGGTGTTCTTTGGAAAACCAAATTGAAATATATTGGAGATGTGAATCCATGAAAGGGGCGTGTAGTTCATTTCTGGATTTGATGAAGTGGAGTTTCTACAAGGATTACTTATGCATGTTCTGTTGATAGAAAACAGAAGCTGTACTGTGTTTTGTGAGGTCAAACCTAATTATGGCTATAAAATGTTACTGAAGGTTCATTATATGCTTTATTTGCTGACTTATATATTCTCTGTTTTACCTTTACAAAATGTAGATTCTCCTACTCTTTCTCTGCAATTATTCTGATTACTCTTGATGCTTACTGTGTTGTAGGTATGTTCGTGTACTTGGTGCCTTTTACTTGCGTCTCACAGGAATAGATATGGATGTTTATCGATATTTGGAGCCTTTGTACAATGACTATCGCAAAGTGAGGCAAAAGTTAACTGGTGGAAGTAAGGAAATTTCCTGTCTTATTGAAAGTTTAGATGTTTAGATGCTTGACTTACTCGTTCAGATATTCAGCCTGAACAATTAGTGTATCTTTTCATAGCCCATTTATTCATATCAAAATGTTGTATTCTCTAATGCTAATTGACTTGATTTTGTGTTTTACCCTCTTTTTAATCAGACTTTGCCTTGACACACGTGGATGAGGTCATTGATGAACTCTTGACGAAGGACTATTCATGTGATATTGCAATGCCGCGCATCAAGAAAAGGTGAATTTTTTACGACTCTTGCTCACATTATTTTAACGTTTAGTCTTCTTTGTCCCTGCCAGCTGCATGTGCAGTTACTAGTTTTTGATACTGGATGTAACGGTAACAAATTTATTACTAGCCACAGCTTTTTGACTTGAGCAGTAGCTTGGCTGTAGCTATCTATTGTCTGTTGGGGCAAAAGCATGATTAAAGCTTTTGCTTTTCGCCCTCTTAGTTTTATACTGCATTTGAACTCGGTAGTTAATTGGATTTGTTATAATTTTTTTTGTTTTATCTCTGTGGCGTAATTTTTTGAGTATTTGGATTGTTCGGTTGTGATCTTGTGAGAGTGTGCATCTCATGGTCCTAACCATATAATGACTGCCATATTAATGTATGTTGCTAATTGTCCCTTCTCCTCCTCCTCTCTCCTTTGTTAGATGGACTCTCGAATCAGCTGGTGCTCTAGATCTCAGAAAAAGTGCTCTGGAAGATGATTTTGAGGAAGAGGAAGAGAAGGAAGAGAATGAACAACTTGATGATGGGCTAGAAGATGGTGCTCCCGAAAAGGTTTGCTCCATCCTTGCTTCAAATTTTCTCCATTCCTTTCTCTCTTTTTTGTTTATTTAATTTGGTTTGCATGAGTAATATCCTCAGAGGTTAATGTTATCATCACTTTAACAGGACTATTATCGTGGACGAAGCCCAACAAGGGAAAGAGATAGATAGAGATAGAGATAGAAGGCGTGATAGTCACCGACACAGGTAACCATACTGCTGGTCACCTCTTTCAAATTAGTCGCAGTGCTGAATATCTTGCTAATGCAATTCTGGTTCTTAAATGCTTACTCTCTCTGTGTTTTCTGCTTTCAATAGGTTCTGCGTTTGTTCTTTTATTTTTTAGGTGCCAAAAATGTTTGTGCAAGTCAGAAGATGTTATTTGCGTTCCATATAAAACTTGGGATACACCTATATTGTAATGATGATAAGGGGACTGTGGAAGAAGTTGCGAAGTTTAGATGCCTTTGGACAATGTTTAAACTTTAGCAGAAAAAAAATCAGCTCAGGATTGTGATTATGCACATTGGGGTTATAATCCGTAGAATATTGACACATTAACATGGCTTCAGAATAATTGAAGTTACCAGGCTTCTCATTGCAAATAGCGTCAGTGGTGGTAAAACTTGAGCAGATTGGGAATTTCATTGATATCTTTAATTGCTGGAAATGGAGTGTATGTATGGTTGCAAAGGCCTAAATTTTATATGACTGTAAGGTCGATTTGCATTTTTATTCTACAATGTGACTTATCAATGTCTTGGACTTACCATCTCTCAGGAGTGCAACTAGTGATGCATTACCTTGCTTAGGTCATTGTGACATTCATAATGGAAGCTGTTATGCATTAAACACTTGCACACACGTTCACTTCAGTCCAAGCATTATGCCAATATTGTGGGTCATGACAGTGTCTCTTAGTGCTGTCCATCGATCAATACAGCTTCCTACAGTAATATTCATGATCCTGCCAGGTTTCTCTGCACTGGCAGTGTGCAGCGAGAAGTATGATGGATCGAACATTTTCGTTTTAAGTAATTATGTTCTTCCAGGCATCTTTGCATTCTTTGTCCCTCCTTAATGTTCTATGTTTTCAGCAGCCATTATGATAGTCTTATTTCTTATTGTTATTTAGATCATCTTGGGTGGATGGGATGTTTAAGATAGAGTCCTTAAAACTGGTAGAATACTTAAAGTCAGTTTTTGCTTCTATTCTGAGGTTAAAAGTATCGGTGAACTGATGATCATTTCCCATCCATCACAGAGATCGAGATTATGACAGGGATTATGACAGAGACTATGATAGAGAACGTGGACGTGGACGGGAAAGAGATAGAGATAGAGACAGAGACAGGGATAGGGATAGGGACAGGGACAGGGACAGAGACAGAGATAGAGATAGGGACAGAGACAGGGACCGGTATCGTGTGAGAGATGAAAGAGACTATGGTCGTGAGAGGGATCATGAACGAGAAGGTAGAGAACGAGACAGGCGAGACAGAGATCGTGGGCGGAGAAGGAGCCAGTCAAGAAGTCGAAGTAGGAGCAGGGACCGCAAGGACCGCGATGGTGGGGAACACCGTAAGAGACATGCTCGTGGCAGCACAAGTCCCAAAAGGCGTGGGCATGAAGATGGCCGAGAAGAGCCAAAGAAGAAGAAAGAGAAGAAGGAAAAGAAGGACGATGGGACAGACCATCCCGACCCAGAGATTGCAGAAGCAAACAGGTTGCGAGCTTCTCTGGGATTGAAACCGTTGAAGCTCTAGGCGTGACAGTTTCAAAGACCATATTGATTGAGTGATTACCGACGTTGGTGCTTAGTCTGATGGAATGTCCATATTGCTAATATGCTGTCTTTACTGTATAGATTGAGCGGTTAGCAATCAAATGTGGCTGTGTCTTTGACCTTTGCTTACTTTTGACCTTGTGCCTGTTGTTTTTACTTTTTGGCACCATATACTTAAAATCTTTAGAACATTTGTTATTTTTGTAGGCTTTCAGCTGGCGTCTTGAGTTGGATGATGGAATATATTACCGTCTTATTCTCTTTGGTTGCATGATTGCGAGCTGTAGATGCTTGTCACATGGCTTGAGTTTCTCTTTAGATCATTTGAGAACTGGTGTACTTGTGTCCTCAAATATTTGAGTTTAGGATCTTACAAGACCGTGCTGTTCGTGTCCCTTGTTGAAAACTTGAAATACTGAGATCGATGCCATCAATGCGTTATAACAATTTACAAGCAACTGCTCTAAAAGCAGAATATGGATATAATGAGGTTTTCCGCTGTTCTAAAAGGCATTCGAATGTAGACATGTTTTCTGGCTATAAATTTACAAGCAACTGAAGATGGCAGGTTGGAAAAAAAAAGGGTAAATCTCCCAGTCATGGAAGCAACTCTGGTAACAGAATGCCGTTCTTGTCATACTGGAGAGTACCTGAACAGTTGAGTGGCTTGCACCTCCTTCCCATCAGAATTCTCTTCTTGCACAGCTCCACTTCACCACCTTCCTCCTCTTCATTTGTAAGGACGACGTGGTCGTCGCTGTCATCTTCATTTTGTTCTTTGATGGGTTTGCTCACTTTGTAGCACACGGTCTTCACCTTCATCTTCTGTTGTGCGCACTGCAATTTCATCAACACCCAGGCTACAGTTTTAGCCCTTATGGCGGATTGAGGAATACTGCCGGTACTCCTTTTTTCAGCACCAATGTTACCACCGTTACCATTGCTCTTCCTGAGCTTGACATCGAGGAGTTTCATGCAGGGATTCTTCTTGAAAACGGCAGACAGACGGAGGATCGCCCTCTGATGCCGCTTACTCAGCACCATCTGTCCATATGGACTGGCCTTCTCTCCGCATCTCTCGCCATTCTCCCTGCATTCGGAATCCGCAACATCTTTCAAGGAAAGTGACATCGGCAACCCCGACTCCGTTCTGTAGATAAACGACCGAATCGAATCTTCCAAGCACCCGGTGCCACCTCTAGCAGAGCCGTAGATCAACTCTCCCAGTTGCAGTCCAGTCCTTTCCAAATCATCATTCTTCTCACCTTCTGCAACAGCTTCGATGCAACTACGAGCATCGACACGCGCGCTTTTGCTTCTGCCGGCCCTAGAATAACACGTCAGTCGCTGCATCACTCCGCTGAACACACCGGATATCACGGAACAGGCTCTCCCCAGCCAGCTCTTCTTGTTCTCGCCTTGATCGGCGCCATTTTCCGCTCCGAGACGAGCAAGTCCACGCATGGCCTTCACTAGTATTTCGAGATAGCAGGAGCTTGGAGAGGAGCAGCGGAAGCTATAATGTCGGGTTTCTCTTCCTTTGTGCAAAGGTGGTGTCTTTTGATGTTTGTTGTGTCACTAGGATTTCTCACTTGCGCTCAACTGAGCCAGCAGGAGGTTTCCAACTGTATGACAGTTGAGGGAAAAAAGGATCTGGCAGTTATGGAAACGTGGAACCGTTCAAACGTGGTTTGAGAAAGGGCACTGCCTTGCGTGGTGGGATCGTGCATGCTGCTTTCATCCTCGTCTCTTGCCCATGAATTCCACAATTTTTATAATGATACAATTGCAAAATTGGGGAAAAAAAAGGCTAGCACGAAAAAAAAAAAAAAAAATTAAGGATCTGTTTATTTGACGAAAAATTTATAATTTGGAAGATATTTTTTTTATAAATAATGACTTGTGTCGCTTACAAAAATTAATGAATAATAAATATTTTCACCGTTAATGATAATTATTTAAACATAAATTATTGTCAATAATAACAAC
Organism: Eucalyptus curtisii; assembly: GCA_017140595.1. Lineage (NCBI taxonomy): Eukaryota > Viridiplantae > Streptophyta > Magnoliopsida > Myrtales > Myrtaceae > Eucalyptus > Eucalyptus curtisii. The sequence goes on from CM029501.1 coordinate 38,699,715, forward strand.
ATTTATTATTGACTAATTATTTCGAACGATATAAACAATTACTTTTAAGAAAATATTTTTAAATCATTTATGTTCTACAAAACAAATGTAGCTCGGTCAAGTTCTCTAATTTTCTCATGGACATTTGGCCTTCTAAATTTTATTTGAATTGATTTCTTCAATTGGCCACCCTAACTGAAACATCAAATTAATTAACAATTGGCCACCCTAACTGAAACATCAAATTAATTAACAATGTGGCACTGGTTTATATGGTAGAAAACGACACATGATGTTAATTTCGCGCTGAATGAGGAAAAAACAAATGGGAAAAAAAAAAAGAACACGAAGAAATCTCGATTTGATAGTATTAGTTATCGTGGGCAAACAAAGCACTTGATTGCACAAATCAAGAAGGCTAGAAGATTTGGTTGCACGAAAGGTAACTTAAAGGATCAACTTGCACATATTCAAAATGTTAGAGGACTTGATTGCACAAAATTTTAGTTTTAGGATCAAATTGCATAAATGCTAAAATTTAAAGCACTAAATCTCTACTTAAAGCCCCAAAAAAGGATGCATTTCTAAACTTGCGAGGGCACTATGATGCTTCGAATTAACTTACTAAAATATTATTAGCTTTGACTTGTCTCATATCGAGTCTCACGGTTTTGTCCTTTAACATACAGGTGGACATTTTCCTATGAAATCACTCATCCTATAAGTGCTCCCACCCGGCCATGCTTCGAAAGATAAGTATTTCCGTTATGTCAAAAGACACATCTCTAAGTTAATTTCAAAATTGCTCTCCTTAATCAATACACAGTTTGGTTCATTTCTATCTTTTCGCCATCCTAAAAGCCTGTCAAGAGTGGCTTTTTATCTAGGTCCTCTAGCCTTGGTGACTACTTCCTGCCCTCGTTGAATCGATTTGTTACACGCGCCGGTTGGATTTTTCTAAATTAATTTTAACCAACGTAACGAGATTGAGTTTTTGTTTTTTTTTTGTTTTTTTTTTCCGGGGTCTCTGCTATAGGTTAAATTGCTCGGAGTCGGACATCCTTATTTTTTCACGAACTACCTTGGCAGTCGATTGTAACTTCAAAGGCCACTCCTGGTTGATATATGAAGAAAAGAAAAAAATGACATCGTGAAGGCTTAGCTTAAAAATACGTGAAATTACTTAATTTTTTATATAAAAAAAAGTTGCTTTGCTCCCCGTATCAAATGACGGTCTCACATTTCAAAACTCATATGTTTTATATTTTTGCAATTTGAAAACACCAGTCTGCCCCGTGCGTGCCTAAAATTTACGTGAAATTTAATGTCGAGGATAACATAATTTGGAAAAGAGAGTGACGGCTTGGTGAATTATGCACGCGTGAGAAATGCAACTTGAAATCTAAGGCAAAAGGCGAGTATGATAATCGTATGCATTTGAAATGTGAGGAGGTGATATAAGGATCGAAATCAAAGATGATATTAGCATTTTTCTTTTTTGGATATAGAACAAAAGATTTTTGAGTTTTTGTGCAACTTTTAATTAAATAAACGGCCTAATTGTCTTATCTCGAAAAAGTTCTTCGAAGTTTCAAAATTCTAAATTTCACAATATTATGATAAAACCATGGTATGGTGATACTTACTTATATATGTTAATCTCGTGGGAAGTAAATGATTTGGAAACTATTTTTCTAAAAATGATCGCTTGTATTACTTACAAAAATAAATGAGCAAAAAATATTTTCATTGTTAACGAAAATATTTACACATAAATTATTTTTAATAATGAAAAAAAATCTCACCAACTAATTATTTCAAACAAAACAAACGATTATTTTTTAGGACTATTTATTAAATTATTCACGTTTCACGAGATAACTGAAGTTGAAGTAAGAGTTTTTTTTAAAAAAATTTCTAGAGTTAGCTTTGCGACAACAATTGAAAGTAGAGACAACGCAAAACCACTCACTTTTGGCATTTCTCGGCAGACCTGCATGATAAAGATGCCTTTTCCTTGCTAAAAAACATTAAATGCAAATGAAGTTATTGGTAAATTGTCACCTTTTATTTCTCTATTTTAATTTTTTTTCATTAAATTTTTTCACTGGCTAAGAATTGTAAGACCGTTGAAATAAGCAATTGCATACTAACCAAAACGGCAAAAAAAGAAGAAGCTCAAATTTACTTACAAAACACGCATAGCATGCGTTGGTTCTAATTGGGATGATTTGAAGGTTGAATGTCAAATAAGTAAGATAGGAAAATAGCAAAAATCATTAGGAAAAGCCCTGGAGTGAATAACTATTCCGTCGCTTTAACAAAATAATTTCCACTTTTTTTTATCAAAAACGAAAAAAAAGAAGCTTTTTTAAAAAAAAAAAAAAAAAAAAAAAAGGGGTCAAGTGGGAAAAAAAAGCCTATTCACTATTTACTACGTTGAATTTATAACCGCTCCTTCACTAAATTCCCTTAATTATTACCACAATGGAAAAGGAAAGAACTAACTTTCCTTTTTTAAACTCTTTTCACAGAACTCAAGGAGGTCAGTAACGTAATTTCTGGTAACCCCCCAAAACGACTCCCCCCAAGGGGTCACTCCGTGTCGTTTTCTTTTGGGCCCATCTTGTAAACCCTAACCTCGCCATCCCATCTCATCTCCCTCTCGCTCGACTCTCTCTCTCTCTCTCTCTCTCTCACTACCCCTCACGCAGCCGCTCGGCCCGCGACTCCTCCCTCCCCCGGCGCGGCGGCTCTCGGCGGCGGACGGCGACTGCGGCGAATCGGCGGCCTCGACCGACGGTAAGGCCAGCGCGCGCCGCTAGCTCGATCCTCTACACGTTCGCCGCGCGATTTTCCGGATTTTTTTCTTTTTTTTTTCCCCTTTTCTTTTCGACGAAGAGTTTTGATGCGGATTCGCCTCGGGTTCTAGGCGTTTGGGGATAGGTTTCGTCGCGGTAGATTCGGGTGGTGATCGTTGGGATCTTGGGCGAGAGTCTGAGAATCCTCCTCTGGTTTTAGATTCGTGATACGCAGGTTTTGGAAAACTCCGCAATCGTCGATATAGCTGGTAAATCTTTATTCTAGGGTTGATGGAGATGCGTTCGTTTGCGTTAAAACATCACCGAGAAACGGCACTTCTTGTGTACTTTTATGGAGTTTCGCCGGCTCATAGCACCGAAATAAGTTCTTAGAACGAGCCGATTTTCGCGATTCCGTGCACGTGTCGGCTACCGGTTTCCGATTGATTTTACTCCACTACACTTGTTGTGGCTTTAGAAGGAATGGAGTGATGTAAATGATTGTGTTCTGCTTCGGAATTTTCTGTTGGGGTCACTCGTGCATGTATGGTACGTGCATTGGAGGTTCTAGCGTTGGTGGGCAGTTTTGTTTGTTCGAATTGATATGGGAGTGTGAATCTTGAACTTTTGCTTGTGCTTTACTGAGTTGCGGTGGTTTGCTGGGTATTGGTTGATGGGCTGACGTAATAGCTTACTGGGATATGGAGTATTAGGTGTTTGATTTAATGAAAAAGGTAGGTCTTTCCTAAATTTCTTATCGCTATCATCTATGTTGTTTTCCTGTTTATTATGGTTTTTTCATTGTTTCCTTGCAAAAAGAAAATAAAATTATCGAACCAATTGTATGTAATTTGGGACGGTACCCAGCTTAAGGTGCCACCAATTGTGCAACTTCATATGTTATGCTTCTGGCATCAACATTTTATGTTTTCTCGTCTTTTGACAGGCTGAAAGAAGAGCTGGAACATGTCGACTTTCGTGAAACCAGAGAATGCATTGAAACGAGCTGAAGGTAATCTTGAGTTTCCTCTCTGCCAAACATATTTGGTTGGAAAAACTTCATGAATCTCCTGCCTAGTATACTTTCTTTCTCCCTTTGAAGTTCTTTTGAGAGAATAGTTAGTTATCATATTTGTTACAGTCCTTTTTCTCAACATGGAGTTTTGCTGACAAAGTTTTGTTATTGTGTGGATGCAGAGCTGATAAATGTTGGGCAGAAGCAAGATGCTCTGCAAGCACTTCATGATCTCATTACCTCGAAGAGATCCCGAGCATGGCAAAAGACCCTCGAGAGGATTATGTTTAAGTACATTGAGCTATGTGTCGATATGCGCAGGGGGAGGTTTGCCAAGGATGGTCTGATTCAGTATCGCATTGTATGTCAACAAGTGAATGTGACCTCTTTGGAGGAGGTGATCAAGCACTTCATGCATCTCTCAACAGAGAAAGCAGAGCAGGCGCGAAGCCAGGCACAAGCCTTGGAAGAAGCTTTGGATGTTGATGATCTTGAGGCAGATAAGAGACCAGAGGATTTAATGTTGAGTTATGTCAGTGGAGAGAAGGGAAAGGATAGGTCTGACAGGGAGCTAGTTACTCCTTGGTTCAAGTTTCTGTGGGAAACATATAGGACGGTGCTTGAAATATTGCGAAACAACTCAAAGTTGGAGGCTCTTTATGCGGTAATTTCATTGGGACATTTGTCAAAGCATGTTGTTAATTATATGTATTCGTAGAAAGGCAGTTTGAAGTTGTCGATCTATGTAGTCTCTCTAGCAATATATGGTTGTGATAGTGTTCTATATTTATACTGAAGTTCTTATACTGTAGGCCTCTTCTACCTGTTTTAAAATTTTTAATGCGAATGTCCTCGTCGTTGCATTTTATAGGACATCCAGGTGGATGATAAATGGATATTGCCAGCTCATTTCTCTCTAGTCAGATTATGCAAAAAAATTTAGACCACAAGGCAACTTCTTGATGATCCTCATAGACGAATTTGATTTTTTTTCTTGATTGGTAATGTGAGGTTTTATAGGATCAGGACGATAAAAGAGAACTATTTATGGTAACATAAAGGGGAATTTGTTGCTGAATTCAATTATGGTGCATCTGCAATTATCACGACAATCAGCTTTCTTGCAGAAGTCTGCATTTTATAACGTGTATCTTGTGTCATGGACAGATGACTGCCCACCGAGCATTCCAATTTTGCAAGCAGTATAAACGTACAACAGAGTTTCGGAGATTGTGTGAGATAATCCGAAATCATCTTGCGAATCTCAACAAGTACAGAGATCAAAGGGACCGACCTGATCTGTCAGCTCCAGAGAGTCTGCAACTTTACTTAGATACCAGATTTGAGCAATTAAAGATTGCCACTGAACTTGAACTGTGGCAGGTCTCTGTATAGTTATCAACTTTGGTATGGTTTCTGTTCTTTTTAGTTGTGTAATTGTCGTCCTCATAAAATTTTATTCTTTCCTGCAGGAAGCTTTCCGCTCAGTTGAGGATATTCATGGATTGATGTGCATGGTTAAGAAAACCCCCAAGGCATCCTTGATGGTGGTTTACTATGCAAAATTAACTGAAATCTTCTGGATTTCATCTAGCCATCTCTATCATGCTTATGCGTGGTTGAAGCTTTTTAATCTTCAGAAAAGTTTTAACAAAAACTTAAGTCAGAAGGACTTGCAACTGATTGCATCATCAGTTGTCTTGGCTGCACTCTCTGTTGCCCCATATGAGCGCACTCGTCATGCATCGCATATGGAGAGTGAAAACGAGAAGGAACGCAATTTGAGGATGGCTGATCTTATAGGATTCAATGTTGATTCCAAACTTGAGAGTAGAGAGATGGTAACTATACTTCAGTGCCCCTCATAGTAATTAATACTTGGTTTGGGCTCTATTAATATTCTTCTTTTTTTCACAGCTTTCACGGTCATCTCTCCTCTCTGAACTGGTAAGATCGGAAGTATCTTTTCATAGTTACTTCTTAATAGTTTGAGGTGGATATGTACTCTTGCTGTTATTTCGTGCCAGAATTCATGACTTTGCATTCGTACTGGGCACGATTTTTAATCTGTATAAATCTAAGCGGTGCAGAAGTTTATTTATCACATTTTTTGCATTATTCTATTTATTCTCATTGCTTTTGGTGCCTATATTTTACAAAACTGCAGGTTGCGAAGGGTGTCCTTAACTTTGCTAATCCTGAAGTGAAAGATCTTTACCATCTTTTGGAGCATGAGTTTCTTCCGCTGGATCTTGCAATGAAGGCGCAGCCCTTGTTAGTTAAAATTTCCAAACTTGGGGGTAAGCTTGCTTCAGCATCTTCTGTGCCAGAAGTGCAGTTGGCCCAGTATGTTCCTGCTCTGGAAAGAATTGCCACCCTGAGGTTGCTTAAGCAGGTACTTTAAAGTGCTTTACATTGTTTATTGACTCTCATTATGGGTACTATAAAGAAATATTTCTATGTCATTCTTGTGGAAAATGTTGATGAATTTAATTTGTTCCTTCTTTCTTATTTCAGATGTCCCAGGTGTATCAAACTATGAAAATTGAGAAGCTATCACAGATGATTCCCTTTTTTGATTTCTTGGTTGTCGAGAAGATTTCAGTGGATGCTGTCAAGCACAGCTTTATTTCTTTGAAAGTTGATCATGCCAAAGGTGTTGTTTTGTTTGGCAATCAGGTTAGTTATTTTCTTGGTGTGATTATTTGCATGGTATGCCAGGATGTAGACTTAGATTTTTAGATAATGTCTGTCAGTATACATTTGCTATAGAAGAGTTTGATGTGGTAGAGGTACTTATCTTGGAAAACAAATCATGTTGCTTGGTAGTTCACTTTACTATTGTGTTACTAACCCGAAAAAAGAAAAAGTTTCTGTGTCATCTTATCTTGAAGTTGAGTGTTTTTAAGGGTCTACCGCCCATCTTGATGTAAGAAAGTGGATCATAAGGAACAATTTGGTAAAGGTTGGAGACTTGTCTTGTCATGTGACATTAGTCAATCTTGAAACTTTTGTGGTGAGTTTTTCACTTTCCTTCTTAGTGTCATGGCATATGGGTGGCTGTGTAGATGGAGAAATACTGTCAAGCTTTTAGAAAGTTTATTTTTCCTTCTACTTTTCGAGAGTAGCTTGTGCCACTGATCTTCTCATGGGACATTAACAAGATTAATTTGCATGTGCTATCTGTAGTTGTGTTCTGAATTTCGCGGAAGCATGCATAAAATTCTTGTCACTAATAGTGCATGACATGTTCACCTTTGTGATTTTTGTAATATAAGTCTATAGTGATCTTTGCCTCCCTCTTGATAGCACTGTTGTTAAATTTGTACTTCAGTTCTGTGGATCATTCTTTGTCTTTAAGTTTACTCGAGCTTTTGGATCATTTGAACTGTAAGTGGTGTATAGTTGTATTTTGCTTGTGATTATGTTGATGGAATGTCTTAGCCTACGTCTCTGTTTGAGACATCTGTCTTGTTTATTGTGGGGTTGCTACCTTATTATTCTTGCATCATTTCTTTAGGGTCTTGAATCTGATGCCTTGCAAAATCACCTGGCACTGCTTACTGAGAACTTGAATAAAGCAATGGCCATGATATACGCTCCTGTCAAGAAAGGGTCAAAGTTAGGTGAAATGTTGCCAGGTTTAGCAGAGACTATAGACAAGGAACACAAGAGACTTCTTGCTCGGAAATCAATTATTGAGAAACGTAAAGAAGAACATGAGCGACAGTTGCTTGAAATGGTAACCTGCTTACTCTTGACTTGATTCTGTTTCTTCAATGCTTGAATGCTCACATACTCTACTCCATTGCTGTGAGTCATCCTCATTTAATTTTCTTTTTTTCTCAAAGGAACGTGAGGAGGAGTCAAGGAGGCTAAAGCTGCAGAAGATAACTGAGGAGGCAGAGCAGAAGAGGCTTGCATCTGAGTTTGAGCAAAGGAAGAATCAAAGGATCCTCAAGGAAATAGAAGAAAGGGAACTTGAAGAAGCGCAGGCCTTGCTTCAGGAAGCTGAAAAACGCAGTAAAAAGAAGGGAAAGAAGCCGATTCTAGAAGGAGTATGTTGAAGATGTCTTTCATATCCTATTTTTATAAATGGGGAGACATCTTCTGATGCTTTTTGTGCAATTTTTTCAGGAAAAGGTGACGAAAGAATCGTTGATGGAGCTTGCTAGGAGTGAGCAACTTAGGGAGAGGCAGGAAATGGAGAAGAAATTGCAAAAGCTAGCAAAGACGATGGATTACTTAGAAAGAGCAAAGAGAGAGGAGGCGGCGCCATTGATTGAAGCTGCATTCCAGCAGCGATTGGTTGAAGAGAAGGTGCTTCATGAACACGAGCAGCAGGTGTGTTTTTGAACTTCTGCAAACGCTAACTTTACATGTACACAAGATGGTATTATATTATACAGAGAAATGCACGACCGCGAGGCTTCTTCTGATAAAGTAGGTTGGCCTATTATGTAGTATAAAAATTTGACATAATATAGTATTATCCATTCTGAAACCGACTTAAATGGTTTCTGTAGTCTGATTATTGTTTTTCATGGTAATTTTCAGCAAGAAATTGAGCTAAGCAGGCAGCGGCATGATGGGGACCTCAAAGAGAAGAATAGGCTTGCCCGTATGTTAGAAAACAAGGTCAGAACCCAGAGTTGACATTTAGCAAACCTTTTCTTGTCTTGGTTATGACCTGTTTTTGTTTTAAGGTTTATATATATATATATAAATTATTATCTACAATGTTATTGGATTGATCTTGACACATGCGCAATCCCTTTTGCAGGGGATATTCCAAGAAAGAGTCATGAGCCGCCGTCAGGCAGAATATGACCGGCTAAAGGCTCAGAGCGAGGAGCAAGTTAGGCTGGAACTCCAGGCCAGGAAACAGCAGAGAGAAGCAAAGAGGAAGAAACTGTTCTTTTTGACAGAAGAAGAGAAACGGCGTCAAAGGTTACTTGAAGAGGAGGAAGCTCGAAGGCGTGAAGGTACTTTAATCTAAATAATTAATGTCTCTGAGTCCCATTAGCCCTCCTCTCTTCCAAAAGCTCCTATGGTGGAGAATTACAGTGCTTTTGTAGTGCTTTGGCAGGCAACATTCATGGCCCTGGTTACAATAGATCTTTGAATTTTCATTTCTCTTATTATATGTTAGATTTATGGATTTGTTATGATCGCGCTGTGGACATCCTCATGACTGAGGCATTTAAAACTTGCAGAGGCCGAGAGGCGCCGTAAAGAAGAAGCTGAAAGAAAAGCTAAATTGGATGAGATTGTTGAGAAACAGAGGCAAAGAGAGAAGGAACTGGAAGAGAAAGAAAAGCAATGGAAAGAGACTATCTTGGGCCACTCCAGGCCGGTGGAGCCTCCCCCTGCTTCTACTCCTGTTGAGCCTGCCACTGCCCCTGCCGCTGCCGCTGCCCCTGCCCCTGCCGCTGCCGCTGCCGCTGCCCCTGCTGCTGCTGCTGCCGCCGCCGCTGCTTCAAATCCTGGAAGGTATGTGCCCAAGTTCCTTAGAGAGAAGACTGAAGGCCCAGGAGGCGCACCTCCACCAGAGCCTGACCGCTGGGGTAGTAGAGGCAGACCGGACGACCGCTACTCCCAGCCTGGTGACAGATGGCGCAGTGATGACCGTAGGCCCTCCGCCTTTGGTGGTGGCTCAAGGTCCACCTGGTCATCATCGAGGCCACGCGGTGGAGAACGCTGAAAGTAGTAATTGCCGTTCAATCAAGTTCTCCCAGACCGTTCATCTTTTCAGGAGCGCAGCTTTGAACCCCCATGTGGCTGGCAAGGAAATGGTTTTGCCATAATTTTGAGGAATGATTGTTAAGTTATTGTTTCTCCTGTTTACTATATGAGTAAAAATAATTTTGTCTTCTATTTAGAACGCGGCCCATTGCTCGTACATTCACCTGCTAGGGCATTGGTCCCCAATGAATTTATCCTGTGGATATTGATGTGTGAGTTTTGTGTTAAAAGACCTTTCGGCCGAATGTTCAAGATCTAGTTTGTTCCCTCACTTGTGCGCCTGCTTTAGTTATCCCGGTTCTCTTTTATGTAGTGCATCTCCATGTGTCCCGGCTGAGATTTTTCAAAAAAAAGAGAAGAAAATAAAGTCATTGATAAATTGTCTCCTTTTCTTCCTCTATTTTAATATGTATTTTCCGTTAATTTTTTTCAAAGTCTAAGAGTCGTGGAACTGTCGGAAATAGTCAACTGCCTACTACCCAAAACTGAAAGAACTGAAGGAAAAATGCCCAAATTTACTTACAAAATGTGCGCGCTCCCACGCGTGGCACGTGCTGGTCATAGTTTGCTCGATTAGTTTCAAAGGTCTGACGTATCGATTGATCAATAGCATTTCCATCCTTCACTTTTTTCTTGAATTTTTTTCCTTCTTTCAAGTTTTGTCCTTCTTTGTCGGCAGCTGGCGGCCACTAGCGATCACAGGCTACACTCGGGCGAGGCAACCCTCTCCCTAGGTGAGATTGCCCTTGAGATTGCCCTTGCTGGCCATAGGCAAGGCCAATCCTTGCCAAATCCCCTCACTAGTGGCTAGCAAGGAATTGCCTCACCATGGCGAGGTGACCCTCGATCTAGGAGAGGATCGCGGCCCTTGCTGGTAGTTGGCGAGGGCTTGAGCCCTTGTTAGTGCTCGTCCGAAAAGAAAATTGAAAAAAAGATAATTTAAAAGTAAAATTATCTTTTGATGAAAATACACTTGATCAATCGAAATATCTAGTGGTCGGCAACCGGTAAGGTTAGACCCTTATTTAAAATTGTCATTATCACTTTAAACTTTTATTTGAGATTGACATGATCATTTTAAACCCTTATTCCATAACACAAGCGCACTTCACACTTTCATTAGAATTTTTGCTAATAGTCTCAAAGTGAATTTGCGCTCTCTACTTAAAACGAGAGAAAGAAAGGGAAAGGGTTTAAGTCTGAAAAAAAGAGGAAAAAAAAAAAAAACTATTTACTACGTTGAATTTATAACCGCTCCTTCACTAGATTCCCTTAATTATTACATATTGGAAAAGAACAATTAAATTACCTTTTATTAACTGTTTTATAGGTCGAATGTATTCAGCCAGAAGAGAGGTAAGCGCTGTTTTTTTTCTCGTCTGAAGATTGCAGCCCTCATGAGTCGTCTTGGGTCTGTCCTCGCGAGATTGACATCAACTGCCTTAAAAAAAAAAAACATTTTTTTATCTAACTCAAAAGGTTAGTAACTTAATTTCCAAAAATCCAAAAAACGACTCTCCTACAAGTCACTTCGTTTCGTTCTTTTTTCTTTATCATTTTCTAAATAGAGGTGAGCGGTTCTAGATTCTATACGAATTTCACTTAAAACTTAAAACCTACCTATTGAAACAATTTCCTTATTTTTTAGAACTTGAAATAAGTTCCACCTATATTATTAATTGAACTATTGTAATGAATTGTCATTTTAATGATCACCACATTTCTGCTGTAATCTACTGATCACAACTTATATTTAGACACTCGAATAATATAAAATATTAACAAAATAAAAGCCTCATGTTATCAAATAGAAAGACAAGTGAGTCCAAATTATGCCATAAAATACATATAAAAAAACACAAATTTATTTCAAGTTCCAAATTTCACTTATCTAAAACTTGAAACCTCCTTAACCAAAGAAGTTTTTTAATTATTGAAGTCTAAAACTTACCTTATATACTTTAAAACTTAGGGTGCGCATGGTAAAATTTTTTGGCTGGGGAAGAGTTTTTTTCCGAAAATAGGTCTTTTCTATTTCTATTCCGGAACAATTTACGAGCAAAAGAACCCGTTTGTTAACCGCACAAAATTTCTACTCTTGGAATAGAAAAAAAAATGCGTTTGGTAACGCAACGATTTTTTTTGTATTTATTTGTTTTTTATTTGTTCTTTTTTATTTGTTTTTTATTCTTTTTTGTATTTGTTTGTTTTCTGTAGTTATTTGTTTTTTATTTATTTTTTATTCTTTTATTTGTTTTTTTGTTTTTTGTTTTTATTTGTTTTTATTTGTTTTTATTCTTTTTTGTATTTATTTGTTTTTTATTTTTGTTTTTTATTTGTTTTTTGTATTTATTTGTTTTTTTGTATTTATTTTTTATTTTTTTTGTATTTATTTGTTTTTTTGTACTTTTTTTGTATTTTTTGTATTTTTATTTTTGTATTTTATTTGTATTTATTTTTTTATGTGTATTTATTTGTTTTTATTTGTTTTTTTTATTTATTTGTTTTTTTTATTTATTTATTTTTATTCTTGCTCACGGTCGACGGCGACGGGCGGCGATCGGCGACCGGTGGCGACGGCCGGCGACCGGCGGCGGTGGGCGGCGGTCGGTGGTGGCTCCGGGCGGTTGGAGGTGGCCATGGCAAGAGAGAAATAAAACAAAAATAAAAAAGAAAATTTGCTTATTTCTAAAAATTGTTCCCTGGACAAAAGCAATTTTTTTTTGTTTCTCGTTTCTATTCCCGGCTAACTTTTCTATTCCGGGAAATAAAAATCAACTTGGCATTACCAAACAGGTTTCTATTCTTTTTTTGTTCCGGGGAAAAAAAGAACAAAAATTCTTAGGAATAGAAATGTTCTCATGCAGACCCTTAGCCATCAGTCCGATTTTTCGGCTCCAGATTTTACCTTGAATTCATGCTTTACCTGGTTATTGACCCAAACTTCACCATTCCCATCTCATCTCTCTCTCGACCCTCTCCCTCACTACCCCTCACGCAGCTGCTCGGCCCACGACTCTCCTTCCTGGCACGGCGGCTTTGGCGGCGGACGGCAACTGTGGTAAATCAACAACCTCGACCGACTGTTAGACAAGCGTCCGCTAGCTCGACCCTCTATAAGTTCGCCGGACGTTTTTCCGGAGTGTTTCTTTTTATTCCCTCTCTTTTTGATGAATAGTTTTGATGTGGATTCACTTGGGTTCTAGGCGTTTGAGGAGAGGTTTCTTCGTGGTAGATTCGGGCGGAGATGGTTGGAGCTTAGGAGAGAGTTGAGAATCCTCTAGTTTTAGATTCGTGATACACATTGTCAATTGAGCTGGTAAATATCCATCGTATGATTGATGGAGATGCATTCGTTTGCATAAAAAATGGCCGAGGAACAACACTTTTTTTATATGCTTGATGGAGTGTCGCCGGGTCATGGCACCAAAACAAGTTCTTGAAACAAGCCAATTTCGCAATTCCGTGCGCATGTCGACTACCGGTGACCGATTGGTTTTACTCCACTAGGCTTGTTGTTGCTTTAGAAGGAATGGAATGATATAATGATTGTATTCTGGTTCAGATTTTCTGTTAGGTCATCCGTGGATGTATATTATTAGTCGATGTTGCTGAATTTATCGCCGTATTTAGGTACGTGCACTTGCATTGAAGGTTCTAGTGTTGGTGGGCAGTTTTGTTTGTTGAATGGGTACGTGGGAGTGAATCTTGAACCATTGCTTGTGCTTTTTTTAGCTGTGGCGGTGTACTGGGTATTGGTTGATGGCTGATGAAATTGCTTACTAGGGGATATGGAGTCATAGGCGTTTAATTTAATGAAAAGGCAGGTCTTTCTTAAATATATTATCGCTATCTTCTATGTTTTCTTCATGGTTATTATGGTTTCTTTTCTTGTTTCCTTGCAAACAGAAAATAAATTTATTGAACCAATTGTATGGTACCCAGCTTAAGGTGCCAACAATTGTGCAACTTCATATGCTATGCTTGTGGCATCGACATTTTATGTTACCTCAACTCTTAACAGGCTGAAAGAAGAGCTGGAACATGGCAACTTTTGTGAAACCAGAGGATGCATTGAAACGAGATGAAGGTAATCTTGAGTTTCCTCTTTGCCAAACATATATTCTAGTTTGGTCGGAAGAACTTCATGAGTCTCATGCCTAGTATACTTCTATTTTTTCCCTTCGAAGCTCATTTGATAGAATATGTAATTATCATATTAGTCACAGTCCTTTTTCAGAACATGGAGTTTTGCTGACAAAGTTTGTTTTTGTGTGGATACAGAGGAGGAGAAACGGCGTCAAAGGTTACTTGAAGAGGAGGAAGCTCGAAGGCGTGAAGGCATTTTAATCTAAATAACCAATGTCTCTGTTTCCCGTTTCCCCTCTCTTTGAAAATCTCCTATAGTGGAGAATTATAGTGCTTTTATAGTGCTTTGGCTGGCAACTATCATGGCCTTGGTTACATTGGGTCTTTGAATTTTCATTTCTCTTTTCAACACGTTAGATTTATGGATTCATTATGATTGCATTGTGGACGTCGTCATGACTGAGCATTTAAAACTTGCAGAGGCAGAACAGGCTGAAAGAAAAGCTAAATTGGATGAGATTGGTGAGAAACAGAGGCAAAGGGAGGGGGAACTGGAAGAGAAAGAAAAGCAATGGAAAGAAACTATCTTGGGCCCCTCCAGGTCGGTGGAGCCTCCCCAGCTACTAACCCTGCTGTGGCGGCGGCTGCCACCCCTGCAGCTGCCGTGGCGGCCGCCACTGCGCCAGCTGCCACCGCCGCTCCAAACCCTTTTAGGTATGTGCCCAGGTTCCTCAGAGAGAGGACTGAAGGCTCAGGAGCCACACCTCCACCAAAACCCCACCGTCGGAGTAGTAGAGGCAGACAGGACGACCGCTACTCCCAGCCTAGTGACAGATGGCGCAATGGTGAGCATAGGCCCTCCTCCGCCTTTGGCAGCGGTGGCGGCGGCTCAAGGTCCACCCAGTCGTCATCCAGGCCATCGTGCGGTGAAGAACGCTGAAAGTGGTAATCACTGTTCAATCAAGTTCTCTCGGACCGTTCCATCTTTTTGGGGAGTGCAGCTTTGAACCCCCATGTGGCTGGCTGGGAAATGGTTTTGCCATAATTTTGGGGAATGATTGTCAAGTTATTGTTTCTCCTGTTTACTATACGAGTAAAAATAATTTGGTCTTATATTAAGAACGCGGCCTGTTGCTTGTACAGTCACCCACTGGGGCATTGGTAGCCAATGAATTTACCTTGTGAATATTGATGTGAGTTTTGTGTTAAAGGACCTTCTGGCCCAATGTTCAAGATCTAGTTTGTTCCCTCGCTTTTGCATCTGCTTCATCCTAATTCTCTTTTGAATTGTGCATATCCTGCCCTCAAAGTGAGATACGGAGACCACTTTAGCACGGTGAGTTTTGGTCAACCGAGAGATATTGGTGTTAGCTCTCGACTAGTTTGCGCAAAGATGACAAATCTTGTCTTAGAGATCCTTTCATGACAATGATCATCCTATCCTTAGTGAAATTGTATTGACTCTTATGCATCTTGCATTTCACCTTGACGTAGTGAAATCCTATTACCTTTTAGGGATAATGACACGAACGGTCCTTGACCTGTCGTCTAATGTGTAATTTGATCCATAAAATTTTTGTTTAATGTAATCCTTAAATCTTAATACAATGTGCAATACGATCCTTGAACTTTTAATTTGTTCAATATAGTCCATCGACTTTTGGTACATGAACCACCTTGCTTATTGAGCTAAAATTTAGGGATCATATTGAACAAATTAAAAGTTTAGGAACTAAATTGCACATTGGGTCAAAGTTCATGGACTATTTGTGTCAATTTTCCTACATTTTATTGCTAGGAAGTAATGAGACCATGGCACTGGCTTGCGTTTAGTGGATGAGAAATTCATCCTTAGGTGATGTTATATAGAGTAGCCGGCAAATGTTATGCATTGAAACAATGCCCGGGCCATGTGACATACCATTAAGGTTCTAATATCTGAACAAGAACCCAACAAAGGAGATTATTGTGATATTCTCGAGCCTCAATTGCAACTGGATAAACGAAATACCAAAAGGGTTGGGCTGCTGGCGCGGTTGCTACATACTTGCATCAATTCAAAGTGCCAGGTCATGATTTGCTCACACTGAAACAGCATGCGTATAGTTTAGGGAATTAGTTGTAACATTTATCAAAAAATTCGAAAGGCCAGATCAATTAAAATAAAAATTAAGAGATAATATTACACATTAAATTAAAGTCAGAGACAATGCTGAATGAAAGAAAAATTGAGTAATGATATTACATATCGGGCTTAAGTTCAGGGACGATCCGTTGGACGGGGCCGCTCCGACTCAATCGGCCATTTTCTTAAACCCTTCTTGTACCTCCCATCCTTCTCTTCGCAGGCGAGAAAAAAGTCTGTGCTCGGGAAAAGCGCGAAAATGAACTCCGTCGCCGCGAGATTCGCCAGGCTCCTCAGAGCCTCCGCCGCCTCTCAAGGTTTCGTTTTTCTCCTTCTTTCTTTTCGTGTAAATTTGAGCGACGAGACCTCCGTCATCCGTTCCTCTTCCTCGTCCAGTTCGACTTCTTGATACGTGCGAATGCGAGTTCGAGGAACGTTGAACTGAACTATTGTCGTCCCGACTGTTGGATCATAGCACTTCGTGTTTTTGGGTTTTTCTTTTTAGTGACGGGAAGTCGGTCGATGCGGGTTGGTTATTTAGATAGCCGTGAGTGGTCGGAAAATGGTGGGTTTCTTCTCTGCGGCATTCCGTCGAGCATCTTATGTGCGGGAGAGCTTGCGGTTGTTGTGGTTTCGTTCGTGCGTTTTCCTTGCGATTTATTGATGGCGATAGCTTGCGTGGAGTAGTGAGCCTGACGGGCGTCGATCTTTTCCGTGTTTGCAGAGCTGGGTGTGCGCAGAGCGTCGAGGTGGCGGTACTCGACCGAGGGTTTGGGTAGTGAGAAGGATGAGGAGAAGAAGGACGACGATGTGGCCGATGAGGATGACGGCATTCTAGGCGGCAAGAATGAGTTACAGCCGCATGGCGTGGATCCAAGAAGAGGTTGGGGTTTTCGTGGGGTACATAAGGTGAGCGTTGGTCTCCTGTGAGGAAATATTCGAAGAGAACAGCATTTGTGATATGATTGAGCAGGACAGCCATAAATTCCGCATTGGTTTACGTTTGCATATGGAGCTTATTGAAGTGTTGGAACTGGAGTTTTATATTGTTAAACGGTCATTGTTGGTTCTCCGAGGAGCTAAATTTCTCAGTATCAGTTAGATTTATATCATTGAACCTTTGTGGTTTATATTATACTCTACACCTCACGATGTCAAACCAAAATATGTGGTCAAAGACTGTATTTTGATGTTCCCCTAAAGATGTCCATTAAGATATCTGGTTTACAATGACAGCCGGATATGGGATGTGAGTTAATTTAAGTTAGTGAGTGTATATGCAGGCAATTATATGTGGAAAAGTTGGGCAAGCCCCCGTCCAGAAGATTTTGAGGAATGGCTATACTGTAACTATATTTACGGTTGGAACGGGGGGCATGTTTGACCAAAGGACTGTAGGAGAGAAAGACTCACCAAAACCTGTTCAGTGGCATCGGATTGCTGTGCATAATGGATCTCTTGGAGCCTATGCAGTACAACAACTTGCTAAAAAGTATGTCAACATCTGCTGAAACACACAAACCCACCTCTCTCTTACCTCCATCTCTCTCTCTCTCTCTCTCTCTCTCTCTCTCTCTCTCTCTCATATTAAAGTACATTTCATGTAGCTCGGCAGTTTATGTTGAGGGCGACATCGAGACTAGGGTATACAATGACAGTATCAATGGCGCAGTTAAGAGTATTCCAGAGATATGTGTCCGGTTTGATGGTATGCCATCTCCTTCGATCTCCTATCTTGTTGGACTTGGTGCTTTGCACTATTGATTAGTAGGTATATTTAGTGAGTACATTGGGTTATTTATAGCTGAATTATAATGAGAAGATGATTCGAATGAGCAGCTGTTAATTGCACCACAGAGTTAGGATCACCTTGAAATCCTCTCTCTCTCTCTCTCTCTCTCTCTTATTAATCTTCCACCGTGTGAATGCTTATGAGGGACGACTGCTTTGATTCCATTTGCTGTAATTCGCTCTATAGTTGCAGTTCTGGAAGATCTTATGTCATCTTCATGGTGCATGTACCCAGCATCGCATAAATGTGCCTCGAATGAATGTTTTGGGTTAGATGAGGACTATGGAAGTCCCTGTTTCTAGTTTGTTATAGCAGCTTTTGCATATCTATTTAGATAGCATCAAACCATGCCTAGGATGCAATTTTTAACGGGAAATTATAACAAGTAGCTCAGAATGGTAAAACCTGTATGTTGCAATTAATAGTTCATGAGAGATTTTCACTTGTATAAGTAAGCTATCTGTTTGGCAGGTCTCTTAATTTCAAGACAAGCTGACACAATAAGATTTCAAAATCATCATATATTAACAACAAATCAGAATCATGATATTTCTTAATTGAAATGTAAGATTGAACAACTCAACATCAGTTTTAGGTGGAGGCTGATCTGATCTTATATCTCAGTTCATCTCATATCTCCAGTACAACTCATTTCTCAATTTTATCTAGAAAAGAAGTTCTGTTTCTTTGTTCTGTGTGTAGATCAAATTTTGGCTTTACTTTGGCAGAATCTGGATAGAAGTTAGTGGATATGGAACCTGAAAAAGATGTTCATGCATAGGTTTTAATGTTGTTGTAGTTGAATCTGTTTATGCATTGTTCTGAATGATGAAAAGTGGACAATGGTCTGCTATTGCAGTCAGTATCAAAGCTACATTCTTTATGTTGGCGCTACTGCATGATTGTAGGTTGGGAGTTCTGTGGTTGAAATTTCACAGAGGACATTTGGCTTTTCTATTTTGCTGCTTATGTCTTTTTCCAAACTTCTGTAGGTAAGGTCCGTCTGATAAAAGCAGGAGAAAGTGCCAGCAAAATTTCTTTAGACGATTTTAGTGAGTCCTTTTCTCATATTGGTTTCGACGATTGTTCTAGATATTGTACTCTATTTCCTTTTGTTATTAAATTTGAATCTAGGTGCAAGGACAGAAGAACCTTTTTCCTCCAATTTGGCAGTTATATTATATGTTGCCTTTTGTTTCACTCTTAATATTCCTTCATATTATTGCAAAAGAATACATAATAATATGTGCTAAATTGCCTGGCAGGGGACTTATTTTGACCCAATTTGCCCTGCTGTCAAAACCTCATTCTCTAGACACCCAGCAGCCGAATCTTTATAAACCTTGTAAGAAGGATGTTTTGCTGTTAACTGGCTGAAGAAATTCTTCACTGTTTTGATGTTCTAATATAGATCTCTCTCTCTCTCTCTCTCTCTCTCTCTCTCTCTCTCTCAATATTAGGTGGGATTACATTCAAGTGCACTGGTGATATTACCAATTTATTTCTATGTAATTGTTGAGTATATGTGACATCAGAAGCTCCATCATTTTTTTTAGTTTGTGATATATTTGCTGCACCATTTCTCTTGTTAATCATGCTTGCAGATCATCAGCTTTAGCACCCAATTCAAAACCTGGATAATTTTATTTTTGGAACTATAGAAAGTTGTATAATTATCTCAAAAGGCCATAACTTTGGATTTCTATGCAAAGTCCTGCTGTCACTGAGCTGTATATTTGAGTTTGCTTCTCTTTCTCCATAAGTTAGATTGAGCTTGCTGAACATTGATTTGGTCTGATAAATGGCTAGTAATCTTTTCTGACGTTGGCGAGCTGCTTTTAATCTGCTTTGTTCAGATTGATCTTTGACAGCACTTCTACGATGTTTCCTAAAGCTTCATATTTTATGAGGACTCAGACATAGCACATCACATATGCTTTTGTCAGGGTTCACCATAATTCGGCAGATAGCATCTAGCTTCATTATTTTACATGCTTTAGACGTGCACTCAAAAAGATCAACCTGGGAATCATGGCGACATCTTAGCCTTAATGGCCACCAAAAAGCTTTATTTAAAGCTTCTCACCATTTTTGTTGAACCTTTGTTCTTGCCAGAAATTGTCATAGCGTGTTTGTTTATTGATTGGGAACTGCTCTAGGAAATTTGCTTATTGATTGGACACGCTCTAGGAAATGGGAGCCCTCGAAATGCAAGTGACCGCTTTAAAATTTCTAAACGGGGAAAGTGGGACTGGTGGCCCTCCCATTTTAAGATTTAGTGTCCTGACATGTGTCATCTTTGGATATGGATGAACCTGGTAAAGAGCACTAATTAGTGAACACGAGACCCCCGTGCATTATTGTAATGAACTCGCTTCGTCTTCTTCCTTGGAGCATTTGTTCAAGTCATCGTTAGAGACATCACAACCCCTGTCCTATGATAAACCGAACCCACATTTCCATATGTTCTCAGTTTTTTCTGAATACATATACATATTGTCTGGACCATCAGGAATACCTTATGCCCCGAGGCGAATAATCTGGATTAAATTGGAGAGAAAAATAGCACGGGCATGAACAGTTACTTGCATTAAGACAAATATCTGCATTTTATATCTTCCCTCTCTCTGTGTTTTTCTATTTCTTCTTCTTTTCAATCATGCTAATTACAGTTAGATTTTCATTTCTTAATTAGTTCCAACTGACTGATGTCACTGGTGTCCTCAGACCACATAATGGAAATAATGACAGGACAAGTAGAAGGATTTAGTATTCAGCAGGAGTTTCTATTGGTCGACTGTTAGTACGGATAAACTGTCAACGCACTAATGACATTACAGATTCATGGATTTGAAACTAAATGAATGATTACCCTGCATTATTCCGAAGAAGTAGCCAAAACACTGACAGGTGTCTATCCTAGTGATGATTGGACCAGCCGAAACTGCACTACAGATGAAATTTTAAACAATAGCCCGTTTTGGTCGTGCTCCACAATCCCTTGCACTCTCTTACCAAAGAGATGCTATATATAGAGTGCCTTAGCTCTGAGCTTTCCATGTTCTAAACACTTGTTTTTTCACTCACTTCAGCTTCTGATTGAGGATGGAGCTTGTGATATTTCTCTTGCTCGTTTCAGTGGCCCGAGTGTCATCTCTTAGTCCATGCCCCTAAATGTGGGAGCATGGAGGTTCCATACCCACTTAGCACAGATGACAGCTGTGGGGACCCTAGGTACAAGGTGTACTGTAAGAATGGAGGCCTAGAGTTTCTGTCGGCTGGAGGAACTTACTATGAAGTCCTCAGCATTGACCCTAGTGCTGACAAGCTTGTCATAAGTCCGCCCATGATACAGAATAATACATGTAATTCGTCTGACCTTAGTGTAGGAGGCTTGAGTCTGGATGAGAAATTGCCATTTAACATATCCACTCACAACACTGTGATTCTGCTGAGTTGCTCGGACAACCTCCATCTTTCGCCATTGAATTGTTCTTCAAACAGCTTTTGTAGGGCTTATGAGAACAATGTGGTGGAAGCAAGAGGGTGTAGAAACACTCTTTGCTGTCATTACTTGAAAGATTCGGCCATGACCTCGCATAGAATTAGGATTAGGGTTGGAGGGTGCACTGCTTACACTTCCGTGGTGAATATTAAGCCTGACGATCCAGTTGGTTCATGGAATTACGGTATTGAGCTGCAATGGGTCCGTCCACGTTGAGGTTTTCTATGAAGGTGCAGACCAAACGCAGTACTGTGTAATTGTTTAAAGGGAGGGGTTTAAAGTCTGTGAAGCTGTTGCTTCTTTGCCATTAATAACACGGTGTCGTATCAACTCTGATGCATGGGAAGTTGTAAATTGGATAATGGTTGCATGTTCTATCATGTCTTGTTATTGGCCTGTGTTCCGTATCTTCTGTAACTGTCCATGCTCGGTCAGGTCCAGAGCATGACCTTATAATTGAATAATAATGTCTTCTTGGTCTTCTAGCATAAATCTCATTTTGGCTTTGTTTGCTGTCTGCCATGCATTTTTCATGGTCACTTCTCTCGCCAATAAAAATTGAATCTTCTTATGCGCGTCCCCCCCCCCCTTTCTCTCTCTCGATAAGGCTTACTCAGTAACTTGAGCGTGCAAAAGTACGACTATCTACAATCAAAGCCGATATGCGTGTTCAAAAGATCACTTCTCTCGGCAAAAAACTTGAATCTTCTTATCTATCTCTCAATCTCTGTCTCGGTAAGGCTTACTCAGTAACTCGAGTGTGCAAAAGGATGACTCTATGATCAAAGTCAACATGCGTGTGCGAAAGAAGAAGAGATCTTTTAGATGGTAAATAGGGCACGGAAATATGCAGTCCCGGTGTTCCTTAGATAGTGTTCAGCTAATGACAGTAATCTTGTTCTCCTACCCAATATAAATAAATAACACTATTGGAACTTTCCAATAATTTTGATGAAGGAGATTTATATAGAGAAACATAAAGAATTGTCATGCCAAGAACATAGTAAGTTTCAATTTTCAATCACTTGTAAAGTTTGAAACTTCTTTTAAAAGCCAACGTTAACCTACAAGTGGTATTACAATTTGCATTAGATGGTGTGTCAAAAATTAAGGTTACTACCATAAAAAATCTCAAACGGGTGCCCTCATGATGCATTTATTCCCAAATTAATTTTCATCTCATAAAAAATCATAAACTAGTGCCCCTTATCAAAATTTGCCATCTCTTAGGGTTTTGTGACTTTTGTCTAATGTTCTATACAAATGTGCAAATTCATGTGGCAGATGACTACAAGACAAATTAGACATAGAGAATGACAAATCGGATGTGGAAAATAATATACATTTTAATGGAATATTGGATAAAATGCAAATAAAGGGTAGATTTGGATTATAAGTGTCCGTCTAAGATTTTTTGTGAGATGGAAATTGTTAAGAAATGTCTCACGAAATATTCGTTTGGGAATTTTTTATGTCATCATCCTTAAAAACAATTGTTAACCCGACTCACACTAATAGCGTGATTTGACACTGGAATCATCTTAGCTCCTTCAAACTTTGTACTAGATCAATTTTAAGACATAACAAGAGACAAACTATGTATTGTGTTCAACCATTATGGTTTGAGGTTCAATTTTAGGTGACAGAAGAATCTATGCCCAAATACTCTTTTAGTTGGATTCTGTGTATTAAAACGAAATGTGGCTCAAGCAACTTCCTTCTTACCATCTCTTTCTTTCATTCTCTTCGGACTCCTTCCTAGTGGAAAGTCAACAACTATACGCCTGTATATATAAGTTAAAGCATATCGAAATGAATAGATCTATAAAATGATGCAGATCGCATCGATTTTGTTATTTCTAAGTCAAAACATTCAGTAAGGCTGTCAAACTGAGTCAAAAGAGACGTACTTTCACCATCTTTACATAAATTCCAGAAAGGAAGTGAAAACAATAGAAAGAAAACAAAGTGTAAGAACCTCTCGGTAAGTACTCGTTACAGCCAAAACAAATGGGTGCCGCATTATGAATCAACAGTCGGTCACTATGCTAAAAGAATACCTACCTGCAAATCGGCAAGCTCAAGCGACAACCATATCAAAGAAAAGGTGAAAAATTGGTAAACGTTCTTAGCGCCACTTAAGTAAATATAAAGTTACATAAAAATCCGGATTGCTAGAAACCAAAAAAGAGAAAGAAAGGGACAGAAAGACTGCAAATTAATGAAAGCGAGATTTTGTATTATAGCCAGAAAACTCAATCAAAAGTCTTACTATTCAAGCTTCACTTCTTTATACACAAACACGAGATGTTAGCAAGCAAACTATCACGACCATACTTAACAAATTCGCTGCGTCTTCTTAGTTAGTCAGTCCAACAGCTGAGCACAAACTGGAAATCAAACATGGACACTTGCAATCTCAGAAAACACCTGCTCCTCTCTATCTCAACTCTCACGTCTAAAATAATCACCACCGAAACAGGAAAAACAGGTGCTGCTATCAATGCCAGGTAAAAGTATCATATGACTAATTACTATACCAGACAATTTGCTATGAGGCCACCAAAAATCTGCTTGACTTTTTTCCTTCCATGGCATCTTTCTTTTTCCGACAAGTTGTGCATAGGAATGGCCCTTCACCTGACTCTGATGTGGGGGAGAAAAAGGGTCCAGAATTTGCTGTCAAGTTGTCAGGAGGAGGCTGATCCGCTCGACAGACTGCACATTTAAAAGTCCCGGGGTTTTGGTTTGAAGGAAAATCCTTACCTAGCCTGCAGTAAAAAATAACAGAACATTCACAGAAGAATTAAAACTACCCATCCTTGAACTTCCCCCAGCAAGGCATCAATCTAACTTCACCAAACATTTTATTTTTCAGGGCCTATTATGCACACAGGAAACCTCTATTTAGCATGAACATCTTGACAATCTATGACTTTGAACAGAATAATGTAAGTAGTCAAAACAACATCTTTTCACTTCTCCTTCATGCTTATGTAGTGTAAACTACCAATATGAGCAACATTATCTTTACATGACACGGCCACTAGCACAAATTATTAAAAAGCAGTCCAATATAGTGTTTTGAAATAGCTATTGATGTTTCCTTTGAGATTTACCTATAAATTTGCCAACTAGTGATTCGATAGATGAAAAACTAACCCTGATGACAAGACATTGATAAAGTAACCTTTCCCGTAACATCACATTCATGAGTTGACATACTTCCCATGTTCATCCTCAAAAACAGCATCTTATCTCCAATGGAAGACTTCACCTTTGCAAGGAAAAATAAGTACATCAAATATATGTTAAAAGGATTACCTTTCCGCCAGCATTGCAGAACCCTCTTCAAACAACTCCTCCACAGCCCCGACAGCAGAAAGCTTACTTGCACTCCACAACTTCTTCCCTGACAAAAATGTACTGAGAAAACTCTGCTTCTTTTTTAGTGTTGGTGGCATCACGGGATGTCGGATGGGATAATATCAACAACCAGGCAGGTTGTATCATCTTTCAGGCCTCTTGACTGAAGTGCCTCCCGAACAGTGGAACAAGCATGATAACAAACATGGAGAAAAGTCATAAAGATTCCACATTTTAGAGATCACATAGGGAATTACCTTAACCACTAACTTTGCAGCTAGTTTCACTGGTAAACCTCGACAAGACTTGGCAGCAACATCAGAAGATAAAGCATCCCAGATACCATCAGTAGCAATTATGAGTCTTCCCCCAGCATTTGAAAGCTGTAACCAGAAACGTGGTTTTTCAACTTCATCACGCTTAAAATTTCAAAATGGACGAGCCAATTCGACCAGATCATCTCACCTTTACTTGCTTAACATGTGATATTGGCACAATGAATTTGCCTACATCTGAATCACCTATCGACCTTGAAAGGCATAATCCACCAGGCCAACAACGGAGGGGGCCAAACTGCGAACCATGATAGTAGCTAAGGACAGGGATTCTCTTTTTGTTTGGGTTTGATGGATCAAAGCACAAGCAATCTTGTATCTCATTTCCACCAAACACAGTCAGTCTTCCCACTTCACCTCCACTTGCAGTGACTCGTTCCCTCTCTTCTGCATTCTCTTCAAGCAGATGATCAACAGTCAAAAGAGAAACCACACCTCCCTGTCTGTCAAATTTGCATCTAGAATCTCCCACCGATGCAACAGTAATTGTCCACCCATCAATCACCATGAATGTTACTGTCATCCCAGAAGTTTCACCTGTCACACAATGAAGGTATTAAGGTAAGAACAAATGGATAGCCTTTCAAAAAGGACAAGATGGTAGTAACATGCCTCTATGTTAGAATTCTATGTCAGTCTTGACAAAACCTGAGACAAGGGCCTGTGGAAGTGCATGAGGGTGGCACTTAAAACGTTCGCAAATAGGTTCTCCTTTGCAAAGATAGCAGCCAATATGCCATTATGTCAGTCAAATATCTGTGCCGAGAATACTAAATTGCTGCAGGTGCCATTAAATAGGAAAATGCAAAATGGAGGTATGCTATCCTTGAGAATATAACACAAAGATAAGGAATAAACAAAGAAGAGAGAAAAGGACAATTTCAGTCCTGGAAACTGTTTAACGTGACATGTGCACTTCACTAAGCCATATTAGCAAACCAGAGTTTAGTCACATAACTATTTGACATTTTCAACTTAGAGGCTGCTTGCACTGTGCTATAGACAAATTCTGGTTTTTCCTTAAAATAAGCATAAGAGAGCTACTAAAGGAATATGAAAGGGTTAACTGATACAGATACAAATCCTCTAACGAAAGATATCACGAAAAGTACTGCAAGACACACAGTGGCCGAATCTTTATAACCCTTGCGAGAAGGATGTCTTGCTGTTAACTGGCCGAAGAAATTCTTCACTGTTTTAATGTTCTATTACAGATCTCTCTCTCTCTCTCTCTCTCTCTCTCTCTCTCTCTCAATATTAGGTGGGACTACATTCAAGTGCGCTGGTCATATTACCAATTTATTTCTATGTAATTGTTGAGTATATGTGACAACAGAAGCTCCATCACTTCTTTTTGGTTTGTGAAACATTCGCTGCATTGTTTCTCTTGTTAATCATGTTTACAGATCATCAGCTTTACCACCCGATTCAAAACCTGGATAATTTTAGTTTTGGGACTATAGAAAGTTGAATAGTTATTTTAAAAAGCCATAACTTTGGATTTCTATGCAAAGCCCCGTTGTCAGTGAGCTGTACATATGAGTTTGCTTCTCTTTCTCCATAAGTTAGATTTGAGCTCGCTGAACAATGACAATGGTCTGATATATGGCTAGTAATCGTTTCTTTTTTGACGTTGGCGAGCTGCTTTTTATCTGCTTTGTTCGGAGTTGATCTTTGAGAGCACTTCTACGATGTTTCCGAAAGCTTCATCTTTTATGAGGACTCTTAGACATAGCACACCACGTATGCTTTTGTCAGGGTTCATAATTCAACAGATAGCATCTAGCTTCATTATTTTATATGCTTTAGACGTGCACTCAAAAAGATCAACCTAGGAATCGTGGCAACATCTAGCCTTAATGGCCACCAAAAAGCTTTATTTAAAGCTTCTCACCATTTTTGTTGAACCTTCATTTTTGCCTGAAATTATCATAGCATGTTTATTTATTGATTGGACCCTGCTCTTGGAAATTGGGGCCCTCAAAAGACAAGTGACCCCATTAAAATTTCTAAACAAGGAAGTGGGACTGGTGGCCCACCTATTTTATGATTTAGTGTCCTGACATGTGTCATCTTTGGGATATTGGTGAACCTGGTAAAGAGCACCATTGTAAAAAACTTGCTTCGTCTTCTTCCTTGGAGCACTTGTTAATGTCATCGTTAGAAACATCACAACCCCTGTCCTTTGATGAACTGAACCCCAATTTCCGTAACGTTCTCGGTTTTTTCGATACATACACATATTATCTGGACCATCAGGAATACCTTATGCCCTAAGACGAAAAATCTGGAAGTTGATGGTTACCGGATGGTGAGTAAGTTCCAATTGAAGTTGGGTTGACCGCAACATTCAACTGGAGAGAAAAATAGTATGGTTATGAACAGTTACTTGCATTAAGATAAATATCTG
Source organism: Eucalyptus curtisii (assembly GCA_017140595.1). Lineage (NCBI taxonomy): Eukaryota > Viridiplantae > Streptophyta > Magnoliopsida > Myrtales > Myrtaceae > Eucalyptus > Eucalyptus curtisii. Next base: position 38,726,877 of record CM029501.1, read on the forward strand.
CATTTTATGTCCTCTCTCTCTCTCTCTGTTTTCTACTTCTTTCTCTTTCCAATAATGTTAATTACAGTAAGATATTTATTTCTTAATTAATTCCAGTTGACTGATGCCATTGGTGTCCTCAGACCACATAGGGGCAATAATGACAGGACGAGTGGAAGGATTTAGTATTCAGCAGGAGTTTCTATTGGTGGACTGTTAGTACGGATAAACTGTCAACGCACTAATGACATTACAGATTCATGGATTTGAAACTAAATGACTGGTTACCCTGCATTATTCCGAATTAGTAGCCAAAACACTGACAGGTGTCTAATTCTAGTGATGATTGGACCAGCTAAAACTGCACTACAAATGAAATTTTAAACAATAGCCCGTTTTGATCGTGCTCCACAATCCCTTGCACTCTCTTACCAAAGAGATGCTATATATAGAGTGCCTTAGCTCTGAGCTTTCCATGTTCTAAACACTTGTTTTTCACTCACTTCAGCTTCTGATTGAGGATGGAGCTTGTGATATTTCTCTTGCTCGTTTCAGTGGCCCAAGTGTCATCTCTTAGTCCATGCCCTAAATGTGGGAGTATGGAGGTTCCATACCCACTTAGCACAGATGACAGCTGTGGGGACCCTAGGTACAAGGTGTACTGCAAGAATGGAGGCCTAGAGTTTCTGTCGGCTGGAGGAACTTACTATGAAGTCCTCAGCATTGACCCTAGTGCTGACAAGCTTGTCATAAGTCCGCCCATGATACAGAATAATACATGTTATTCTTCTGACCTTAGTGTAGGAGGCTTGAGTCTGGATGAGAACTTGCCATTTAACATATCCACTCACAACACTGTGATTCTGCTGAATTGCTCGTGTAACATCCTTCTTTCGCCATTGAATTGTTCTTCAAACAGCTTTTGTAGGGCTTATGAGGATAATGTGGGGGAAGCAAGAGGGTGTAGAGACACTCTTTGCTGTCATTACTTGAAAGATTCGGCCATGACCTCGCATAGAATTAGGATTAGGGTTGGAGGGTGCACTGCTTACACATCCGTGGTGAATATTGAGCCTGACCATCCAGTCGGTTCATGGAATTATGGTATTGAGCTGCAATGGGTCCCTCCAAGTTGAGGTTTTCTGTCAAGGTGCAGACTAAACGCAGTACTGTGTAATTGTTTAAAGGGAGGGGTTTAGAGTCTGTGTAGCCGTTGCTTCTTTGCCATTAATAACTTGGTGTCGTATATCCTATGCATGGCAAATTGAAAATCGAATGATGTTTGCATGGTCTGTCATGTCTTGTTATTGGTCTGTGTTCCGTATCCTCTGTAACTGTCCATGCTCGATTAGGTGCTGAGCATGACCTTATAATTGAATAAGTGAGTAATAATGTCTTGTTGGTCTTCTAGCATAAATCTCAATTTGGCTTCGTTTGCTGTTTGCCTTCATGGTCACTTCTCTCGGTTGATAGAGCTTACTCAATAACTCGAGCGGGCAGAAATATGACTATCTACGATCAAAGCCGATAATAAACTTGAATCTTCTTATGCCTCTCTGTCTCTGTCACTGTCTCTTATGCCCTCTCTCTCTCTCTCTCTGTAGAAGTACAACTCTCTACAATCAAAGCCAATATGTGTGCGAAAGAAGAGATCCTTCAGATGGTCGATAATAAACTTGAATCTTCTTATGCCTCTCTCTCTCCCTCCCTCCCTCCCTCCCTCTCCCTCTCTCTCTCTCTCTGTAGAAGTTCGACTCTCTACAATCAAAGCCAATATGTGCGCGCGAAAGAAGAGATCTTTCAGATGGCAAATGAGGCACAGAAATATGCAGTCACAGTGTCCCTTAGATAGTGTTCTGCTAATGACAGTTTTCTTTGGTCCTACCCAATGTAAATAAATAACACCACTGAAATTTTCCAATAATTTTGATGAAGGAGATTTAGATAGAGAAACATAAAGAATTGACATGACAAGAACATAGTAAGTTCCAATTTTACTAATCACTTGCAAAGTTTGGAACTCGTTTTAAAAACCAACATTATCCTACAAGCGGTATTACAATTTGCACTAGACAGTGTTTCAAAAATTAAAGTTACTACTAAAAAAAATCTCAAACCGGTGCTCTCATGATGCATTTATTCTCAAATTAATTTTTATCTCACAAAAATATCATAAACTAGCGCCCCTTATCCAAAATTGCCATCTCTTAGCATATTGTCTAATGTTCTATATGAATGTGCAAATACATATGGCTGACGACTACAAGACAAATTAGACATGGAGAATGACAAATATTTTAACGGGACATTGGATGAAATGCAAACAAAGGGAAGATTTGGATTACAAATACCCGCTTGAGATTTTATGTGATTGGGAATTTTTTACGATATTATCCTTAAAAACAACCATTAACCAACCTGTTAAGCCTCAAACTAACAGCATGATTTGACGCCAGAATCATCCAAACTCATTCAAACTTCATACTATATCAATTTTAATACGTAACAAGAGACGAGCTACTATGTATTGTGTTCAACCATTATGGTTTAAGGTTAAATTTTTAGGTGACAGAAGAATCTTAGGCCCAAATACTCTTTTAGCTGGATTCTGTGTATTCGAAAGCGAAATGTGGCTCAAGCAACTTCCTTCTTACCATCTCTTTCTTTCATTCTCTTCGGACTTTCCTTCCTAGTGGAAAGTCAACTATACGCCTGTATATATAAGTTAAAGCATATCAAAACGAATAGATCTATGAGTGATGCAGATCGCATCGATTTTGTTATTTTGAAGTCTCAACATTAAGTAAGGCTGTCAAACTGAGTCAAAAGACGTACTTTCACCATCTTTACATAAATTCCAAGAAGGAAGTGAAAACAAGAAAGAGAAAAAACAAAGTGTAGGAACATCTCGGTACAGCCGAAACAAATGGGTGCCACATTATAAATAACAGTCAGTCACTATGCTAAAAAAAATACCTAACGGCAAATCGACCATTTCAAGCGACAACCATATCAAAGAAAAGGTGAAAAATTGGTAAACGTTCTTAGCGCCGCTTAAGTAAATATGAAGTAACAAAAAAATCCAGATTGCTAGAAACCATAAAAGAGAAACAAAGGGGCAGAAAGACAGCAAACTAATGAAAGCGAGATTTTGTATTATAGCCAGAAAACCCAATCAAAGGTCATACTATTCAAGCTTCACTTCTTTACACACGAACTCGAGATGTTAGCAAGCAAACTATCACGACCATACTTAACAAATTCGCTGCGTCTTCTTAGTTAGTCAGTCCAACAGCTGAGCACAAACTGAAAATCAAACATGGACACTTGCAATCTCAGAAAACACCTGCTCCTCTATATCAACTCTCACACGTTGACAATAATCACCACCGAAACAGGAAAACCAGGCGCTGCTCACACTGCCAGGGAAAAAAATCATATGACTATTTACTATACCAGACAATTTGCTATGAGGCCACCAAAGATCTGCTTGGCTTTTTTCCTTCCATGGCATCTTTCTTTTTCCGACAAGTTGTGCAGAGGAATGGCCCTTCACCTGACTTTGATGCGGGGGAGAAAAAGGGTCCAGAATTTGCTGTCAAGTTGTCAGCAGGAGGCTGATCCGCTTGACAGACTGCACATTTAAAAGTCCCGGGGTTTTCATTTGAAGGAAAATCCTTACCTAGCCTGCAACAAAAATTACAGAACATTCACAGAAGAGTTAAGACTACCCATCCTTGAACTTCCTCCAGCAAGGCAACAATCTAAATTCACCATACCTTTTATATTTCAGGACCTATTATGCAACAGGAAAACTCTATTTAGCATGAACATATCGGCAATCTATGACTTTGAACAGAATAATGCAAATAGTCAAAACGACATCCTTTCACTTCTCCTTCATGCTCATGTAGTGTAAACCGCCAATATGAGCAACATTATCTTTACATGACATGGCCACTAGCACAAATCATTAGAAAGCAGTCCAATACAGTGTTTTGAAATAGCTATTGATGTTTCCTTCCAGATTTTGCATATTAATTTGCCAATAAGTGATTCAATAGATGAAAAACTAACCCCGATGACAAGACATTGATAAATTAACCTTTCCCGTAACATGTTTGAAAGATTTCATTTAGTTTCGGTGCAAGGGTAGCTTCATGAGTTGACATACTTCCCATATTCATCCTCAAAACAGCATATTATCTCCAATGGGAAACTCCACCTTTGCAAGGAAAAATAAGTACATCAAATTTACGTTAAAATGATTACCGCTCCGCCAGCATTGCAGAACCCTCTTCAAACAACTCCTCCACAGCCCCAACAGCAGAAAGCTTACTGGTAGCTTTATTCGCACTCTGGGACTTCTTCCCTGACAAAAATGTACTAAGAAAAGTTTGCTTCTTTTTTGGTGTTGGAGGTATTACAGGGATGTCAGATGGGATAATATCAACAACCAGGCAGGTTGTATCATCTTTCAGGCCTCTTGACCGAAGAGCCTCCTGAACAGTAGAACAAACATGATAACAAACGTGAAGAAAAGTCATAAACATTCCACATATTTTAGAGATCAAATAAAGAATTACCTTAACCACTAACTTCGCAGCTAGTTCGGCTGGTAAACCTCGACAAGACTTGGCAGCAACATCAGAAGATAAAGCATCCCAGATACCATCAGAAGCAATTATGAGTCTTCCCCCAGCATTTGAAAGCTGTAACCAGGAACGTGGTTTTTCAACTTCATCATGCTTAAAATTTCAAAAAGAACAAGCCAATTCGACCAGATCATCTCACCTTTACTTGCTTAACATGTGGTATTGGCACAATAAATTCCCCTACATCTGTGTCACCTATCGACCTTGAAAGGCATAATCCACCAGGCCAACAACGGAGGGGGCCAACCTGCGAATCATGATATAGCAGGTAAGGACAGAAATTCTCTTTTGTTTGGGTTTAATGGATCAAAGCGCAAGCAATCTTGTACCTCATTTCCACCAAACACATTCAGTCTTCCCACTTCACCTCCACTTGCAGTGACTCGTTCCCTCTCTTCTGCATTCTCTTCAAGACGATGATCAACAGTCAAGAGAGAAACGACACCTCCCTGTGTGTCCAATATGCATCTAGAGTCTCCCACTGATGCAACAGTAATTGTCCACCCATCAATCACTACGAATGTTACTGTTGTCCCAGAAGTTTCACCTGTCACGCAATGAGAGTATTAAGGTAAGAAGAAATGGATAGCGTTTCAATAAAAAGGACAGGATGGTAGTAACATGCCTCTCTGCTGAAATTCTATGTCAGTCTTGACAAAACCTGCGACAAGGGCCCGTGGAAGTGCTTGAAGCCAGTCATCTCGACTAACCCCTTGAGGGATAGCACTTAAAACATTAGCCAATAGGTTCTCCTTTGCAAAGATGGCAGCCGATATGCCATTATGTCCATCAAATATCTGCACCGTGAAATAATACTAAATTGCTGCAGGTGCCGTGAAACAGAAAAATGCAGAATGGAGATATGCTATCCTTGAGAATATTACACAAAGCTAAGGAATAAACAAAGAACAGAGAAAAGGATAATTTCAGTCCTGGAAACTGTTTAACGTGACATTTACACTTCACTAAGCCATATGAACAAATCAGAGTTTAGTTGCATAACTATTTGAAATTCTCAACTTAGGAGCTTCTTGCACTGTGCTATAGACAAGTTCCTGTTTTCCCTTAAAATAAGCATATAGAAGCTACTAAAGGAATATGAGAGGGTTGACTGATACAGACACAATTCCTTTAACTAAAGATATCACGAAGAGTACCGCAAATACAGAAAATGAGGTTGACGGGTCTCCAGCAATCCTCTCACAGTCAGGTTTTGTCAGAAAGTAGTCCTCCCCTTTTTCGCCAAAGCGGCCTGTCCATACTTCACGAGAGGCTTCTCAACTTTCCCACCCCGAAGCTCACGACCAATCAGAGTCGCAAGCGGGACAAGAGGAGGTTTCATCCTTGACACTTCAGCCTGACTCATGTTCTACAGTTTGGCATTTCGCAGAAACCAATCGTGAAACCTGAACATCCAGAACAATTATTTCAATAAAGGGCACTCTGCACATCAGTCTCTCGACAAGCCGACTAATTACGATTATTGCCACGAATATATCAAGTCGCTTCCGTTTCGCGCTGAAGCAAGAGCAAAAGCTAAAGGAACAACTAAATACATGAGATTCCATCTCCCAAAGTCCACACCATAATCTAGTGTAAATAGATCAGAGTACATCCACATATTTGCAGAAGAAAGAACGGACACGACTAACGGAGGAACACCATTATACCTCAAGTGAAAAAATGCCAAAAAGTTTGCCACTTTAAGCTGCGATTAGCTTGGTTTTCAAGAGTCCCGACAGTCTAAACACGCTTTCGCTAACATACACCAGTAAAGGACTAAATCAATGCACCGTATCGACGAATACGACATTCATCTACCGATATCTTCAGCTCGGCGGGGCATTTGAGCACTTGCGATTCGACACCGACACGGATCAAGGCAAAACGAATGCACACACCATACCTAACCGCCTAGAAAGTAGCTCACTTTGAAAAACCCTAACGCGTCAGGAAAAGAACACTCGAACCAGAAACAGACCCAAGGGCCAAAAAAAAAAAAAAACGAAAAACGAAAAATTCACAGGCAAGACTCTCTCAATGCTCTTCATTCTTCACCGTGCGAGACATTATGCTCGCGAGACATCGCCTGACGAAATGAATACCAAAAATGTGCTCCAATCGAGAGGCGAACGACACGGAATTTACTGAACGAAGCAACGCCGTCAAATCAAAACCTAACACCTCAATCGGACAATGCGAGACGAAAAACGTTCGATCCGACCGCACCAACCCGCGCCGATCTCTCTCGAGACCGCCCCCAAACGACTCGACACCAATCTCTCCGGCCGAGCGACGAGTACCGGCGGCGACTGACAAAACTGCAGACTCTCAGCGAGTGACTCGAGAGACGAGAAGAAGAAGAAGAAGAAGAAGAAGAAGAAAACTCCGGTACTCCTCTCTCCCGGGCGGGGGCCGGGGGCGGGGGAGGGAACTCACATTGCGGAGCCGACGGCGTGCGTCAGTGGGCCGAGCCGCGAGAATCCGCCATGGGGAGAGACCGGAATGTCGGCGCTCAGAGCTCCCTCCGCCCGCACCGCGCATTCGCTGGCGCAGCAGGGGGGCCCATCGGCGGCGGAATCAAGGGGGAAGCAACCGTCGCAGTCGCCGGCGAGCGCCGCCGGAGGAGGAGGAGGAGGAGGAGGAGAATGCTGGCGACGGCGAGAGCGAGAGCGAGAGCGAGGAGGATTTCGCGGCGGAGGTGATTGGGGAGAGAAAAATCTAGTGAGAGAGAGAGAAAGTAGAGGAGCGGGGCAAGACGGGGCGATTTCGTGCGGGGGATTTTGATAACGACCGTTCGCGTCGTGATCGTAGTTGTAACCAGCTCAAAGGGGGCGCGGGCGAAATTACTCCGCTGCCCTCGGTCGCCGGGGTTTTTTGCACTCGCTTGCCACTGCTGTGATCGAAAAAGGGGCGAGGGGCGACAATCTCGAACTCTTTTCGGGAGCGGAAATAATGATGTGATTTGTGACGTGGTCCCTCCATCTTTAATTTATTTAATATGATTCTTAATTTTTAATTTTATTAATGTGGTCCCTTCAAACTATCTCCTTAAACTTGAATTAATGAAATATTTTCATGTAATTTGAAGATTAGTTTGAACATTTACAAAAAAATTAAAAACCACATAAAATAAATTTAAAAATTCAATTATCATATTACACAAATTCAGGAACCAAATTCAATTATCATATTTTTAATTTTAGGCCGTTTTCCCTTTGAGAGTGTGTTAGATCATGAAATATTAATATTTTAGATGATAATTAATAAATCATTGACTCTAAAGGAAAAAATGTTGGTTAATCAAGTAATAAGAACATATTAAGCCGATTAGCTCTTGTACATCAGTAAATTTTTATATTATGCTGCAAAATAGAATGGACCATCAAAATAAAAATAAGAAAATAAAATCCAAGAAAGCAGTCGAATTATTGCCCCTGAGAAGTTTCCGTATCCCTGTCTAGAATTGTCATTTTAGGGGGTGTTGACTTTTAATGAACCTGAATTGTAAGCCACCAACGGAAAATGGGATTTTCTTTTTATTTTGTTAATTCCACGTATGTTAGACACGAAATTATTAAGAAGCAAGAGAGTGCCGAGATGGAGGGGCTGGCAAAAAATCATTAGGTGGGTTTTAGACTAAACCAAAAACAAGTAAAAAAATTGATTAGGTGGGTTAGCATTAGGAATGCTCAGTTGTCAAACCTAGACTGAGTAAAAGGCCACCTAAATATTTTTCAAATTATTTTAATTTTTTTGGTCGAATCATATTATCTTACTTTAAGGGGCAAATGGCATGGAATAAGTCAACCGGTGCCACCAGAATCATCGATATTTAGGTTTTGATTCTGTTGCTAACTACAAATGGAATTCCAACTTGTCCGAAAATTCCAAAAAGATAAAACGATACTTATAATGTAAGCTTGAGCAAAAAAAAAAAAAAGAGTATTTTTCTTTTCCTTTTTTCCTTTTGTCTTGAACATGCTTATAAATAATTAATAATGCCTCTCGTCGCCGAAAGGGGGGGATTTTAAACTAAGCAGAAAAGAGTCAGAAAAAGCCGAGCGGGTGGCGACAAAAACGACACCAACCAACGAGCGTTTTAGCGACGGAGAATTCGGAGGAGAAATGATAATGAAGGGGGGCCCCAAGTAAAACCCGAAAGCAGATGTCGTCGGTTGAGTCGACATCAAGGACAATCCGAAATCCACCCTTTCTTAGGTCGTGCCGCCTTCGAGGTCGATGACGCCCTTTCCCGTCGTGATCCTCACACTTCCACGCCAAAATCATGGCCGTGTCATGGAAACGAGTTAATTATATGTCGACCCAATTGGTAATCCGGAAAGAACGGTCCATCCATTAAAACTTTTGTTAAAGGTAAGAGATGAAAATGAAATATTGAAAAGATTGTCGCCGCTTATTGACTGCTGAAGGTAAATCAAAAAAATGTTCAGTGTGAATATCTTCAGTCGGCATCTATCAAGAGACGAGATTCGTCAAGCTCAAGACGAGAACGTTTTGAAACAAACCCAAGCCCTCCCCTAGAAACTTCAAACTTCGAATGGACATTAATCAATCGATCTAAATTAATTTATCCAGCTCCAGTGATGGACATTAATAAATAACCCTAAAGCTGTGCCCCCACCAAAATCCTCGTAATAATCTACAAAATCTCAAACTTTAGGTAATGGAGGCCAGATTCAAGACTCAAGTGAAAATTAGTAATTTCTATCGAGACCCAAAAAAAAAAAAAAAAAGGACTCAGGCCAGGATTATGGCTCGACGTAAAGTCCGTGCTTTTTTGTTTCTTTTGGGAATTATTCCATAATATATAAATATACATATGTATGTATGATACATCGCCATTATGTACAGTGAAATGTAGCGAGTTTGGTGGGCACAATGACCGATCAATGATGAATCCTGGAAAAAGTGGTGCGGCCATTTTCGCGTGACCAAAGCGTGGTTCTCTCCCGCCATGAAAAGGACACTCCATGTACATTTTCCTCTGCCTTTTCTCTATGCAAAATCCAGGGAAAAAGAAAGGTCACTTTTGCGGATATATGTCTTATCCCCGATGGCACAACCGCCCGACCGTCACCTGACGTGGCCACGTGCCTGCCGGGCCCTACGCGGGGATTTCTCCGAGTGGAAAGATAACGTGGCATGACGCGTCTCCCCATCGACGCCGCCGCGGACTTTTTTTGCTGAAAATCCGAACGCAATGCGCATGTGTTTCGAAATCCACGCGAGGCCCATGGATCGGATGTTACCTTTTTCGGGTAGGCTTATAGGTCGAAAATAACCTATTTCCATATAATATAAAATCACTAAATCCTACTCGAGCCAACGCCACTTAACGCATACCCAACTTGATTCATATTTTTCTGATCAAATCTAGAAAAATTCATATCAAATGTGAGGCGATAACACCGAGTAAGTGAATGCAAGATCGAGTGAGGTTGAGAGAGGAGTTATAAAGATGGTTTTGATTTAAATAAATTATCAATCCAATTTTACTCCTATACTATTTTGAGCTTTACTATTATAAATTTATTTATTGAATATAACTAACTTATATAACAATCCAAAATGTAGGTTAAGAAATGGGTAATAGGACGATCTTGAGTTTACTTCTGGGAGACAAGCAACTCATGGCTGATCAAAGCTTAAAGGACTGGACTTTCGATCATTAGTAAACGAATCTGAAGGCTTTTATGGGCGTAGGCGGGTATTCCCTTCCAACTCTGATCTCTCCACCGTTTCCGTAGGGATTTGGGGGAAAAGTATCAAAAAAATCATAAATATTTTATATTGGTATCAATTCGGTTATAAACTTTTAAATTTGATCAATTTAGTCCTAAACATTTTTCACATTAGTACAAATTCAGTCCATCCGACTAATTTAAGCCGGAAATTGCCGACATGATTGTTGGCGGTCTTATGTGGCGCCACATTAATAAATTTTATAATTTTTTATATTTTTTTAAATTTTTTTTCCTTTTTTTTTTTTTCCTTTCTCCTTACCCCTTGGCCGACGAGGGCCCCGCACCCTCGCCGGCCACTGGCGACTAGCGAGGGCGTCGCGCCCTCGCCGGCCACAAGCGAGGGTGTCGACCCCCACCCAAATCCAGGTGAGGGCCAAAAACCTCGCCCATTGGCCAGCGAGGGCCTCTGCGCCCTCGCCCAGATCCAAGTGAGGGCCACAGCGGCCTCGCCCGTGGTGTTGCAGCTCTCACTCGCCACAAGCGTGGCCTTTGTGCCCTCGCCCGTGGCTAACGAGAACGCAGCGGCCCTCACCGAGGATGCGGAGGCCCTCGCGGCCGACGGACGAGGGTTTCGGCCCTCGCCTAGATCCGGGCGGGGGCCAACGCCCTTTGGATCGGGCGAGGGCCAACGCCCTCGGCGAGGGCGCAGGCGTCCCTCACCCCGACTAGCCTATGGCCGGCGATGGTCGACCGGCAAAGGGGTGAGGATAAAGGAAAAAAATAAAAAAATTTGAAAAAATATTATAAAATTATAAAATTTGTCCACATGGCGTCACATAAAACCGCCGGCTACCACGTCATCAATTTCCGGCTTAAATTAACCGGATGGACTAAATTGATACTAATGTAAAAATGTTTATGACTAAATTAGTCTAATAAAAAAGTTTAAAACTAAATTGGTACAAATATAAAAGATTTAGGATTATTTTGGTACTTTTTCCAGAAATCTAGAGGGCAGCCACCACCAACCAACGTCGCACCCGACACGATCAATTCGACTCAAGGTCTTGCTTGCCGTAACTATAGGGGCTGACCTTTACTTTAAGGGAGGCACTCACCTCTCTTCGGGTAAGGCCAAGGCACCGACCAGCCGGTGCGGTGCCTGAGTAGATATTTGAGAAAGAACCAGGGCACGATTGCAGTCAACAGCCCTCGCGCATCAGATCGTAAGGTTCTTATAAGCTGCTTGAAGTCAAGTCAACTTTTTTGAGTAATTAATTCCTTGTGGCCATGACATGCTCTATAAAATTATGGTGCTTGAGTGAATAGAATGATTCCCTTTTGAATGCTTAGGACAAGAGACGAAAGAGAAACTCATTGATCGATTCTCCCACTCTGTTTTTTTTTTTTTTTTTCTTTCCTCTGTTTTCATTTCTTTCAAAAGAAGAAAGCCAGCAAACCTGGTGAAAGAGGACAAAAACATATGAACAAATCGGAATCGACGAGGTGACCACATAAACAAATCACCCTCCAGCGCCGAAGCATCGACGCTTTCTATATTAACACATCCTCTCTCTCATTCTCTCTCTCCCTGTAATACATTTAGTACACAAAGAATCAAAGAAGAAGAAAAGAACCAAAAACTCAGGTACACTTCGCTTCCCTATACCGCCCCCCCTTGTTACGTAGGTGCACATTTTACTTTGCGTAACCATTTCTTCGTCTTCCGTCAACCGTCGTGGACTGCCGAGCTTTGTGCGGTGGTGGACTGACTCCGCGGGGCAGTTTCCTCGACGGCGAAGGAGCTAACGTGGGAATCAAACTCCTGTTTGAGAAAGAGAAAGATCATAGTTACTTCCGCTGCAAACATGTCCCCGAATCTTAAGACGCAAAATATATGTGACTGGTAATACTTTCCTCAATCTATAAGAAGGAATGCTGATCCAGTATCAAGAACATTACCTTGTCTCCGGGCTCTTTGCTGACTTGGGCTGAGGTTTCTTGACCCTTGACGCCAAGCCATTCTTGGCAACTTTAGAAGCGCCGTATTGCCAGAGCAAATCTGGTTCAGAGGAGTCGCTCGTCGCGGCCTCCAGGTCATCGGAGTCATTATCATTGCATCGATCACTCCGCACATCGCAATCTTGGTTGTTCTTGAGTTTGTTCTGTGGAAGATTGTTTTGAGACAGCAATGACGGATCCGAATGGTGTCTCTGAAAAAACATGCGAGGCAAGTCCCCGTTTTCGGCCTCCCAAGTAACCAGCGAATGTTCCTCCCTGCTTAGGGCGTCGTGCTTTTTCACCATCACCTTGTCAACCCACTCCCCTGAAACTAATTCTTTCTCATCATCCTTTCCGTTTAGTCCGGGACTGGTAACCGGCGGCCAGGGTGGTGAGTTTGCTAGCATATCCTGAAGATCTGAGTTCTGTCTTTTCTGCTTGGATATCGATTTGTTCTGGACCTGCAGACATCAAATCATCCTACGATGATTCCAAGGAATGAAAGTCATATTATCAAAGAAGATAATAAGTTTATTTTGACAGGAAGAACCCACCAGGTGACTCCACGGCCTATTTTGTCCCTATTTATGTATAATACTCTATTACCAGTTCTCTTCTATATCATGTCATTCAGCCTTTCGTTCCAGTTCCAAGGGATGTAGTCAAATGGAACTCCTAAATAACTATTTCCAGGAAAACACTTTTCAGTAAACTTCAACAAATTCATGAAATTATATGAGGACGTGTATGTTATGGGGCTGTATGCATGCCTATCTACGGTTTCTGATCCGTAGCTAAATTACTTCCTAATGTCTTGGCATACCACGGTTGGAGCATATAGAGATAACACTCATTAATACTGGTTCCGTAGTCAATAAGGGAAAGTAAAGTTGGATCTACATGCTGACGGAGAGTTAGGAAACTGTTTGTATTTGTCGATATTCTTGATTCGAATGTCCATACCTCTATGTTTCCTACATCCTCCATTGGTTGTCTATGACTAATTGCCACATGTCCTGGACCCTCCCAACTAAGTTGCATAGAAAGTCTAGATTGTACTTCAAATCTTTCTGGACTGCAGGACCGGGAACGATGAAGCTGCTGTCTTTCTCCCTCCTTTGCAAGAGCAGCCTTAAGGCTAGCTATCTGAATCCAAAGACATTGGACATTAGATTCAATTTTTCTGATAATCAAGCCTACGATTCTCAGCAAGAGAGAACTTTTGAGATTCATTTTGCCAAATTAAGCAAGGTAGTTATTGAAGCAAAGGGCAAAGAAAATATCAACATCCTGTTGCATACTTAATTTTTAAGGGAGTAGACAAGATCTTTCTTCACTTAATCTATCAAGTAACACTTGAAGTCTGCTTGGAAAAAAAGAAGAAGAAGAACCTGCTCTTTTAGCTCTTTCACATCTGCACCATCTTTATTGACTCGAGCAGCACCAAGTTCAACAGTAGACACCCTTTCGGCAAATTTAAGTGTACTGATGCTTTCTCCTATAGCATCAGGCTCTGGACTCATGTGCACAAACATGAGTGTCTTGGCTTGCCCTCCTGTTAAACATGAGGTCCAACAACTTAATTAGAATGTTAAAAGACAAAGAACATCTCCATCATCGAAGAAACAGAGTTACTCTTACCAAGTGAATCTTGGAGCAATTGTGTCAGCTTACTGTTCCTGTAAGGAACATGTGAGTTCTTCTGAGCAAGGGCAGAAATCACATCTCCTAATGCAGAAAGAGATTTGTTAATGTGTTGCGCCTCCTTCAGTCTATCCCCTGTCACCTCAGATTTGTCCACTCTTTCGCTTCCCGCCAGATCGACCAGATGCATGCAACCACGGAGAATGGTTCCAGAAGCTAGCACTTTTCCTTGGACGTGAACAGTCAGGCAGCTGTCAAATAATAAGAAAAAAGTTAACCCCCATGATTCCAGAACACGATCAAAATCTGGAATTATCAAACTGTACATAAGACATAGAAGATGTGATTTGTCTTCACTTGAATATTGTTGAGCAACATAATATTGTAGACTATATTTCCAATGACTTTACACTTTCTTAACAATCGCCTGGAGGAAGGAATAGCGATGTTCAATGAAAATATCATATACCTATGTGAACGGCTGCTGCGGTCATTGAGGGCAGTTGCACCAGTTGCACGATTACAATTACCGAGGTTCATCAAGTTCAGGACATCCGAAGATGATGACACAGGCACGAGGTTTGCATCAGGTACATTTATTCCATTTTGACTGCTGTTACGTATTTCTACTCTTTTGTTCTGACCATCAGTCACAAGGAGATCCCTGACTTGCTCATTATATATCTCGATCATCTGAACAGATACCTCATATAAAATGGTATCCTTTCTCTGCTCAGAGAGGAAGAATAGATCACTTAATGCTCTGAAGTTTACACCCATGCTTTCCACTGTTAGCTCTTTCGGCCCAGTCTGGAGAGAGAAAAAAAATTGATTAGGGGTCACTGTTCATCAAAATTGGGTATTTACTGAACCTAAACTGAAACTGTTTTTTTGACATGAAAAAGTAAAAGATGCATATCTTACCATGGTATATGTTTTTCCAGATCCAGTTTGGCCATAAGCAAATATGCAGACATTGTAACCATCAAGAACAGACCGAATAAGGGGCTGAGTGTCTGAGAATACTTCCTCTGCAAAGAAGCCAACAAACTTGAGTGAGAACATTTGCAGAGAAAGCCAGAATACCCTTGATAAAAGTGTGTGCACCAATTAACCTTGGGTTGCTGAAGGACCAAATACTTTGTTGAATGTAAATGACTTCCTGGCCTCCTTTCCATATTTAGATAAGGTATTCACTGTAATATTTCCATCCTCTATGCGGTCCACAGTGCTTAGACGATTTGCTTGCCCAGGTAAAAATGGTCTCACACGACAATATACTCTAATGTTTCCTACTCAAACACACAAGGAACCATTAGACTGTAGATAGAAAATCAGTGCATGAGACGTCTGGTACTTTTACTTCAAGTTGACGATGAAACCCGGGGAACAATACCTTTCAAGTCTTGCACCTGATTATACAACCTTCGATTTTCCTCAAGAACCTTTTGGTATCCAGAAGCAGCTTGAGCTAGACTATGTAGGTATTTACCTATTCATGAGATTATCAGCAAGAAAGATCAGAAAATTTGGTAAAAGCGCTGGGAACAAGTGTGAACTCAGTTAGTTTACCAAGATTGGCAAGTTCCTCCAGATGCTTCATTTGTAAAGACTGCATTCCTTCTTTTGCTGTACATACAGTTAGCTTCAGCTCCTGCAAAATGGCAATAGAGTACCATAAAGTAACCTCTTGTAAGCGTTTAAAAATTTTCTTAATTAGATGATTGCACTGCAGATACCTGAATATCTTTCTGTTGCTGTTCAACTTGCTGCTGTTTTTTCGAGAGTCGACCTTCTGATGCGGCCGATGCCTCATCATCAATCGACTTTTGACTGTGTTGTTCCTCGGATTGAGTGTGTGTTGCGGTTTGCTCTTCAATCTAATTGATATATCAATCTCAAACATTGTCAGATAAAAATGAACCATTTCAATGTATGCATGCTCATCATGCAACTTCAACAGTTGCAAACCTGTAAATTACAATGTCAAATCGATCAGAATACCTTTGTGTCCTCGGCTCCACTTGTAGAAAGAGAATTACTGCAGCAGGTTACTTCCACATCTCTTGATTCAGTTTTCATCTGATTAGATGAGAAATAAAATGAAGATGTATTTAGAGAGAAATTCGACTAACAAATACAGAAACAGCGCCACCAGCACCATTGGTCCCTCAAAGACAAGGGAACAATAGCCCGGGATTGCTTAGTGGGGGAAATAAGAGCCTGTGTTTGATTTAGATTTGTTACAGGTGCACGAGCATTTATCGCAGTGTAACTCTACCGGTTCAGGTAGAACACATTCAAAAAATGAAAAAGAGCTCTATCCGAATCAATTATCTGTGCTTGTAGATGTTGCACATTGCAGAGAAATAATAGCAACTCACCAGTACATTTTGACTTGCTAAACGAAGTTCAAACTCCTCCATGACTTTACTCAATAAAGATTCCACAACCTGTTAAAAGAAGGAAAATTGAAATTTTGGCTTAATGTGCGCTCTTGCATAGGGGATGATAATAGGAACACTGAAGTGGAGCCTGATGGAAAAGATCAAAAGGAGTGAAAGAAGATTTGCAAACTAAGCTGTCCTGTCATGGCTGCAACCTAAATTTTTTAAAAGTACAATGTCTGCATCAGTTATATCACGTAAGGGCTCTCACCATTGGAATGTCTTCTTGTTTCTTGTCTGAAAGAACTTGTCGTACTAACATGCTCAGAGAACGAGACGATCCCTGCAAAATAGAGCACGGAAAAACATCAATGGCCTATTCTTAGCTTTACAACAAGTGTAACCAAGATTGATGAGAACAGGGAAGCTCACTAACTGCAACATTGAGGTCCTGACAAATATCACCATGTTCACTGGAAAATCCATCTAGAGACTTGTCGCTAGCGGACAAGGTCCTTGAGAAGGAATTCATGAATAGCTCCGAATTCTTCCGCATGAATTGTTTACTAGAAGTAACGGGTTTAGCTCCAGCAAGTTTCCACGATCCAACTCCACCTCCTTGTTTCCATTCACTATAAGATTTTAGCGCCAGGACGCAGTTCACAATCCGAGCTGATTTTCCCCCCTGAATGATTTTTATGCAGCGTGAAAGGAAAAAGCCTTGATTCAGATCGAATCATTCAGAAATCAAGCTAATTTCATCAGGCATCTGCGATCGAATGAAAGAAACCGAATTGCTCGCCACAAAGGCCACCGGAGCTTCAGTTTAAAAATAGGTAAGAACGGGAATCACTCTCCAGTGAAACCTACCTGCTCTAAGTCAGAGGCTTCGAAGGTGGGAAGCCCCATTTCCTCCACAACCACAAGAAAATTCCTCACATTCTCGAAATACTGATAAGCCGAAAGTGCTGCTCCGTCGGGAATGATAACAGAGTCGGACGGGGCTTCGACTACCTAATAGCCAGAAGGGTTACACAAGGTCATGAAACCCGAAATGGTTGCGCACGCGATTGCGCCTACAGTAGAAAGAAAAATGCAGCAGCATACTTTTGGTATAGCCCCGGGTTGCACTTTGTTCAGAACATTGCAAAGAATTATTCCGCTGCGCAATCCGAGCCTGAACTCTTCTTCAGAAGGATGAGCGGGCAGATCTTTGCCCCAACCACGCCTACAGTCTTCCTCAACCATCCAGCCGCGTCATACCTTCTCGAGGCTGCGCAGCAATGCCAGGGTGTCAAATTCGACATTTTGCGAGTTTCAAGAAGAACCCAAAATCTATGCAACTGAAAAATCGTCCCGCTTGCACTCAAAAAGACAAATTCGTAATGCTTGACTAAGGGAAACCCGTCCCATGCAATGACAAGAAAAGCGCCTGAGCAGGACGGATATCAAGGAGTTCATACAACACACGCAGAATCTCCATAAACATGAGGAAGCGATCAAGATTTTTTCTTTCTTGCTTTGTCCACAAGAGTTCAAGATCGACCGTTCAAGAAAAAAGCCCGCTAACATTATCGAAATTCTCAATGCCTGAGCAACCAACCACGCAAACCCGGAAACGATCGAGCCGCAAAAGATCGCGAAAACCATCAACGCGAACTCCGGGAGCGCGAAAGGGAAGACGAGAAACATGCACCCCGCCTGCTCCATCAAACTTGAAAAAGAAAAAAAAACGCAAATGGCCAAGAAAAGATCCCATACAAGCTTCCTCCGCTTTCCGCGAGGCCAGGTTGCGGTCGCAAAACCGCGTCCGGTGCTGCTGAAGGACGTCCTCCACCACGGACTCCACGGAGAACGTCGCCGCTACTTGCTCCGTCGACATCCCTTTCGCGTCCTAAAAACGAGGAGGCAATGCAGAACGAACGACTTCCTATCTCAAAAATTCAAGGACCGAGCTCCGGAGCTTCACGGACGAACAAAACTTAGAAAAAGAAAAAGAAAACAGGGGAGGGGGGCGAGGCGTATATAGTTGAACAGGGGATTTCGATCGGAGAGTTTCCAAGATCCTTGGGAAAGGAGGGCGCGACGGAAAAGGTGGGGGGGGGAGGGGGAAGGAGAGAAAATGCGCGTTGATTTTCTCGGGACTTCGCTCTCTCACTTTCCCTCTGTTTCTCTCTGCTTTTTCTCGCTTCGCTTTCCCTCTCTTTCAACAGCTTTCTCTCTTTTTCTCTCTCTCTCTCTCTTTCTAAATATTGGCTGTCGAAGAGGAAGAAGGCACCGCACCAAACCTGGTTCCGAGCCTCTCGGGAGACAGGGAGCTTTGACGGTTTATAAGAGCATTTCAGTAATTTTACCCTCTCTTTTTTTTTTTTTTGGCCTTCGAACATTTCCCAGAAATAATATTACTACAAAAGCAGTTTCGAAAATCAATGGTTGCTTTGTCGGAGAATATATATTTGTTTGAATTTCGAATATAAGAAGGGGAATGGTTTGAATTCCTAGAAAGCTACATGGCACGTTCCACTAGCTGGATGTTAATGGTGATGGTTCGAGTTACCGATTGCTCGGTACTAGATCGATGATGTTCTCGCGTCGTGATTACCATGAGAGCGATAATTAGTCTTGATTTTTGTAATAGTTTATTATAGAATTGTGTAACAGAAGAAAATATAATAAATGTTAGAGAGTCTACAAATACATGTACCAATTATTGTACGATTTGAATCTCGCATTCATGACTCGCAAGCGCCATCGAGTCTAATCAACGTAGAGCCTCTCTGCCGAATGAGAGTAAGTTGTTTTTCTATGAAGCAAGTCAGTACATTGCTTCTATGTACCCATCTATCATGAGATGGATGTTGACTACAATTAGTTAAATGATTTGAAAGTTTTGATTCATATCACGCTCCTCCCTAGCATTCCTTATCGCCGTACTTTCATAATGGTATCAAATCTTGAGATTGACTATAATTATCAAGCAATGACTTAACGTTTTAATCTTGTCGTCTTGTATCATACATACTCAATAACATAAACTACTCGCACCGATTTCATTATATCATCGATTAAGTTGTACAGATTTATGAGGCGGACCAAACTTTTTCATATTAAATAACCCAATATTCATAAAAATTGCCTGCACGTTACACCTAAATCCAATGCTAAGTTAGCTGGTGGATTGGGCTTAATTATTTCCTGCCTCAATGCTTATGCCTAACCCTTTGCTTAGAATGGAAGGGTTTAGCATGTGATAATGATTAGTGAGAACTCCCATCCAAGAATCACCCCGAGAAGAATAGAGAAAGAGCTCAGGAACCCTCCAACATAGGTCACTGACAATGTTATGTGACCCACAATTTACCTTAAAAAAAAACAACCTGAAATTCGGCTTCTTTTTCGTTTTTCTTTTTCTTGGGCAAGGTAGTTCTTGTGTTAGTAGGAAGATAGTCATTTTCTGTCACCAATACCTGGCTACTATATGTTAACCACCCCCTTTCATTTTGGGTAGGATGTAATTGGAGTGAATAGGATTGCAAGATTTGATGAGAATACTGTACAGGTGGTTTTCAAGTTTGGTTCATCTTGGATGATATATATATATATATATGGAGAAGTTCATGAGTACATGATCTATGCACCATCCTTCATGATGTAGCCCACTACAAGAGAACTTTGTTTAAGGAGAAAGCAAGTGCTCATGGGATCTTGGGTGCCAAATAATTTAACTCAAAAAAGTATAAGTTGGGTTCAACTTTAATAAAATTGGACCAGTTCATCAGTTACCCCTAAAGATACTATTTATGTAAGTGCACGACGCCTTACTATAATTTAAAAGGGTATTGAAAACAATCTCAGAAACCCCACGTCGCAACATATATTATACTAGGCTTTATAATGATGAGATATATAGAACCTCGAGTCTCAATTGCATAACTGCTAGACACATAATTAGACGAGTTCGCACGAAAGCAACTTCCGCACACCCTCGTAGAATTACCTCAAACTCATTTTTTCCTAAAATTTTCAAGATATTGCGACATCACGCACAACGATACTATGGGGGTGTTTGGTTGGGCATTCCCAAGGGGCTTTAGGCCCTCAAAGCTCCTTGAGGAAAATTTTTGGTGTTTGACAACGTTTTTGAAAGCCCCTTTGCCCAAATATGAGCATTCCAAATGCTCAATGCTGAAAGCTGGGGAGGGGCAAAGATTGAGCATTCGGCATTTGGGAAATGCCACGCCATCGTTCATCTTCTTCTTCTTCCCCGTCATCTTCGAACGAGGCCACCGCTTCTTCTTCTTCTCCGGTAGCCGCCGCCGCCGCCGCCGCGAGGGTCGCGCGTCACCGGTGACCACCGTCCGGGGGTGGCGCGACGGCGACCCAGCGGCGAGGACCTCGGGCGGTGCCGACGGACCTCGGCGGCGACCTCGGGTCCGCGCGACCTCGCCCCCGAGGTCCGCGCGACCTCGAGCCACCGATCTGGCGGTCCGGACGGCCGATCCGGCCTCTACGACCTCAAGCGCTTGAGGTCGCGCCTCCAGCGGTGACGGCGTCGCCGAGGTCGCGCCGCCCGGGTCCGCGCGACCTCGGCCGCCAGATTTGGCTGGCCGGCACGACCTCGGCCGCCAGATCGGCGGTCCGGAGGCCGATCCGGCCTCTACGACCTCAAGCACTTGAGGTCGCGCCCCGGGTCCGCGCGACCTCAAGCCGCCGCGAGGTCGCGCCGCCCGGGTCCGCGCGACCTCAAGCCGCCAGATCTGGCTGGCCGAAATGCGACCTCGCCGCGACCTCCAGCGCCGAACGGCCGGATCTAGCCTCGCACCTCCGTGCGCCGAGGTCGCGGCGATGGCGTCGCCTGATCTGGCCGTCCGGCATCGCCGGCCGCCGGATTTGATTTTCATATTTTTTTAAAAAAAAATTAAAAGCGAAAGCCCATTTGTAATAAGTTTTGCCAAACGGTATTTTTACACAAGCCACTTTTCAATGCGTAATTTGCCAAACATCCGAGCATTCCCGAAAACCCCTTTAGCCTAAAGATATTTGCATTTGGCCAAAGGCATTCTCCAAAAGCCAAACCAAACGGGCCCTATGAAACCTTAGCAAATGTCTCCACTAGGGGTGTGCAAAAGAATCGGGACCTGCTTGGAATCGGATCGAAATCGCCCGGAACCGATGGTTCTTAAGGGAACCGGTCCAATTCCCAATTCCAATTTATGGGAACCGGTGGGTACCATCCGATTCCCGCCTATGGGTGGATCCGCCCACCCGCCCACCCAGCACCGGACCAGTTATATTATAACGATATATTAATTTTTAATATTAAAAAAATTCGAAATTAGCAAATCTAAAATTTAGGACTCCGATCACCATTTTATCTCAATTCACTACTTTCCTACTCCATCTCATCTCTCTCAGTTCAAAATCTCCCCGAGCTCCCTCTTCCTCTCTGATTCACCTCCGGATCTACTCATTTCCCTTCGAGTCCTAGTTCGAACTCGACGAAACAGTGAGTTGATTCTCTTTTCCTCCCTCGAACTTGAACTCTCTCTCCACGTCGTCGCCACCTCCGCATTCACTATCACTATCGTCCTCTTTGTTGTTGGGCTCATCCCGCTTCTACCTCCCCTCTTCCTCCTCCCCCTCCTCAAGCTTCTCCCCATCATCCTCATCTTCGGGGACAGGCGAACTCCAGGTCTAAGAACGGCTCATTGTCCCTGTTGTCCTCCTCATTGTCAGTCTCAAAGGAGGAGTGGGAAAAAGCGGAGGCTATAGCGAAGATGGTGGTGGTGGCCGAGACGGAAGCGGACCGAGGGTCACGACTGCCGCCGCCGTAGACATTGCCGCGGCGCTAGTACTTGAGAAAAATAAAGCTATCATGATCAAGAGAGCCAGAATAAACAGATGTGAGGAGGGCAAAAAGGGGAAGGTGCGGAGGTTGGACCGGTGATCCGGTTTCCAGGTGGATCCATGCAACTAGCGGGCGGTTCCCGGTTCCAATTTTTCGGAACCGATTCTTAGTGGGCAGTTCCCGGTTCTAGGTCGGGAATTGCCCACCCGGATTATGCACACCCCTAGTCTCCACACTATCATTTTCCTTATATATTACTCACCTGCAATACTATGAAACCTTAGCACCTCATGGAATTTTATGCATATAATCACACATTGATCTCATTTCGTTCCTAAATTAATCAAGATATTGCGACACCGCGTACATCGATACTATGAAACCTCAGCACTTGTCTCCACGCCGTTTCTTTCCTTATATGCTACTCACCCACGATCACACATGTCTCCACCCTCGACTAATCCACTATACGGGTTAGACGTCAGATGGGCGGTGTCACTTAATACAGCTCATGTATTTCGTTGCTCATCGAGCTCCGTTAAGAAAAAAATTCTTTTTTACAAGTATTTGAATTTCTCTGGATTGATTGCCAAGCAGCAATTTTCCACATCTCTTGTCTCTAATTAACTCAAGTGCTAAGTTCGGTAAATCCTACGCGTCGTGTAAGCAAAATATAGAAAGAGGAGCTCCGTTTTTTATTCAAGCGGCCGTTCCCTCCAACAGATATTTAAATCCACGGTTCGGATACGAACCTAAGGCAGGTTCGGCGACGAGTATGTGTATATATTATAATTATAATTTATATATTTACTTTCAACGTGCAGGTATTATGTGGCGCCAAAAAACAAAAGACCAATTAATAATAGCGGGGCCCACACGGGGGGAGCGTCCGGAGGCGGCGGGGCCCACCATTCCCGCCTCGCCCGTGATTGAAAGTCAGCCGGCCCAAGCCCAACCTCACGCGGGTGGGCTCCACGGGCCCACCCCGTGACTCGCCATAACATGTAAAATAGGAAGAAAAGAAGAGGAGCAAAGGCGAGCACCCCCCACCCCCCACAAAAAAAAAAAAAAAAAAAAAAAGATAGAAAATATGGAACTTTTTTCGCCGACAAATTTTGGAATTCTTTTTCATTTTATTATTGAAGAGAACTCTCAGAGGAACTGATTCCTGGATTTTCTACTTTGTAAGTTGATTTAGGTCGACAGGTCAATAGTAGACAAAAATCAATCTTTTTTCTATTAATACTTGATGGTGACAATATCTATTTCAAATTTGAAATGCAACATCTTTGCTAGGCCTCTCTATTCAAGACCCTGCCAAAGAAGTATGAAATGCATGCCTTCCCGAATATCCACCTGATTCAAAAAAATGTGTGCATTTATATATATAATTTATCTAAATTTGAAATATCACAATTAGAGTACTCTCCTCAATTTTGTTAAAAGAGAAAAAAAAAAAAAAAAAGGGTATTTCATATGAGTCTTTTCTAGAGAGCGATGCCTAGGATATTTGGGACAAGGCATGTGTGGCACCAACCCAAAACTCAATTTTTCTAGGGTTGCTTTGGTGCAAGATGGGAGCCATTTTCCAAACTGAGTAAGTTAATTGTCTAAAGTGGGCAGGACACCCTTTTCGGATTTGAAGTGCTATTGTCTAAATCCCGAGGAGCAATAACTTTATCTTAATTAAGTGATATTTGTCTAAATTCCAATAATTTCCCCCCACCCCACCCATTTTTTTTCCTACAGGTGGATAAAGATGGGAGGCTTTTTATTAAAGTTAAAGTCTTGTTAGGTGAGGATTAGGACTTGTTTGTATAAAGGAGGGAGGAGGGAAGGGACTTGAGGCTTGTATTTTCAACAAGTGGCTTGATGGCAAGAAGAGCTCGAGCCAAGTCACATGATTGTATGATTTCTGAATCGGTCCAAAGTCCTATCTATGCTAAATCTTTCATTTACATAATGCATGGAAAAGACCCTAAAGTTCCGGATTGGGGTCTGCTGAGGGAATAAAAAGAAAGAAGAGAGAGTGGAGGAGACAAAGTCAATGTGCTGGCCTTGCTGCTTTCAACCCAGTTCCTCTCTCTCTCTCTTTTCTTTTTCTGGGGAATGTATCTATAATTGAAAAATAGAGAGAAAGAGGGAAAAGAGAGAATCCAGATCTAATTGCTGTTATCAATAGGATGTTGGTGTAGCTTCCGCCCAATGGATATGCAAAGGCCTCGATGTGTTCATGGAGAGAAAGAGCTCAATCATGACCCTTTTGTTAGACCTTATATGGTGTTTCTTTCAAGCATCACAACGTTCAGAAGATTATGATTAAGTACACAAATGAGTCTGGCTTAAGAGGAGGCAAAATCGGTTTTTTTAAAAGAATCAATGTGCACTTTGGTTTAATTGAAAAGCTTCATTTTGGATACATCAATGTGTCCTTGGATCAATTGGAAAAGCTTCATTTTGGACCACGATGTTTTTTGATGACACCTCCTTTTTTGACATCCACAATCTCCAATGTCTTGTGAAGTACAAAAGCCCCTGTGCCTTTGTGACATCAAGGATGCGACGAGGCTAGGCACATAAGACGATGACAAAGCTAGATCGGCGGTTAAGATGGAGAAAATTTTCAGAGTTAAACTAATAATCTCGATAAAACGACGCAAAGCCAATAAAGCACCCCCAATCTTAGGGTAGCAAGATCGAAAATCTCTGAGATTCCCTTTGTTTGCTTTGATTTGCAAATCAAATCATGGAATTAAGGTCCAATCTACTTTAACTTTGCACACCAAACTCCACGTTGAGAAAAAGGGAAAATTACCAAATTAAGTGATGCGCGAGAGAGGGAGCAAGAACATGATCACCCTTTAGGCCAAAAGTGCTGATTGCACTCATGCTAAAATTAAAATAAGCAGAGGATGGCCCCATGGTAAGGCAAGGGAGGCTAAATCAGTTCTTCTCCATGCAAGGAATAAGTTGGATAGGCACATGACTTGCAATAAGCACTTGAAGTCACTGAAAATTAGACAGCTCAACTGATCTCTTGCTGGCCTTTTAGGCAGAAAAAAGAAGATTGATGAGCTGATTCTAGAGCTAAAAAAGTGCTCCAAGACTCAGGAAAAAAAAAAGGACAATTATGCATATGGGCTCGTGTACATTGAACCCACACTGGTGCTTTGGATGAAGATGAAGATAACGTAGGATTGGAGAGAGCAAGAAAAGAATGGGCAAAGGAGTTTTTTAAGAAAAGCTTATGGTATTGAATAAATGGTTGAAGGGTTTCAACTCCAAAGCCTTTGAGAAACGCACTGTACAGGTTGTACACGTATAGGACAATGGTCCTCAAGATGAAGAAGTAAGATGAGCAGAGCCATTTCATTTTCTTTCTAGTACTCCTTGTGATCATTTTAGATCAAAAGGAAAGAGGAAAGAAAGGTCAGATGGCCATGGCAATCTCAATCCATCAGTCGAATTCTTAATGATGGGTCTCGATCTTGGGGGTAGTAAGTCGATGATCCTGATTTACTTTTGGAGTTGAGGAAACCCAAATCCTATAGATAAATTTCAATGCCTGGTCCAGTCCAAAGTCCTACACGTGCCATGCACCTTGTAATAAGCAGAAAGAAATCTAGAAATTTTGGAGCCACAACTTTACTGACTAAATTAATTGGAGTTATATTATATGTGAAGGAGTCTTGAGGTTGCTTCGGTGATGTTTTCTGCGGTTGGGGCTTTGATTTGCTGCACAAGTCTCCCCAACCTCCATCCTATTGAAAGGCCCCTCCTAACCTATTCCTAAGAAAACTGTTCCGATCCAACCTTTGAGACAATGGTATTGGCCTAAAATGGAATGCACATTACATTTTCGATTCCAGTTCTTATGTTGGGTGCATGTCATTGATTTTTTCTTATGCAAATATAATGGCAAACTGTCTTAATATCATATTATAAAACAGAGTTAAATGAAAACATTTAATGTTAATGTTTTTCTATTAATGTTCTAATTTATTTTCTATGCTTTGAGTCCAGAATTTAGGCTAAACATAAGCGGATGGAGGAACAGAAGCGTGGCCCCTTTTCTTCTCTCTCTATATATCGGAATTATTGTCATCCAGTCATGGGAAAAAAGAGAAGGAACCCCTCAAGCCCAGGTCTCAATCCATAAGGGCTTGTGGCCCGATCCATGTCCGGGTTGGGGCAGTGCGGCCCAACCTGACCCAACCCAGCCCAGCCCGATGAGGGCCCAACAAAAACTTGGAGGTTGGCATTGGCAGGCTCCGGGCCCAACCCCCTTCCCGTTGGTCCAAACTCAAAACCGCTCCCCTGGGACGGGCAACTTGGCCCAGCCCGACGAGGGCCCTCCGAACGCTTGGGGGACGGCACTGGCGGGCTTGGGCGATGACCTCCCGGGCACAAAGCCGGGGGGGTTCGACGCGATGCACCCATCAATCGTCTACAGCACCACGTAGGTCAACGACGAGTGGCCTCGCGACACTTGCTAAACGAGGCGAACGGATCGGGCAGATAGTTCGAAAATGGGCCTCCGAAATTCTCTGAAATTTCGCGGGCCATGAGGAAGGTGGGAGATTCGTAGCGGGGAAGAGCCCAAAGACTAGTCGCTTGCCTTGATGAAGGTGGGTGGGTGGGCGGGCGGGCGGCTTGGTTGGCCAAACTTGAATTGTCTTCGCCTTCAAGGCTTTGACAGCTAATTCGCGTCCATCTCGAGCTTGACAACGAAGCAGAGGATCTTCTACGACATCGTGTCCTTCGCCGCTATTCTTTTGGTTCCTTGTGCACGACGTAGGGTAAGGAAAATACCACTTATTTCATGAAAAAGTATCAAAAAGTCTTAAATTTCTTATATTAGTATCAATTTAATCCTAAATTTTTCGGTATCAATTTAGTCCTAAA
This sequence comes from Eucalyptus curtisii, assembly GCA_017140595.1. Taxonomy (NCBI): domain Eukaryota; kingdom Viridiplantae; phylum Streptophyta; class Magnoliopsida; order Myrtales; family Myrtaceae; genus Eucalyptus; species Eucalyptus curtisii. Next base: position 38,754,004 of record CM029501.1, read on the forward strand.
ACTTTTGATTTAATATCAATTCAGTTTTTCTAGCTAATTTTGATAGGATTTTATTGACGTAGACGTTAATCGGCTTATATGGCACGATTAGCATCGACGTTATCAACTTTTAATAATATCTTAATTTTTTTCGATTTTTTATTTATTTTTTATTTCCTTTCTCTCTCTGTTTTTTTTTTTTTTTTTTTTGGGTCCCCTATTTCCTTTGATTTTCCCCTTCCCTTCCTTCTTCCTCTAGCTAGGTCACCAAGGCCAATGAGGGCGGCCTCACACTAGGTAGGTGACACTTGCCCTTGTCGGATTTGGTGAGAATCGAGGCTCAAGCCCTCGCCAACCCTACGCAAGATTTATTATTAAATCAATACTATTAAAAATTTTAAAACTAAATTGGTATAAATGTAATAAATTTGTGACTTTTTCGACACTTTTCCTCTTATTGTTATCATGAGATATCGAATAATCGATCAAAGCTTAGTAACCGAATTAGATTCGGCCGTCGGGAGGGACTTCCCGGCAACAACTCGAGACGAGTTTGATCGAGAAAAAGACCCGGCCGTATCGAGACGATTCTATGCTTAAGAAGATGCAGGTGCGATGTTACATACCGCGCTCAATCGGATTCGACGGTTCGGCGAAAATGACCGTGAGTATGTATGACCGCGAGAAGTCAGCACCGCGATTCTCTGGTCAAAATTTCAAGCCGGCGAAACCGGGCACGTTCATATGGCGGGTCAAAGGTTCGGACGAGTGGGAAACGATGACACGCTGATGACGATGAGAAGTTGAGAATCGTCTCTTCAGGAGTTGGTCGGGTCAACTTTTCGGCCCCCGGAACACAGCAGCAAACCCTTGGACCGAATTCCGCATTTCTCAACAACCCACCGAGTCTGAAATACATAGTTATTTCGAATGGAAACAAATTGACATAATCGGTATCTAAATTTTAGCATAACGTGCAATGTGGTCGTCCTTTAACTTATAATTTATTCGATGTACTTCCTAAATTTTAGTAAAACGTGCAATATCGTCCTTAAACTTTTAATACGTTCAACGTGATTGATGAATTTTTTAGTTTAATGTTGTCCCTGAGTTTGAATTAACGATAGGATAATCTCAAACATTTTCATATTGTTCATGGGCTAAACTGAACATTTATCAAAAGTTTGGGGAATACATTTAATAAATTAAAAATTCGGGGCAGACATTGTACATTAACCTAAATTAATGGGTCATATTATACGTCGGGACCAAAGTTCAAGAACCATTTGTTTCATCATCCCCGTTTCAAATCATGCACGGACGAATTTCGGAATTTTTTATGATTTGTAACACCTCGAAACTTTTACATGGTTCGACACGATATTTTCATTATGTTCTTTTTTCTAAATTTTGGACAGGCAGTTTCCTTTTGTTAAAGTAAGGATTTTTATGACCGAAAAAAAAGAAAGAAAAAGTAAGGATTTTACCAGGATGTTAATGGAAAGTGGAAAGAAAATGACAATCGGCGGAAAAGGTGCGGAGCACCTGGTCAAATCCCATCGTCCTGTCGCAGCGGTGGGCGGGCGGCGGCGGCGGCACCGCTTTCATTATGCCGACGAGGAGCAGATCTGACGTGGCGACTTCCTTGCCTGTCCACGTCGGACGCTGACAAGCCCCCACCGTCCGTCACATCACATCGCTCGCTGGTTGCTGACACGGCATTCGTCCACGTCACTTGCTAGCCTGGTCGCCATTTGTGTTCCCCTTCTTTTCGATTTCGAATCATTCTCTGCGGCCAATTCTCACCCAAAAAGGAAAAGTGGAAAAGATAAAAAGGAAGTAGAAACCTTCACCCCACGCCAGCTTCTTTCTTTTCTTTTTTTAATGCTTTGATGGCCTTATTTGTCTTTAAATTTATTATAACGGCTAATGCCATAATGTTCAATCAGGTAATTTTTTATTAGTGATTGTTAAATTATGGCAAATTTATTAAAGGGTTGTCGACGATTTAACATATCATTAAATAACTTAATTTCTCAAATTAATTTTAGTTAATCCACTGCTGCTCTTTTTACATTATATTTTTATGAGTAATTCATTAATATAATAATTATATATATTTTTTATCAATATTGAATATGAATGCTATGAAATTGACGTGCCTTTGACTTCAACCTGGGGTTGCTCTTTGAAGTTTGGACCTGGATTTCCTTCCATAAATGGAAACAAAAAAGAACTTTAGTCTTTTGCATTGTTTTTTTCCTTCTTTCACGTGGAAGGAAAGAGAGAAAATCCAGCTGACCTGGCAACTGCTGCTGCTAAGGGAATAAATCAAATAAAATCGTCAACGACTATGTAATCAAAAGCATGAAATTTTTTTGTTTCTTAAACAGCACATTTACATATAGCTTCAATCAATACCAAAGACAAAATGCGCATTTAAAAAAAAATAAATTTGTAAAGTTTAATGAAGATTCAGCTATTAAGAGAGACTTTGTACTTATACATTCCTTTTTAACCCTTTTATAGTCCCGTCGTCGTCAAGACCGTAAAGTCAAATATCTCTCACTATAAAATTACTTTTCATGCGGTCAAGAAAAAAGTTACCCGATTTCAAGAAATTGCAGGCATGTATTTAAAAAAGCCGTGATTTTTTCACAGCATTTTTAAATAAGGAAGATCTAGACCTTGAAAGATCAGATTTTTTTTTACTCTGCCGTATTAATAAAAGATCTTTAATAAAGTATCTTAATATACCCAGCATAGATCATTCTTAATTGCAACTCGTTTATAGAGTCATTTGCAAGACGAATTTTCTTTAAAAAAGAAGGAAGAAAATAATACAAACCGTGCATGATATGAGAAGAGAACAAAAGCAAAATTAAGGGAAAAAAAGCATGGGGGCGGGGCCCAAAATACGTGCTAATATAATCGCAAATCCCAATGATTGAATCTAAAAAATCTAAAGTTAAACTGCTCCCTGATCTGCAAGGGGGGGCACTTCCGTAAATTCCGCATGACGACGAGGTTGCTCTTGTATGTCGCGTCCGCATATCAAAACGGTGCTTTTTTATCTTCTTCTCAGGACAAAAAAAATAAATAAGAAGGCGAGAAAACGCATCACGACTCGTTCTCCAAATTTTCGACGGACGGTGAAAGAATTCGGGAAAAAGGAGCGATTTTGTACAAATTCAGGAGCTCAATTTCACTTGGGCTCACGAAAAGTTCTTCCCTTTTTCGCCTCCTCCTCCTCTTCCTCTTGCCCTCTCCCTCTCTCTCTCTCTCTCTTTCTCTCTCTGTGTTTCGCAGGTGAGCAATTGCGTTTTTTTTTTTTTTTTTTGCCCATCTTTCTTCCTTGACTTGTTGTCATCGAGGGGGCTTTGGTTCCGTGGGGAATTCGCTTGTGGGTGCGGTGGCCGTGGAATCGCATTAGTTGGTTGTGGGAATTTTGAGGGCTTTGCTCATTTCCGGGTCGGTTCTTGCTTCTTGTTGTGTTTCCGACTGTTGGGTCCTGCCCTTTTCTTTGGGGAGTCGGGCAATTCCCCTCTTTCTTTCGCGGAATTGGGCTTCTGGGTTCGTGTTTTTTCGGCCCTTTGTTCGTGGGAATTTGCGTCTGCGCGGGTTGTTTTCGAATCTTGATTTGATTGATCTGGATTCGGTCTGCGGTTTCTGGGTTTGCGTTAGCTTTAATCTATGTTGGAAGCAGATCGAAAGAGATAGTGGGTAGGGGTTGGGGGGAGGGGGGTTTGGGGGAAAAAATTGGGTGGTTGACTGATTGTGTCTCGAGATACTGTGGAGGAAACATTTTTTGATGTATAATCTGGAGATCCGTTTCGATGCGATTTGATGTTACGGAGGCTAAGGACGCGGCGTGAATTGCTTCTGTTGATTTTGGTCGCTGATTTCGATTTATTGAAACTGGGTAGCTAGTCTTTTGTTTTTTTGACCCCCGCATTTGGTGAAACAGATGGTGAGGGGAGGGAAGGTTGGTAGCAAGAGGAACCCGAAGAACAGGGCGAAGTGTAGAGACCAAGGTTCTGACGATTCGGATGAGGATTATGTAGTTTCTGATGAAGAAACAGATGCATCTGAGGATGCTGTGGGGGAACTAGAGGTGTCTGCGTTAGAGGAGAGTTTTGATGCTCTCGTGGAAGATGAAAATGAGGAGGAGGACGAGGATGAGGACGATGAAGATTATGATGGCAATGGTGCGGATGTTGCCGATGACGACGATGACAACGATGTGAATGAGGAGGAGCACGAGGAGGAGGAGGAGGAGGAGCAGGAGGAGTATGAGGATGAGGACGAAGATACGAGAAAGGTTGTCAATTCAAAATTGAAACCAAATTCACGGTCCTCCAGACAGAGGAAAGCTGGGAATAGCATATCACCGAAAAAAGGTAGTGATTGCTTTGAAGAAGATGATGAGGAATATGATGTGAATGAAGAGGACGATGAGGAAGATGATGATGAATTTGCACCAGATGAAGATGACTATTTGGATGATGAAGAAGATTCTGTGGCAAAGAAGAGCTACAGGAGTAAAGTGAATACCACAAGAAGGAAGTCGGGTAGAAGAGGTTTGCGGAAAAAGGTTTCTAGAGGTCATAAAAAGAGGAAGAAATCATCAACTTCAAGAAACCCTTCAAGGCAGATGGGAAGGAAGCGTCCTGCGGTACAAAAGAAACCCAAATCTGCTGACGAACACAATGACAGCGACGATGAGGATGATGTTGATTTTGTGGGGAGGCATAATGTTTGGAGAGAAAAAAGGAAGAATTGTTGGGGAAGAAGAAAGAGGAGGTATGTAGCGTCATCGGATTCAGATTTTGTGAGTTTTGGGTCGTCTGGTTGTGACTACACTATTTCTGAGGAAGAGAGAGAACAGGTGAGAGAAGCTAATGAGTACTGCGGGAACTTGTCAAGCAACTCATTACCTTCCAAGAGATTGAAGAAGCGTGGGGGCTTTTCTTTGAGAAGTTCATCTATCAGTAATGGGACAAGAGAGAATCATGATCCAGATCAACAGACAAAGCCTAGCGGGATAAAGGGAAAAGAGAAGGTAGAAGAAGTAGACATTGGAAAGCCAAAATGTGGAATTTGCCTGTCACTAGAGGACAAAAGAAGGGTTCGAGGGAGATTAGACTGCTGTAATCATTATTTCTGTTTCAAATGTGTCATGGAGTGGTCGAAGGTGGAAACTCGTTGCCCTGTATGCAAACAGAGATTCCGGGCCATTAGTAAACCTGCGAGATCAACTGCAGGAGTAGATCTGAGAGATGTGGCGATACAAGTACCAGAGCGGGATCAGGTATCGTTTTGCTTGATCCTTCACTGTTGGTTTTTCTGTGACAGGCATGCTCTTGATGTTTTAGGTATACGTATCGTTTTGGTATTTCTGGATATTAAATGGCACATTGTCTCTACAGGTCTATCAGCCAAGCGAAGAAGAAATTAGGGGTTACCTCGATCCGTATGAGAATGTAATTTGTACGGAGTGTCACCTGGGTGGGGATGATGGTCTTATGCTTTTATGTGACGTCTGTGATTCTCCAGCGCATACATACTGTGTCGGTCTTGGGAGGGATGTACCCGAAGGCAACTGGTACTGCGATGGTTGCAGACCCGTTGCCCTTGGATCCTCAAGTTCTCCGGGTCAAGATGCTTTGCCCAATCAAAGGACGACAAACATGAGTTTGTCTACCAGACTGTCGCCCCCTGCCAATGCTATGGAAAGCTTTGATCTCAATGTGGCCCCTTCACCCCATCCATCGTATAATTTAGGATATGGGAATATTCAGTCTCCTAGGTTTCCTGGTGGATTCAGCCAAGCAACGCCGCCACTGTCTGGAGCAGGAGCTCCCACACTATCGGGAAGGAGATGGCTATTTCGTCAGATTCAGCAGATGCGCTCTGGCAATAGACCAAGTCCTGTCGCTGTAAGAGCAGATGGAACAACTTCTGCTAGTGTTCGGTTTGGACCACTAAATTATTCCATTGATCAGGGTAGGCAAATGGGATCTCATCATACAGCTCAAGAAACGAGAGAGTCCTATGCTAATCTATTCGAGGAGAACGTACTGGAAAATCAGTCAACGTTGGTTCGAAGTAGGGATAGCTTTGACTTGGGTGCAGGTCACTTGAGAAGGCAAGCAGTCAATGACCCTGACCTTGCTTTTACCCCGCCAACTCCCAGTACCACTGGCCGGGCACTTCTGGATGAACGTGCGGGGATGAGCTCAAATATAGTACCTGACCAGCATCATCAGTCCAGCAGCCGATCCAGCCTCGGTTCTGATGGGCCTACATCTCCTTATGCAGGAAGAGAAGATAGCCATTTTCGTAGAGCAAAAGAGGAATTGCAATCGATGGTCAAAAGCCATTTGAGAAGCCTTTCGAGAGATATCAGTTTAGGTATGCGAGTTATATGTCCTACTAGATTTTTGGTCCTAGTATTATACGTATTACGCTCTAGAATCCTGTGGTCGTTCTCTTTATGATGCTTTCTTTCAAGTGCTTATCGCATTTGTTATTTCCTGGTGCCTTGCATGTGGTGAACTCATCGATATCATTGTTGATGCAGGTCAGGGTGAGTTCAAGGAAATAGCGAGGTGTTCTACTCATACCGTCTTGGCTGCTTGTGGCCTTGAGCACAGGAGGAGCGAGGCCTACACGATCCCTCCGCCGTCCGGTTGTTCCCACGTAGACAAAATAGCCACTGGACAGACAAGCCTGATGATAGGAGTTTGCTTGGCATGCTTCGATGTTTTCGTCAGAGACGTAACCCAAAACATAATGAACACAAAACTGCCACCACGTTGGCTTAGTTTAGGTCTTTAGGAATTGATGAAACATAAGCTGCCACTTTTTACATGTCCATCCTTTTTTCCTTGGGGGGATTTAGATGAGAGGTAGGGGGATTTTTGTCCATACTGATACTAGACTGACTGTTCATGGTCCCTAGAGGATCCATTTTTCTGTGATTACATTGATGATATTTATTTTTGGCTGAAGGGGTCCTATTTTTGGAAAGAGGTGGGTCAATCAATCTCTATGGTACTTCCTTTTTCTTCCCAGACCGTTGTCCCCTCTATTTTCCATATAATTCAATAGGATAGAGGAGTGGCTGACTCACTTTTCAGATAGTAAATTCGACAATCTGAACCTAGTCAGAAGTTTAGATGTCGCATGGAATGTTCTCGTTCGTACGCACCGTGACTGTGATTGGGTCAAGTTTTGGTCATGGAAACAGAGGGAGATGTCATCAAGCGAGAGTAACATTGACTGAAAGTTTAAATTCGGTAACGCCTGATTGCTGGTTGCCGTGGAAATCCTCCCTCCACTCCTTTTCCAACGCTTTAAAAATTCCAAACTACAGTAAAAGTGGCGGCTCTTACTCGATATTCTTTGCTTTTTCGACAGCGCTTCCATGAGTTTGTGAATAATATAATACATACACGTAAAGAAAATTCCTTCGATATCGTTACTTTGAGAGGTCCAAGCATCACACTGAAGCTATGCACGTCAAAGCACGTCATTCTCATTTAAACTTAACAATGATAAACAACAAACAAGGACGATACAGCATTTTCCCTCGGACCTACACCGAAGTCGACAAGCAATGGATTACACTTTAGCTTATAAACCTTATTCCCTCGCTTCCTATTTTAATACATCAGCAGACAACATGTTCACCCCGGGCCAACCATAAAGATTGCAGGGCCAGATTCTCTGTCACATAAGCTCCATATCACCCGCCTCTCCACACCTACTCATAAATTGTCTTTGATGACGGTGGACCATAATAGCTCAGACACAAATTCAGACCTCTTTGCCCTCTCTTCACGATCCTTATCTGACAAAGGTGATGCTTGACTGTGGCTGGCACCAACAAAAGGCACACACGTTAGAAACAAGAATACCGCTGTCACAAGACAAAAGTAACGAAACGTTCGACCAAAATGTGAGACTGTTCACATGCTTATTATCTATGTATGTGCTCAACTTTCCTGATACGGCTGAAGCACACCCCAATTGCCTCACTTTTAAGAAAGAAAATTACTAGGACACAAAGAACAGTGCTTTCCCTGACAAGCTCCAGCAGGAAGACAGGGCAATATAACTGACAATTAACTCATTGCCAGACCGCAGAAGAGCCTGTTGAATGATTTTTATAGATTCCGTCAACCAAAAGAACTCGTACCAGACCATAATTCGCTATCCACCACAACCGAACTCAAAAGCATCTCACTTCCTTCAAACTAATGCAACATGATGTAGTAACTTTCAAATAATTGTGTAGAAGATCATGCAGTGCAACAATCGATACGACAACAAAACTAAGAAAAAGGTATTCCCTGGAGCAATAACACACCTTTCTGCCACATTTTCATTCAAACTTTTCTTGGCTGAGCTTGTTTCTATTTGAAGGGATGGCTGAGAACTGGAGAGATTCCCAGCAACAGGCGAAATAAAGGATGATAACAACGGATCTGGAGCCGCATTTGTGGAAGAAAGCATACCAGACGAGCCACCCAGAAGGGATTGGAGAGTCCCTTCTCGTAGTTCTCTCCTCAACAAAGAAAGTGTGGAGTGAGATCCACCTTTACGTGATTTCCTCTTACGCTGCATGTAACTCCCCGTTAAGGGAACATAGTTGTCGAGCATATTTGACATAACAATTTTCACCGAACACAGAGACGGATTGAAGAAATGCATGGCTTGAAAATCGACAGAACACACTAAAAATGGTGAATCAGCAATGATCAGTTTGACTTGGGAGCACACATCAAGACAGTCATATCATCCTCATAAGTCATAAGCTAGGTAATCCAGAGTCCCAGTTTTAAAGTATCGTGTGGCAACTAGAAAAAGAAACTGCAAAACACTGGACGAAACTTTTTTTTTTTTTTTTTTAATGACCCGGGAACCCCCGTACAGCCGGCAGCCGGTGAGGTAAACCCGGGGTGACTGAGCCACCACCACAGACTCAATCGCAGGTGAGTCGCACAATGGGGACGCGAGGTTTCGAACCCCTCCCCTTTTGGTGGGGGAGCAAAGCTCTAACCATCGCGGCCACCGCGGGCGGTGGTACACTGGACGAAACTTGGTGGACACTAAAGTGAATTTTTCGAACCAAGCGTCATCCACAGGAAGTGGAAGTCAGAAAAGAAAGTAAGGTGCCTCACGATTCAGCACCTTCATGGAAAGCAACTAAATCAAATAAATAGCAAATTGCAAGTGAAGCAAAGAAGATATAGCAAATAGATCGTATGCGATAGCATGTAAGGAAAGAGTGCAAGTAAAGATTGAAAAAGGATATCTTCAAAATATTTCCATGCTGTAAGGTTATGTGTGCAACCATATCAAACCCCACTCTCATTGCACAAACTGGACAAACCTGCAATACAGAGCTCAATCAGTTAGATATTAGATTTTTGACATACTTTCTTTTGCATATCCTAATAGTTGTGGTTTTAGCACACAAATACATATTTGCAGTGAACAAGCAAGTGCAAACATAACTTGCACAGAGCCATGCAAAGCACGCCACGTAGCCATTTACAGATATAATCCTGTCATTGCTGAAAACCCACTTACTACCAACCAAATAAGTGGTTCTCCAGAAGACCGATGTCTTTTTATATAGACGGACCAACCTAAGAGCCAGTCAGAGTTGGTTGACGAAGTTAGAAGAATGATATCTTAAACTTAGAAATCGATCCATCGCTTAACCATAACAACCCAGTCGAGCTGGCAGTCATACAGTCTTTCTTCGTGGAGAAGGTGGATGTTTCAAATCCCCACTTCCAAAACGTTCTTTTCCAAGATGGCATTTTTGTTGAACAATTAATTTATTTGAGGCAAGATAAGAGTTGCGATGCCACTAGAATGGGAGATTGTATTCAACGTCCTTCTCACTATTGTCGAATTGAAGCTCACTTGTCAGAGGATGATCACTCATGAATGCTAACAAGCCTTTCAACTGAATGTTAACTATGTTTATCCAATTCATCATTCTATGGTTGCAGTTTCTACTCTTCACCATCTTCCAAATGTGAGCCTCTCTCCTTTTATCTTTTTACTGCAATTATTTTTAGTGCAAATGATTTATTGAAAGGCCACGGCTATTGCTTGCACCAAGTTCTTTTAAATCAGACAAAGAGTTCAGTAAAGTACACTAGAGACTCAAGGAAATCCATGGAAAAAAAAAGTAACAAATAACAAACTTTCCACAGTTAAGAACTGACTCATCGCCAAGATTAACGAAGAAGTTGGTTCACTTATTTGTGACATATCAAGAAACTGCAAGACCTTCACGAGGGCAAGACATGTATACGGTAACCATACAACCAACCTAACATGTTATAAGTAACTTATGTGATGTTGTTATCATCAAAATATGAATTCGAGGAATACCCCATTCCTTGCCTCCAGCTGGTGCTCATCATCTATGTGGCAGCACAAGCCCAGGATGTCAAAGAACTCGGAACAGAAGGGGCAAGGGAACTCCTCTCTTATATCATAATCTCCATCGAATTCTTCGAACCCCATAAACATATCTGCATCCACAAAATCCCATTACATTAGATAAGCAGAGAAGCGCACCGCAATCACAAACTTCGGAACACATAAACAACCATCACCCTTGCCTAGAGAACGAGGAAAACGCCCAAACTTTGCAGGGTCCACTCACTCTCTCAACTCAACAAATAAGACAGACCGCTCTTACCAACTTTACTCGAGGAAGACGACGACGCTAGAGGCAAAGATCGAACATTTCGAAGAACAGTCACGGCCGATGCAACTGGGGAAAAAAAGTACAAAAATTTTACATCTTTATCTGCCAATTCGATAACTTCTCCTCCTGCACCTATCCACACCGCGGTCGACTCTAAAAAAGACGTGAAAAACGCGATCGACCAAAGAGCAACAGACGAAAACCGAAAACAGAAAAAAAAAAAAAAAAAAAAAAAAATCCGTTCTTTCCTTCCCGTCTATCCCCGGGCGAAGAAACAAATCAAACGCATCGCCCCCGAATTCTTCAAAAGAACAAAAAAACAAGACGATCGACCGATTCCACCAGCGGCCGCCATGCACGGGGAAACAAGAGGGGAGAGAGGGGAAGAGGCTCACCGGATCTCGACTGGAGAGCGGACTGGTACCGCTTCGAGGCCGAGGACAGCCGCGCGCTCCACGAATCGCCGTCCATAGCAGCTGCTCCTCCTCCTCCTCTCCCCCCGAGCGCTTCCCGAAAAGTCAAAAAGGGGGGCCGACGCAATTCGCTCCGGAAACAACCCCAAACAGGCCCCCGCCGCTCCTCGTCGTCGTCGTCGTCGGCGAAGGAAGAAGCGTCCGGCCGGCGAAGGTTCAGGTCGACGAGCGAGCGAGCGAGCGAGCGATCGATCGATCGGGAAGCCCTAGAAATCGGAGGAGGAATTTGGGGGGGTTGGAGCAGGAGAGAGAGAGAGAGAGTGAGAGCGATGGAGGAAACGACGGTGTAGGTGAAAGGAGTGTCGTTCGTGGCGTGCTCGAGACTTTTTATTATTGTCCCCCCTTATTTTCTCCCCCTTCCTAAATAATAGTAAAAAGATAAGAGATGAAAAATGAAAATTTGGAATTTGCTGGGAAGTCCCCCCAACACTTCTTTTTTTTTTTTTAACTTTTCGGGATACTTTTGACCGGATCAAATGGGAATGCAGAAAATTTTTCGTTTCGGTTCGGTTAGGTTCGATTCGATTAAATTTGGTGTTATTCATAGAGAAATCACTGTTGTGGGTCTTTATTTTGGTTTTACGCATTATCTGCTCTTACAGCTAACATGGTTTTTTTATTTTTTATTTTTCCCTTCTCCCTCTTGCTTGATTTATTGAGAGTTTGAGGGATGTCTAATTGTCTATAGGGAGTCAATTTTTGCGGTCGAAATCGCCCTTAATTTTAGAGATTGTAAGCATTTATTTCCGGATTCGGTGTTAATTGTCCGTTCATTTTGTTTTCCATAGTACGTACAATGCACGTGATTTTTTTCCCCGGTACATCTTTCTTTTCTTTTTAATGAAAGTCTCTCTTGAAATATGAAGAATGCATTAACATAGTTAGATAAGATGTTTTATGGAAAAGATATGCAGATAAATAATTTCGTTCATTTAATATTTTCTTCCGTCTTAAAGCAATTAAGAGTAATAGAGACATTTCATAAAGAAAAAGAAGAAGGTGAAAGTACACTTTTGCTTTTCAAAAGTCATGTGCAATATACACGCTAAAGCAAAAAATAACAGGAAGGATAAAGTTCGTAACAAAATGAAAGTTTAGAGATATTGTATGAAATTAGCATGCCAATGCTAGGATGGGCTAATTCACAAATACTTCGATTTGGCATAAGTTCATATTATTAAGAAAAAATTTTATGTCAAATTGGCCTTTCTCTCTCTAAAGATTGTATGAGCACCTGTGCCACCTTAACTATTGTAAAATATCTATCACCACATGTATGTGAAAATTGTAGGATGGTAACAATAACATGATTGTTTCCTTTGAGCAGGACACTCCATGCACAAAAATGTGAGTGTGAGTGTGTGTGTGTGTGTGTGTGTGTGTGTGTGTGTGTGAGAGAGAGAGAGAGAGAGAGGGGGTTGTAGCCCCAAAGGCATTTGAAATTTCATTTCTTTAAACAATGATAGGACACAAATTACAACAATGGTTGCTTCAAGATTGCTAATCTGACTAAATTTCCATGCCCCAGCATTTGTCATGAGCAGCAGCCGCTCCTTGTTTGCTCTAGCATCGCTCCTAAGCATCTGCTTGAAGAGGTGATGAAGCATGGATAAAAGAATCAGCTTGAACTTTTCTTCTTCTTGACACTGTTGAGATCTGTGGCTTTGAAAGATCTCTGCACGAGGTCAGAGGGGAGAATCTTGAGGTCGTGTGTCAATCTCTGAAGAATTGCTGACAATATGTTCACGTCCGACATAGCCCTATGAGCTGAACCGACCAACGGAATTCCGTAATGCTCGCGAAGCGATTGCAACGATATGCTTGAAGAAGGTTTCAATCCTGTCAAAAGAAGGCAAATACATTCAAGTCTTACTGTACGTACAGTTAATAGAAATCGTCAGTGAAGCAAACCATTTATGTGCTCGTGCATAAGTCATTTGCCGCATGCACACAGAGAGAGAGAAAGAGAGAGAGAGAGAGAAGGGGGGGGGGGGAGGGAGGGAGGGAGACCTTTAGATTTCATCAACTCACGTGCCAGAGGAAGTGTGTCGATGAATAGCCAGTTTGCAGGAATCTCATAGGAGCAGCGATTAAATTCCTTTGACAAAAAAGGCACGTCAAAACGTCGAGCATTATGAGCGACAAAGAAGACTAATCCCCCAGATTTTTCGCGGCTCCTCACAAATTGAATTAATATCGGTATCAAGTCCTCCATCCTACATAACCAAATTCCACTTCTGATCTGAGAAAATAATTTCAGCGAAAGAGCTAAAAACCGAGACTTCTAAAATTGAGGAAAGCTGGAGAGCAACAGGACAACCATCAGCTTAGTATTTCATCAAGAAGACAATCCAGCCAACAAAGCACATAACACAGGTAATGGGAAACCATCTCATGTCACTTCATTATTTTCCAAAGAAAAGCCAAACTATAAAACCATTCCGTTTCTGCTCAACTAGCTATAATCTCGCAAGTACTGGGTAATACAGACTGGACATCCAAACTATCAGTTGAAGAGGCATTTAAAACACAAAAGCAAGACAAACTGCTAATAGAAGACTCAACAACAATAAAAAGCTTTTTTCAAAAGAAGAACTAAGCGTTCCATCTTCTTGTTGCAGCCATAAGTCCCCAAGCATGAAAAGTCCTTTCCAGCACAAAAGCTTCTACTTTTTGAGGGGTGCGCAAGGGTCACTACTGTCACCTAAGGCGAACAAGTAACATCATCCTTTTAATGACAAGTCTGCTTATAACTAACAGGGTCAAATTTTCGCTAAATCTCAAGCATGGTCCAATGGTTCATCTTAACCCCCCACAGAAGAACCTGTTCTCTTTGGAGCTCATGAAAGTGAAACACAGTTTTCGCAGTTACTACATTCTAATCATTTGTTTTTTCCTTTTCCTAATTCAACACCAAAAGGGGAAAAAATAAAAAAAGCATAGGCACGGGAGCAGCATGTACATCAAATGAAGGTTGCCTGAGGTATCTGTATCGGGTAATGTACTCAGAAGAAAAGCTCAAGGAGGAGTGCTGCTAACTTTTTGCCCACAGGGTGATTACTCAGTCAAAACATGTTAAAACATAATAGACAACTTGAAAAGGACACTAATGCTTATATAAAAACATCGATAAACTTGATCAAAACCATGAACTTTGAGAAATAAAAGATACTGTAATCTGAATATACCACTTGAGACATATTGGACTATCTTTAATGTTGAGGAAGCTTTTTTCACGTGATCATTTTCTTGTCGCTTTAATTCATGTACTGAAGTTGACAATACAAATTTATACTTGCAAGTGAATAGATATACCTGGGAACCTCAGGCCTGTTCACCATATGGGTTGTAATGCCATGAATATAAGCATTCGGAACAGAACGTCCTGGATTTACAAGTGTCTGGAAAGTGCTATTCTTGCCCCCTGAAAGATCTTGCAACGCAATCTCAATGATTCTTTCACTCTCTCTACTAAATCCTGTAGTCTCCAGATCAAAGACAATTAGGGTCACGAGGCTGGCTAACTCTTTGTTCTCAGCAATGTTTTGTTGAATATCAGAATACTCAATTTTGCGGAACTCGGTTATTCCTGTTTTTTCTATGTTCAGTGTTGTGCTTGCAGAGATTATAGCATCTGAAACTCCATCCCTAACATCACTGTGTCTATTGCCTTGGGTCTTGTTCCTTACCCCTGTTCTTGTAGAAACTGGTCTCCTTATCCATTTCCTGCTGTATCCTCCTTCAAGCCCAGAAGTCTTTGAACTGAACAATGTAAAGTGAGAACCGTTCTTGTCAGGTCTACCAAGAGTGTGGAAGCTTTGACGCCAGAAACCAGCCAATCTCGGTATTCCAGCTCTTGAAAATTGTAAGATTGAGAAGCACATGGTGAGAGTTCGCATCTGAGATTGAAGGACAAAGGATTTGGAACCAAACAGGAGGAGAATACGATGTCACTCCATTGCTCCAGCTATTACCTAAAATTCAAAGTAAGAATCTCAGAAATATTGAACTTGCAAGACAAGCATGTGACATTCAAGCCCACTGCAAAGCAGCGTGATGAAGAGACATCTGCAAGCACACAAGATACAGCAAATAGAATGCAGGCGACCCACATATTTATCTATTAGCATACCAAATAAGACAAGGTTTTTCTCAATCGTTTTGAGCCAGCCATGTTATTTTTTTCTTCCCAGTTGCTACAACCCAAGGGACAGAAACAATTGTAAATTCAAATTCATTACAAGCAACGCCTAAAACCGAGTTAGAGAGGGCGGAAAAGGCTCAGTTCCAGTGGCATATTCCTATTCCGTCACAGTATTTCGCTGCCTACTTCACAAACAAAAATTTGAATCCAAAGCAAAATGAATTCTTTAATATCTGGATGCAAAGTTCAAGCAGCAAAACTAGAACGAAACCAGATAAATTGGATCAGCCAAGAACACTTTAGCAGGAGACATTTCATAACTCACATAGAGTATCCCCGCATTCAAAGATAAGAATCAGTATAAAGCACCCAGATTCCGTCAGCTAACGTGCAAACGGAGGAGACCCACTTAAATCGGGGCGGACTAAAGCTCAAAGCCGGAAGCTTTAGCGATAGGACAACACATTTCTATCGGATCAAATGTCGGGTCACGCTGGATTCAGGCAAAACGGATGCTCAGCAATTTCAAACTCACATCACTCCAACAAACTCCCATGCTGTCCATTACCCGGTTGCCGATTCAAAGAGTTCTCACTCTCTATCAGCTCTACCAAATGGAATTCAGAGACTGGTGCTAGCGCGCAAACAAAGGAGACCCACTTAAATCAGGGTGGACTAAAGCTCAAAGCCGGAAACTTTAGCGACAGGACAACACATTCCTGTCGGATCAAATGTCGGGTCACGCTGGATTCAGGCGAAATGAATAGCCAGCAAGTTCAAACTCACATCACTTCAACAAACTCCCGTGCTGTCCATTACCCGGTTGCCGATTCAAAGAGTTCTCGCTCTCTATCAGCTCTACCAAACGGACTCAGATGCCGGTTGGCTAGCACGAAAGGAAGAGAACAAACCCAGAAAAGAGAAAGGAACACAGAGAGAGAGAAAGAGAGAGAGAGAGAGAGGGATGCCTGGATGCCCGGTTGTGTGATGATTCGACGCCAGGAGAAACGGAACCGCGCGTTTGAAGTAGGAAAAGGTTGCGAATTGGATTACTTATACTAGTGGGGAAGGAACCTCCTCGGGAAGAGAGGGAAACGTGCACGGGGAAATGGAAATGTGGAGTGAGAAATAATCTCGGAGGAGAGAGAGAGAGAGAGAGAGTGGGGAGAATGGAGCGATGGGGGGAAAGGAAGGAAGCAAGCACGAGGCACCCCCGCTGCTTGCGGATCGAGAGAGCCTGGCTGAGACCCGATCCATGCCTCTCGGGTCCACCCTCAAAACCCGGGTGACATTGTCAAATGAATTTGCCTTTGCTTCAACTTTCGCACACTGTACAATGTTGCACATAAACTTTTAACTTATTCAATGAAATATTATTGAACTTTGGTTCTTCGATTATATGAAAATATTTAATATTTTTCTTTCATTAATTCAAGTTTAGATGTACATGTACTACATTGAACATGTATCAAAGTTCAGGTACATTGAATAATTTGAAAATTAAAGGACGACATTCATATAGGGTTAAAATTTATGGACCATGTTGAACAAATTTAAAGTTCATAAATCACATTATACATTGAACCAAAATTCATAGACCATTTGTGTTGTTTTTCCTTTGTTTTCATAGCTTATTACAATTAAAGCTTCACAATATAGAATTTTTTATACATTAATTCACATATAATTTTATAGATTAGCAAATGAGATAGTGCTTTAAAATAAAAAATTCTTAGTAAAAGAGCATAAAAGAGAGACTTTGGGCAACAAACTAAAAGTCTCACTTATTATAAATATTCCAATTACATCATAATTACTTCGCACCTCTATCTACTAAAATCTAAGATTAGGGAGCCTGTTATTGCGGTCCCATAAAAAGTTGATAGTTAGAGAGTCTCTTCACATAAACAAGGCCCAACCAAGCTATACGCACACTCAACTAGGGTATATGCACACGATGTGAATGGAATAAGTCTTACCGCGCTAAAATAGTTTTCTCCCTTTTTTTCCGTGATGCGCAGAAGTTAGCACGAGAAATCACAGAGTTTGATAACAATTTCTTAAGCTTATCTTCCTTTTTCTTCTTTTCGTTTTCCCTATGGAAGAAACTTGCACGCACCTTCTGCCTTCTAAATCTTGAAACGAGAAAGAAACTCTCCAGAGTTGCCCAATCACTTAAAACTAGTTTCCAACTCAAAAAGTCGAAATTCAAACTAGAGGAGGACATCGTGATGTTCTCTTTCTGTATTAACGTGCAGAGACAACCTACCTATAAGCCTTTCAAAATGCAAAATAAGACCAACAAATCCGGGTTTTAGGTACAAACCCGCCTCAAACTCAAGTCTCTCTCTCTCTCTCTCTCTCTCTCTCTCTCTCTCTCTCTCGGGTTCTTTGAAACCGAGGACTGTCAACTCAATTCCAGGTTAGCATTGCCTGCACAAAAGCGGAGCCACGTGGCTGTTTCTTACTTTTTAATGTAAAAAATGTCTCCTGCGTATATGCGTTCGCTGTTTGCTGAAGTAAGGCATCAAAACACTCAAACCTCAAAAGCACTTAATGCCCTGCAAGTTAACCCCCCATTTAAGGTTTTGAGTCAAACACAAGGTTGTCGTTCACAACGAAATCATTTCCTGTAAGTTCACGCTTCCACATGCTGTTTCAGCTTGAAAATAGTTAAAATATGGTTTCATCAGTATAATGACTTCAAATTTGCAGTCCAAATAAATAATGCCAATCTTTCAACTAAATACGCATACCGCATGTAGTCAGGTGTCTGGCACATCAATTAAAATTGTCCAGAGAAGCAAAAGCCAAAGGAATCATTTATTCACATCTTTTGCATATAACATAAGAGTTGACATTTCAACAAATAGAAGGCAATTGCTGCTACGCTCTGTCACGACGACAGGAAAATCCGCAAGAACAGGGAGAAAATGGAAAATAACTATAATAGTGGCCCTTAACAACTGTAAAGAAATAAAATACTGCTCAAGATTTCAGCGGAGCAATATAACAATATACCATTGTGAAGACAACAAGACTACAATAGCCCGACGGTAATTATTTTAAAACTGCAAGATTCTTAACAGGAGCACAACTGACAGCGACGACCTCTTGCAACAAAAACTTCGACCAAGAGCGCTCTTTAGCTGCAGCATCATCAATCCACATATAACCACACTGAATTGCTCTCTTCACAAAGCTTAATCCAGACCCAAGCCATTCCAAGCATGACTCCAAAATCTCATAAAAACTGGACACAACAGGGCGACAATATGAGCGACACCTGACCTCAATGCAGATTCCATCCCTCCGCAGTTTGACGACTTTATATAATTCAGTAACAGCTTTCCCTGCAGGAGTAAAATCACAAGGACAAACAATATCAAACTTAGTAGGACGAGCTAAATGAACCCAAAAAACAAAAACTCCATGGGTCTGCACCGAAAGCATAACATTGCTCATACAACCCAACCTTAGCCAAACTTGAAACCACCAGACGGAACAGGAGGCAGCTCATTTCCTCCAAACGGTACACCAGGGTGGGCAGAATCCTCGGGAGGCATCGCCTCATCTTCTTCTTCCAACCAATATGTTTCAAGAAGCTTAACCGCTTTCTCATATATCTCATTGTTGTCATGACTCTGCAAGTTCTCAATCTTCTCTAAGCCCTCGGCATCGTCAATCATTTGAGCGTAAAGATTCACATCTGTACCTCCTAGGTTTTTCTCAGCTTCCCCAACCTTCAAAATGTTCTCAAGACCTTCTAAACAGACGGTCACAATTCTTGGATCAGGACAGATGAGAAGATCACACAGAGGCTTGATACACCCTTGACTAACAAGGAACCTGCAGCAACAAAGTGAAATCAAAATCTAAGATATAGCACCACTCAAATACAAAAAAAGACTTCTGACCAAAAAAAGTAAAATACAAAAAGAAACACTTATACAAAGATAACTCATACTTTATCTGTTCATGAGAACCTCCGGATGTAGCATTGGAGATTGCCCATGCAGCTTCCTTTTTGATGTCGAATTCAGCATTTTGAAGTAAATGAACGAGTGGAGATATTATATTAGCCTCTACGACAGCCTGTAGAGTATCATACAAACAAATGGTCATGCATGATGAAGATGTTGACAAACCACTACGCTCTATATAAAACTTCAGCTTGCATTCAATCAAGGAAAACAACAAAAAAGAAAACAAAAGAAGCATTAAGAAATATTTTACCTGAATCTGCTCCTTGTTTCCAGCAGTGATGTTTGAGATGGTCCAACATGCTTCCTTCTTGATGCTTTTCTTGTAATTTCCAGTCAACAGGTTAAGAAGGCATGGTAGTGCTTGGTGGTTGATGATGCACTATATCAAAGGAAAAAAATTACGACAAACTGAGTGTGTTCCCAAACATACTTTCTTATAAGGATGTTGCAACAACATAACCCTTTCGAATACCTGAGTTTGTAAATCATCCCCAGTTACGATATTCCCAACAGTGCGAAGGGCAGGAATCAGCACTGACGGAGATGGATGGCTGACAAAATCAATCTCACATTAACCATCACGTATAAAAGGGAAAAAGGATCCAAACCCAAACAATGAAGAGACAACAATCCAATCAACAAAACAGTGTAGAAAAAAAGAACTCACAGAAGCAGTTCAACAAGCCTGGGACAAACGCCAGCTTCAATTACAGCTTGAATTTTGTCATTTGTTCCATCAGAAAGATAGGATAGTGCCCAACATGCATCAGTCAAGACCTCTTCATCATTTGAATGGATAAGACGTTCAAGAGCTGGAAGTGCGGGCCTAACCTGTCAGTGAACAGATAAATATTGGATGTCAAATCAAAAACTGTCATTGCCAACATATAGTTTTAGGTGAAAAACTGTACATGTACTTTAATCAGCAGAGAGGTTGACCATATCCATATCAATTCATCAACTCATTTAATTAAGTCTTTGAACAAGAGGCAACAGGCATAAAACAACCAACCTGATCAAAAGGAGGTTGTGGCTTTCCCCTACAAAAGTTCGAGAGAGTCCAGGTAGCATTTCTCAGCATTGACAGTTTAGCATGCTCATTCAACTGTGCCAATAAAGGAAGCAAAGCTCCATTTGCAAGAACCAGATCACGGCATTTAGGAGAATCACCAGCAACATTTCCCAGTGCCCACACAGCCTGTTCCAAAAATAAGGTGAGCAGAGTCAATTGATTATTTGATCACACACTTAACAAAACAGTCCAAGTTTCAACTAAACAAGAACAGAGGTAAAAGAAAGTATGGAATCATCCACACTATACCTGTTCGCGAACATCATCACTAGGAGAAGCAAGAAGTTTAACAAATATAGGGACGGCTCCATGATCAACCACAACTTTAGTGTTCTCAGATGTCCCAGAAGCAATGTTAGTAAGAGCCCACGCTGCTTCGAACTGGAATTGGTCAAGCGATTGAAAAGTTAGCACCAAAGTTGAAAGAGTGTTCACAAGAGTTGATTAACAATTCACAAGAGTTGATTAACAATGGCATCTCTTAATACCTGGAGTTGAGGAAAATCCTCCCTCATTAGAAACTCAACAAACCGTGGAACAACTCCAGATTGTATAACTTCTTCAATTGGAGGACTGCGTTCTGATGAAGTGGAGTAAAATATTATAATTTGCATATAAAAAGCCAACTACACTTTGTATAAAATTTTAGTTCTTATTGTGTAAGCCTCTCAACCACACAATAAAAGCAACTGCAGGACATGCACTATAAAAAGTAAAAAACTCACCAATAGAGAGTAATTTTCTAAATTGAGTAGTGGCCTCCAGTTGCAAGTTATTATCATCACTATATACACCACCAATCATGGAAGGCAAATGTTCCAGCTGATGTTATATATTAACAACAAAAAACTGTCAGGATAACAACTCCATGAACACGAGTATGATTACCATTAAAACATGCAAAAAGCATGAACACAGTTTCACCATAGCATCTTCTCTTAATTCATTAAAAAACATAAAATTGATGGGAATTAGCAATATCTACCGTGCTAGAACAATTCCTCAAACTACCTAGATAAGTATAATTTTTCTTTTTAAAATATAAAATTCCTACAGGTCGACCTGGTTGCCAGCAATGGCATAATTAGATAGACAGACAGAAGTAACTATGTGAGCAGTTACCCACATCCAATTCCTTCTACTTTCTGATTCTAACAGAAGCAATCCAAGTTCCAATATAAACAATGCTAAAAATGAAGTCTTAAAAGAATCAAAATAAGGAAGCTCTCCCTGGAGATGCAACCTAGAAGACAGCCAAACACTACAAAGACTATATGTTCCTTTTAGCATTAAAAAAAAAAAAAAGAGTCAGAACATATCTTTTGATAGTCAAAGTCAAACTGATGAATGAATTCCAAGTGAAGCTGCTCTTCCAGTCATATCTAGTTCCATCCCAAAGAAAGAAAATCCAAAAGCTAGCAAAGATCACAGGTATAATTTCTCATATTCAACACATTCTTTTCCACTTTAGCTCTATAAACAACCAATCCTCATAACTGTCTCATAAGCTAACTACTCCAAACTAAATCGGGAGAGAAAAAGAAGACCAAGCAGATAACTACAACAAGATTACAGGACCTCTCTCTAACGTGGCAAGGGAAAAGGTCATCTCCACATATCCCAGTTTACTAAAGATGATGGATGTCAATAAACCAAACTCAAAACGCAATAAAGTAGCTCACTTTTCAAGCCGTTTGTGTTCCTTACGTCCAATAGCTTAAGCCCATTATGCAGTTAGTCACATTTTCAATGAGCTCAACACACAACTATGATGGTTCTTCGCTAACGCTTCAATCTATCAAGAATCGTGACCCAACTAGAATACACGAATAACATGCACAAGGTGATTAATGTCGTTATAATTCTGCGAATCTAATATGAAGATAAACCCAATGTCCATCCGAACCAAACAAAAACTCCTTCCAGATGAAGGGCTTAATCACGAACAATCAAGCTCAATTAGAGGTCTCCAATTTACATCCGAACGAGCCAAAAACCAACCTCCACATCAAACAACAAACGAAGCCCTACGCAACCAGTCCCTATCCCGACACCGTCAGAATCATCACCCGATCAATCGGACAGAACCGGTCGATCAACCGGTCGCGAAATGAAGCAAAGAGCAAAACCGATTGCCAATCCACACGAAACCCTAACCATCACATCCAAAGGACGACGACGAGGGATTCTCTCACCTTCTTCTCGACGGCGGAAGAGTGGAGCGACGGCGCGGCCTGCTGCTGGGCCTGGAGGCCCTCCCGCCTCTTCTTCTGCAGGCTCTCCTCGCGCCGGTTCTTGCGAATCTCCACCATGTTGTCCTCCCTCCGCCGCCGCCCCTCCTCCGCGTCGACCGCCACCTTGTAGCGGTTCCGGCGGACCTCCGTCCTCGCGCTCGGCCGGAGCGACATCGTCGGGGGCGGAAGCCGAGGCGGTGGAGCAAGGCAAAAACCCTAGAGAGAGAAAGCGAGCGAGAGAGAGGGTTTTAGAGAGGGTTGCAATCGATCGGATAGCAGGGGAAGAGCTAGAGAGAGAAAGAGAGTGAAGGGGAAGGGCTCGAATGGAGGATCTGCTTTATAGAGGACGCCCCCGGGGAAACGAGATTGGGCCCGGATCGTGGCGGAACTACGGAAATGCCATTCGTTTTGAATTTGAACCTGTGGGGAAAAGGCTTTTTTTTTTCTTTTTTTTTTTACAATTTTTCAAAAGGTCATAATAATAATATAATATTACCATTGATTTTTCGGCCCACTTTTGAACAAATAATGTTTTTTATTCGAACCCCTATATTACGTCCTTCATTAATGACTTCTCGAAATGAATTCAAGTACTAATTTCCAAGGAAAATTTCGAAATAAGGCAAGAAAAATCATTTCGGCTAAATTGGTAATAACGTAATAAGGGATTAGGAAATTGCATCTTAACAAGGTAATGTATACAAAACCCTTAACTATATAGATTTGTGAGATCATTTTAAAAGGATTAGAGAAAAATATATCGTTGGGCAATATAAATTCTACGTGTCAAATATAATTTGAGGGGAACTCTTTTACTTCCCTATGAGAATTGAGGTCATTTTCTCAAAAGATTGACTCATAATAGATTTTATCTTCTCAAAACAAGTACCTAAAACAACTAATTTAGTTTCAAATAAGAGTCCAAACTCACCTACCAGCAAAATCTTCACCCGCGGCTTGTTCTGGTGGGTAAATAGGGGCAAATTGTCAATTCTGCTTTGACCCAATTCCACATTCTAGATTAAAAAAAAAAGACCAAATCCCTAAAAATAAGAAAGCTCCCAAATTGTGGTTAGCTGGCCATTGCACTGGAATTTTCATGTTTAGCTAATTAGAAGCAATAAATGAACAGAATATGCAGCCTCTCCATCATACAATTGGATCTCTGCATGCTGTTACCGTGACAAGCAATCCTTAAAGAGGACAGGAACTAATGCACAGATGCACTGTGCCAAGAAACTTTAAAAAGATGTGAATAGATTATGGTAATGGGTTTCTTTTCCGAAGGTGTCTATGGATTCAGACATGTACAGCAACAAGGTTTTTTTTTTTTTACCTGGGGAGATCCAACCACAATGTAGGACTTTTTGGTTTTTAGGGATTTGGACAGTTTTTACCTGGTTCAACTCAGAAATTCTTGGACCAAATTACTCCTGCCTCAGTCGCCGGAACAAGTAGCGACGGGACAAGAGGTCTACACTTGATCCTTTTTTGTAAAAATGCTTCAATTTTATGTTTTCATATGGAAGATTCCCTTCACTTATGTGGACAATAAACTCAGAAAAATTGCAAGTAAGAACGAGTTTTTCATCGGAATGGCACGAAATTCATTGCCACGAACTATTGCAATGGAGCCACTCGAGCTTCTTCCAAACCGACTTACTTGAGCCGATCTCGAGACTTCTCTTTAATTTCTTTGCAACGAAGAATACATGCACAACAATTATGGCGCACGCGGTGTTGCTTGTGACTCAAGGCACTCTCTTGGAGAGAGATTTCCTGCATTCCTTTTAACAGCAGCATTTCGCTGGCCTGCAAATATGAGACAGTTTCAATTCCAATCAAGACAGCACAAGCATAGACACCAACAATGGGAGGTGGATCAGCAGCAAAATCTAAAACCAATAACTCCTCAAAGATCTATGGAAATCTGAAGCATGCTAAATCATAAAGCTCTTGAGACACTGATTTTGAAGACATTAGACATATATTTCACATGATCTGACTGATCTATTGCACGACTCTTGTGAGTGGCCTTTCCTTGAACTTCCTATGAATCTACAGCTTGATACAGAAGAAACTACTGCAAGGAAAACGGCCGAAATCTAATCGATCTACATACAGACAACAATGCCACATTCTTTCGGCAACCCTGCTCTGTAAGATACTATGAATTTACAACCTAATGCAGGAAGAAATAAACGAACGAACAGATAAAGAACGGCTGAATGACGTGTTTCTGCCCCGAGATGCTTGCAGGGACAGGGATCGCAGCGGATGCACTAAAAGATCCTCAGAATCTACATACACAGAAGGCGCGCCATTCTTCTGGCGGCCACATCGCGCCTGACTGATCCCCACTTGACCGCAGCTCGAATCTTGCACCAACCTGCCTTAGGCTTCGCACTTTTGCGGATATGGACACCGATGTCCGGGAAAGAAGAAAAGATCCCAACTTCAGCCTCACCCAGTGAATTGATGAATAAGCCATTTCCCGGCGTCCAAACTGAAGAAGAAGACGATGGGAAACAGTATGATGATTCGACTTGTGAAACATTCATATCAGCGGCTAAATTGCTGTTAAACTCGAGTGTCCTCTGTGAATTATACTGAGAATTGTTCTCTCCACTGTAGAGTCCCGTCCAGGCAGTTCCTGTCGTGAAACTACTTGCGGGAATTGGGTTAAAAGCTTCCCCTGGATAATAATCCTGTGAGATGGAGACTTCAAATTGCTGGCTCTGACCAGCATCGCTGTTGTAAGATGTTGAAGCGGACGAAAGGTCGAATCCAGACAGTTGTCCTGCTGGATCTGCATAGATAACAAGGGCTTTTAGAAATTTTTTGTTGTAAAGGCCTGAAAGAAGTCACTTCAAAAGATAACCCTTTCAGGCTTTCAGCATCACAAAATTGTAACAAGTAAACTATCTCGCACCTTTGAAGTCTTCAATGCCTTGGCACAAAGACGGGAAATCAATGTGCGGCTCAATTGAACTTGAATCAATGATTGAATCTGATGTTGGCAAGCTACTCAAGGGCCTTGGTGGAGCAGCAATCGAAGGTAAATTGATTCGTGCCCATCCGTTCAAATTCAAGTAAGCCTGCTGCTTTAAATTACGCACAAAATGCTGCAAGATAGATGAGGGGATCCTGTAAGAGATGTGATCACTCCAAGAGCGACGAGTTCATCGGTGAAGATCACTAAAAGTAACATATATGCTGTGCTATTGCTAAACTTGATGGAATGCCATATGCAGCACGGCACTGAAGGTTGTAGCTTTTGACCATACGAATTTTACAGTTGCTGAAATGAATCGAGAGGCGCATCTATGTTTTTCAGATTGTCAAAACACACCTTCTGATGAAAGGTCAAGTTTTCCAGTGGATGGTAATTTTGCCCATCAAAGGTTGCACTGATGACTTTGTAGGTTGAATTGAACAAAAGCCCGGCACTCTGTGAGGCATCAAAATAGATGTACGCCTCGTTATCATCTATGATGCAAGTCATCGCATGCCGATAAATTGCTTCCCATCTCTTGTTTGACAGGTTACCTAGTGTCTGCAGTTTCAGCAACAGATAATTTAGGTGTCATTAAACTAAAGCTGCTCCACAAAAAGAATGATAGCCTGCAAGAAAGTTAAACTCCTTACCTTTCTTAGGGAATCTGGGTCCATTTCAAGTTTACGCAAGAAATCCTTGACGGTGTGAATTCCGACAGAAGCCAACCGAGATTGGAAGATGCCGTCTTTTGATATTTTCTCAAGGCGCCATACTTTATCTTTCAGGTTTGGAGGGTAATGTTTCTTGTACACTGCAAAAAGGTCATGCGTAAATCCCATGAGATAAGTGGCTAGAGATAACCACGGCAATAACACAAGAAGATAGAACAGTGATGAATAAACTTTTCAAGCTGTTTAAACTTACGCTCTCCACGGTGATCTTTCACTACGAACTTTCCACTTCTGCCTTCCCTTATTCGTACATCAGCCAAAAATTTCTGCTCGATTTGAGCTCCCAACCGGAAGTTCCGGCTTCTTATCCAGCTCGAATTGTCCGTGAACATTATGTTAGTAAGATAACCGACTCCTCCTTGCAAAGTTATGCTCCGTTCTCCAACCACCAGCGGTCTTCGACCTTCTCTTTCACGCACAATTTTGGCCCTGAACTCAGTCTGGCTCCAATCTTCTCGGTCATCGGAGCCAAAGTCACCATCAAGGACCAGAACCTCAATTCTAGCCGAAGACAAGGAACCATTTCGAACAATAGAGTTGGTTCTGGTGTCAAATAGTTCGATTTTGATAGGGGAACCGTCTTCACCTTGGATCTTACAGCTCGTAAAAACTTCAGCCTTCAACTGACTGACAAAACGCAACTGCAAACCTCCTTCTCCTACAGAACTTCTGGCTGGGTCAAATGAGGGCCTGAAACAGAACACAGGAAACATGTTACTTGATGGCTTGTGAGGAATCTGAACAATAGGGATCAGATAAACGAACTGAAAACGGACGGTACAAGCGGGCATGCATTCATATATCGAGATCAGAAACAATCAACAGCACCGGCTCATGCAACAAGCAGATCAAAAGCAGCCAATGAACAAGAAAATCCATGGCGATATGAGAAACGTAAGTTTGTGGAGACAAACAAGAGTTGCATAGGTCAGGAACCAACCTCTGAAGTGGGTCTTGCAGG
This sequence comes from Eucalyptus curtisii, assembly GCA_017140595.1. NCBI lineage: Eukaryota > Viridiplantae > Streptophyta > Magnoliopsida > Myrtales > Myrtaceae > Eucalyptus > Eucalyptus curtisii. The sequence continues at coordinate 38,781,323 of CM029501.1, forward strand.
TGCGAGAATACACGTTCCACCTCCTCTCTAACCTGATTGACACAGAAGGGGAAATTGCGCTCGCATGAGTAAGGCACTAATCCAGATTAGACGAAATTAGTTCACATCTAGAGCATGCTAACGACTTGATTTGACTGATGATTACATCACCCTGTGAAGGTACCTGACATGAAGGGTACTCAAAACTGTATCCTCATACACCTATCAAATTACACTGATTTTCAGAGAGATGAAACTTGAAACCGGACATTTTTAACAGTCGCATACTTCAGCAAGTATATATTGTGAAAGTTATCATTTTTCTTTTATCGTTTAAGGCAAAATTTCTAGCTGCAAAACTAGACATTATAAGCAAGGAATGGATCATGAGACTATAAGTAAGCACGGTTCACACTCCGGATCCGAAAAACTGACCACCAAAACTGCAGAATGCTTTCCAGTGGAACAACCTAGACGGTCCAACAGATATGTTAAGCAAGAGTTGCTATACTTATTTGTCTAATACACAAACTAATCAAACAGCGAAATACCAGTTTATGCAAATTACAAGCAGAAACTAAAGATTGCAGTTCATCGTCATCAACCTACCACTCTGCGCACAAAAGGCTCGATGGCATGCGGGATATCATTCTCCGAGAACCGTCCAATTATATCTCCCAGAATCCTGCGGTAAAATTCAATCAAGTCCAAGTTAAGAGGCCTTTCAGTTTCAGGGCATCGGTCACAACCCCATTTGGAAAAAAGAAATGGAATAAAAAAAACTGGGGTATCAACCTTCTCTTTGAAGCTCCAAAACCCTCTTCACCCTCCGCCGAAAAAGGCCTCTTGAACACCATTACAGTAACGAGATCAACTTCTTGCCAGGACAGAACTGAGAGAGCTATGACGAGTCTCGGAGCAAAGCAGCAAATCAACTGTCAAGGGCGCCTTTTTAAAGGATTCTTGATCTTATCGTCCATACCAGTTCCACGTCAACACGCGCATGGAAGGTACAGAGAAGTTTCCGTTGAAAAATTGAACAGAGCGCCCACATGAAAACTACGCGCTAATCATGAAGGCACGAGACTTTGCGGGTGCTCCCAAAACAGAGCCGAACCAAAAGCCACTTGCAATATTAAAGAAATGTCAGAACAAGAGATACTTCCAAGTTCAATTCCTAGGACTTTCAGTTAACTCAAAACACCGACGAATGAGTCGCTAGAAAAATAAGCGAAATCTAGAACTTTTTTGGTATTTTTTTAAAGATCTCAGACAAATGCATGAATGGTAACGAACCCAACCGCGTAACGACTGGAGAGATGGGCTTTGTAAACTATTCTCTCCACTTCAAAGAGACAGGGACAGGGACAGGGACAGATGACACGTTGGCACTGCAACGGACGCGTGCGCGAGCTGCTAAACGCGGGAAGGTCGATGGAAGTTGCAGCAAGCGAGTAGTTTCCAATGGAACCGCGTTCCCTCGTGGGGATTTTGCGTGAAGGGTCGAGAGACAATTTGGAGGTGATCTGCATTTCCGGGTGCATTTGGGACGAATTCGTCGCGAAGTCGTCGCCCCTCGGCGTTTAAAAAACTGTTCTTGAGGGTGTGGTTTTTCTCGATGCTCTGTTTCTTGCTGCTGGTCGGGAAAATTAAGAGTAAAAAAGATGATATTCAAGGTGCCATTTGCACTCGAGAAAACGACGACCGGTTGTTGTGCAAGTTTGAGCACGTAGGATTCGTCATACGAGCGATCTCGAGAAGAGAGGAAGTATACATACGCACGACACAGAGGAGACGAAGACCTTGACTTTGAATAGCGCTTTTGTCATTGTTTTATTCCCACTGCTAAGATACGACCATGACGGCCCGACAGCTCGACTTATTCAATCAATCATTCATTTTTTTTTAAATATTTTTCGAAATGCTTGATATTGGTTGGTAAGGTAAAGATCCGAATCCTTGAAAAGATGTGTCGGGTTTGAAATATTTGTTTAGATAAATATGCATTGGAGCGTTTTGATTTTTCTATGTTTTTGACAAGTGATGGGAAGTGTTTGGGTAGTGACTTATGCTGAAAGGTTTCTATATTTATGAAAGGTGATGAGAAGTGTCTTGGTAGTGATTTATGCCGAAACGTTTCTATCATAAACGTGACTGGCTTTGGTTATCGAAATTAGATGAACTTGGTCGAACTATCGAGATCGCTTGTGAATAGGGGATTGATTCAAAGAACGTTAATTGACGACTCGCAAGTAAAAGGGTCGATGGTAAATGAGAAAGTATTGACAATCGGTATCGTTGATTGTTTTTTATTATGGATTTATCAATATGAATTCTACTGATTGTTGGAATTGGAGGACCTACGAGATATGTAAGATTCTCGACATTAGTGGTTGATTGTTTCAATGGCTTTGGAAGCTGCGACTTCTTGTAAATTATAATTATCCATGTATCATCTTGGAGGACATGTGGCAACAATAGTATAGGAGTAACTGCTTGAAATAGTTACTATTAGTGGGCTATGAATACCCCCGTTATGTTGTAAAGAGATAGACTCATTTTCTTGGAGTTAGTCAAATGACGTTTAGGCTCTGTTAGTTTAACGAAAAATGGGACATTTCTAAAAAATATTTTTCAAAAGTCATATTTCAAGAAAATGACATTATTTTTTGGTATTCGATTGAAAAATATTTTCTATCGTTTGATAAAGAGATTAGATTTTTCAAGGAAAATAATGATTGGTTGGTGGGCGAGTTCGAGCACATAAGATTTGTCATCTCGAGCGATCTTGAGAAGGGAAGAAGTATACATACACACGACACAGAGGAGACGAAGCTCTTGACTTCGACTGCACTTTTGTCATTGTTTTATTCCCACTGCTAAGATATGACCATGATAGCCTGCCCGACTTTTTCAATCTAAGGTTTTTACTGATTCGTGTGTTTTTTAATATTTTTTGAAATATTCGATATTGAATTGTAAGATAAGATCCGAATCTTGAAAAGATTGTGGGTTTGAAATATATGTTCCGATCGATATGAATTCAAGTATTTTGATTTTTCTATCTTTTTGACAAGTGATGGGAAGTGTCTAGATAGTGATTTGTATTGAAAGGTGACTAGCTTTGATTATTAAAAGGAGATAAGCTTGGTTGGACTATTCAAAACTGCTCGTAAATAAGGGATTGATTCAAGTGACATTAATTGACGACCCGAGAGTAAAGCGATTGATGTTAAATGAGAAAGTATCGAAATGCACAGGACCTATAAAATGTATCGGACTCTCAGCTTTAAGCAACCGCTTCTAGCACTAGGTGACTGTTCAAATACTCGAGCGATGGTTTGACGAATTTGACTATCAAATAGTGGTTTGATTATCCTGATGACTTACGGAGTTGCGACTTTATCCATGTACCAATAGCATGCCTATTATGTTGTAGGACGCAAGGCAATAACCGTAGCAAATAGTAATAATATTAGTGGGCTATGAATACTCACGTTGAATATTGTAAAGAGACATGCATGCTTTTTTGGGACATCAATCAAATGACGCTTAATTATATAAATTCCGGAGTTCGTTCTCCATTTCGTTTTTCTAGTCTTTGGCCAGAAATCTTCCGTCCAAGATCTACGTGGAATCCCTTGAATTAATTTATCGAAAATGATTTGCGAATGATCGTACGCGGTCGCAATGATCCATCCTGAGCTTTTCTCTAGTCGTTGTCGACTAGAAGTGTGACAAATTGCGCTTTTTTGGTCGGTGGACGTGCTACGATTGTTCAACCGACCGCGTTTGATTTAATCAAGTCTTGAATCGACGTGTCTGAGTATAAACCACGGACAAAGACACAAAACCTTTTTTTTTTTTTTTGTTTTGGTCGCAAAAGTCACAAAGTCACAAAACTTGATCCGCAAGAGTTGAAGACACGAGCAAAACCAAAAGTGTGCGCCCGCTTTCCCCAAACGTTCACAATTTAAAAAATGTTTTTACAAAAAAAATTATTTATATCCCATAAATTGTCATCCAAAATACCAAGACATAAATTATTATCGATAAATAATTCTTTATATCAACTAAATTTTTTATACAACATAAACAATCACTTAAAAGAGGCAAAAGCTATGAAAATCCAAATTTTGCTAACATTCACCATAAAACATTAAAAACCTCAAATTACATTTACGTCAAATTTTTCTATTGTAAACTTTTTTATGACACTAAAAGTCCCAAACTTGTCAAAAATTTGGTGTCGGATAAAATATTTTGGGTTTTTGATATCACAAATAAAAAGTTTGAGGTGAATGTGTCATACAAATCGAAATTTAGGGATCTTGGTGTCATGGAAAAAAGTTTAAAATAAAGGTGTTATAGTTAGCAAAGTTTGAATTTTTTTTGTGATTTAATAAATGCACAAAAATTGGGGAACAAAATGAATGGGGAAAGGAAGCGATTGGTTTCGGTGCATTTACACGCCGTTGTCGACGACCTTCGCGAAGCCTGTGCATTTCCCTCATTTCCTGGAAATTCTTGCTTCGTGGATTAACCGCGGCATAATATCTTTCGCTGTCGATGACAACATTTCCTTGGCCATTCGAATCGATAAAAGCTCGACCACATCGTACTAGTCCGCTGGAAATTCGAGAAAGACAAACCCGTTGACTTCTTTCTATAAACGAAATGCAGGTCGTCGTAAATAGCAAATTTCCCACCCACTCGCGTCCATGGATCTCGGGTCGTTCAATTCGCGCCACGGGACCGATCGGTGCAAGAGATAGCTATAAGAATGAGGATAGGACGATTCCGATTAGGTTTCAAAACGTTATATTTCGATGCTATGTAGAGGTTTATCGATTGGAATTGGGGGTTTTAGATATACTTAGGGTCTGTTTGTTTATGTTTCTTGTTTTACGTTTATGAACAGATTTTTTGTTTTTTTGTTCGTTTAACAAAAAAAAACATAAACGCGTTTGTTTGCGTTTTTGTCCAAATCGCATTTTTTCGTTAACAAACGAAAAAAAAACAAAAACAAAAAAAGTTATTTATTGTTTAACAATTTTTTTAACAAATTTTCTCTCTCCACTCTTTTCTTTTCTTCTTCTTCTTCTTTTTTCTTTGGCCGGTCGCCGGCCTCGGCCATGGCCGGCGACCGGCCGTCGAGGGAGCGTCGCCGGCCCCTGGCGAGGCGAGCCCGGCGAGCCTCGCCGTGGCCGGGCGAGGCCCGCCGGCCCTCGTCGGCCGGTCGCCGGCCATGGCCAAGGCCGAACCGGCCAAAAGAAGAAAAAAAAAAGAAAGAAAAAATAAAAAATAAAATAAAAATATTTAAAAAATAAAAAAAGAACACAAATTTACCAAACATGTTTATGTTCTTTTTTTATTCTAAGAACAAGTTTACCAAACGCGTTTTTTGTTCAAAAACTATTTCCCGAACAAAATAGTTTTTTCTATTTCTTCACTTAACAAAAAAATAACGAAAACACAAACAAACGCACCCTTATTGAACATAAGTCGTGCGCCTAATGCTTTAAGCAAAGTAGGTGTAGATTTTTAAAAGTGTAATATAATTCTAAACTTTTCAATTGTGTTAATTTAGGGCATATTTCATAACGTGCAAAATAGTACATGATTTTATTTTTTTGTTCTCCATAGCAAAAAATGAACGAAAATCTATTTGATAATTTTTGTTCCTGAAAATAGATTTGGAATGGAGTTAAGAGTAAAAAAAATTGCTTCTTTGTCTGAGGAAATAACTCTAGAATTAACCATTTTCTTTTTTTCCCTCTCTGGCTTTTTTCCTGCTTTTTCTTTTCTTTCTTCTTCTGTCTTCTTTAGCTGATCACAAAAGAATTTTAGGATTGTATGAAATGAATTTCTATTTTGGAAATATAAATTTTGAACAATTACTAAACGCTTTCAAATATTCAAAAACTCATCTAAGAAACAAATTAGAAAAAACCATTTTTGAGTATAATTTTTCTTTTTCTCGGAACATAATGGTTATTAAACACATCCTTATTTCTAAACTTTTTGACAATTTGTAAATTTAGTTCTCCAATCAATTTTTTACTGGGAATTGCTAATTTGATGATTTAGTTAGCATTGGTTATCCTACGTGGCTTGGCTGACGCTAATATGGATACTTTTTTTTTTTTTAAATCTTTACTCTCATTCTTTTTTCTTTTTTTTTTCTAACTTTGGGCCGGTAAGGGCGAGGGTGTCGCGAACCTCACCAAGCACTAGGTGAGGGCTTCTGGCCATGATGCGCTTATGAAGACCAAGTGACCTTGTTAGTCTTGAGTTGGGAGAAAAAATAGAAAAGAAAAAGAAGAAAAAAAAAATTAAAGATTAAAAGTTTTGTCCATGTTAATGGAAGATGTGTCACTTAGGACCGTTGTCGCTGATTAGACCTTCACGTTAGCGGCTTCCGATCAAAATTGGTCGAAAAGACTAAGGAGCTGTTTGGTAGTCATTTTGTTTCCGAAAACAATTTTTGCTTAATAATGATTTTTTTTTATTCTATACTCTAGACGAGTTTCTAAGTATTTGAATAGATTTGATAATTGTTCAAAATTTCTATTATCGAGATAGAAATGCATTTAGTAGGACCTCAAATTATTTTGTAATTTAATTGATTTATTTTTTAAATAATTTTATTATATTTCTCCCTTTTCTTTTTCCCTTTTCTTCTTTACCTTTTTCCTTTAGCCGGTTGCCAACCCTTGGCGAGGTGAGCCTCATTAGTGCCTGGACGAGCTTAAGCTCACCAGATTTGGGCAAGGCTGAGCTTGTCTAGCCAAGGCAAGGTCAAGCCTCACCCAGTTGTTGGGGAGGCTCGACCTCGTTGAGGCGATGCTCCGACAAGGTCATCGCCCAAAGGAAGAAGAAGAATAAGAAAAGGAAAAAAGAAAAGGAGAAAAGAAAGAGAGAAAAAAAAGAAAATGGACTTAATTCTAGAGTTGTTCCGAACAAAAAAATGATTTTTTTCTACTTCTGAATTTTATTTCAAACAAAAAAGTTATCAAACGGATTTCTATTTTCTTTTTGTTCCAAAGAAACAAAATAATAAGATTAGGTATTGTTTGGTCGGTTACCAACTAGGCCTTAAATTGACAAATTGTCGAGAAGTGTAGAACTAAATTGGTACAATTGAAATGTTTAAAATTAAATTGGCACAATTGAATGATTTATGACTAAGTTGGTAAATTGTCAAAATGTACATGACTAAATTGACCAAATATCAAAATGCGTGGAATTGAATTGATACTGTATAATAAGTTTAGGTTTTTAGTAATTTTTTCCAATGTGTGTTGTATATACTTTATGCATGCCTTTCCCAATTCTTGAAAAATCTTCATGAGCAAAGATTCCACGTCAAAGACAAGTTTTGCCCTAGAAATCCCGTACACATACAAAGGAGATAACGACATGTAGGCTCCATTTATTTTGCAAAAAATAAATAATTTAAAAAATATTTTTCAAAAAACTATCACTTGTATTGGTTACAAAAATTGAACAGACGAATAATATTTTCGTCATCCAAGAAAATACAAGACATAAGTTATCGTGGATAATAAAAACATTCCTCATTGACTAATCATTTCAATAGATAATGATCACTTTAAAAAAAACATATATTTTCTAATTTATTTATTTCTAGCGAAATGAATAGAGCAGTAATATCAAAATGGCCTTCCAGCCAAACCGACCAAACCCGATGGCCTTGGTACCGGCACCGGTGCCACAAGCGATTATGACTAACATCGGCAGATTTGCTATGCTGAGTCTCGACCACGTTAGTCGGAGCGCAAAAGATGGCTGCGTACGAGTTAACCCACCTTAGTTGCCGTTCGAAATAATATATGGGTCGAGGAATTCCCATCTTCTCTAGCCGATACCGTAATGCATGACATGGATCAAGAAAATCTTCTCCTTTTCCGTGAAAATATGCTAAGATTATTGAAAATCCAATTCACTAAGGCATGATTACGACTACGCGAATGCATTAGCAAGGATCGATCGGTGCCTAATTTCAGCAAAGTAAGAATCTTCTGTCATCCTAAAACGGAAAAGTTCAATGTAAACCCAAACCGAATACCAAACTCTATATTTGTCGCGTCTTCTTACACATACCCAACGAGTTAAACAAACTAGAACTTCCCTTTCTTCTTTCGCTTTCCCCATCTCTCACCCCCACTCTGTGGCCATTGTCTCGCACGGAGAGGGGAGCGCAGCGAGATGGAGGATCCTTGTGCCGGCCGGAAAGTAGAGATCGTGGAAGCCGAGAGCAGCTCCCGACCGCGCCCTCGGGAAGCCGCCGAGCCATGCGCCGCCTCGGGCGGTCGCGAGAGGCGCTTATGGTTGAAGGAGGCGGACGTGAAGAGGAAGAAGAGGGTGGCGCGTTACAATCACTACAGGGTAGAGGGCAAGCTCAAGGCTTCTCTCAAATTCGGCCTCCATTGGCTCAAGAGAAGGTGTTCTCGGTTCGTGGGTCTTCGGTAATTATCCCATTTCATGGAGAGCATGAGATAAATTGACATTGTAACGAGATTGCGAGGTGAGATGCATGGTCGGAAGAAGTTCGTATTGAAGTGACAAGGAAGTTGGTTCGTCATGCCACTCGAAGCCCCCAAAAAAAAAAAAATTATATGTCGAAATTTTAAGATAGATAAAAAAAATTGATCATCACGTTGATACAGTGTAATTTATAATTGGAACTGATTTTTTTTTTCTCTCTCTCTTCCAAATATTTTCTTGGCCCTCTCTATACCTCTCCCTTGTATGATTTATCACTTTCTTCCATGGGAAAAAAGGGGAGACCAGGATCGGCGGGTGGAGAGTTTGATGTACTTTTCATATGGTTCAAATAAATTCTTAAATTCTGATGTTTCTTCTTCTTCTTCTTCGGAGAGTTCGATGTACTTTTCATGTATTGTTCAAATAAATTCTTAAATTCTGGTGTTTCTTCTCGTTCTTCTTCTTCACTCCCTTTCTTCCCTTTATCTTTTTGTTTCTTTAGCTTCTACATATGGTCGTCTTGCGTTGTCGATCAACAGTCATATGACGAGAAGTGAAATGATGGTATAATAAATATGGATCTTAAGCCAGTAGCTGTCTATTTAGCATTAATTAGCTTACAATTTGGGGGAAAAATATCGAGTTTTTCACTTGGTAAATATATTTGTCAATGAAATAATGAAGTTTGGATGGGCCAAAATGAAAACTTTCTACATATTGGGCTTTGAGATGTGGCATACGGATTTGAGAGAAGGGCCCCAGCAAAGAACTTCCTCTCTATGTAATATGTCCTCGTCCATAGGATCGTCTTAAAGTGTCGAAAAATGTAGAATGTAGGAATTGGCATGTTTCGGGAAAAATAAATGATTGATCTAAAAATATCTTCCTCAAAATAATTATTTGCATTAATAAAAGTACTTTTATTATGCATCTAACCATTTTCGTAAACAACAAGAATTATTTTTTGGTACATTCATTTTTATAAATAATACAAATATTCATTTTGAGGAAAGTATTTTACAAAACAAACGGAGCCTAATTGGGACTCGAGAATCAATAGGTCTTAATTAAATGGCAGAGTAATGGGTCAGGGTACAATAAATTCGTATTTGTCCTGGTGTCTCTCATGTTGAGTAATCTTGGGACCACGCTTGAGCCCTGGAGCCTCCAAGTATTCTAAGTTAATCATACAAAGATAAAAGGAGATTGGCAAATTTTCGTAAGGTCACGAGACGGCAATTGTAGAGCACCCTAGATCCAGCTTTATAAGAATCGCTCTCTTGGTGTGATGTGATCTGCAATCGAGGCGATGGTGGCCTGGTCGCACGAGCCCGGCGAGATCTTCCGGTGCTCTCCCTCCCCTCTTGCCTCTGTCTTCCTCTTCTCGGGTTCATGATTTCAGTTAATGCTCTATTTTCTTTTCTAATTTCAAAGTACTTAGGTGAGAATTAATCACGCGCTTCATGGCCGGCCAATTTTCCTCTCAAGCCATCATCGTGAAAAGATAGATCGAAGGTCCAATTCGAAAATTTCTTTTTATTTATTTGTCTTCCTGAAAAAGGTAATGTTTTGGATTTTGTGCATAATTAATTACTCTGCTCCTCTACCTTATCTGATAGTTTAGGGTCTGTTTGGTAATATTTTTATTTTTTTACTTTTTTATTCTTTTGTTTCTTGGAATAGAAAAAGAAGATAAATCTATTTGTGCAAGTCAATTAATTTTTCTATTACCGAAAATGGTTCAATAACGAGGAGTAGATATGGAATAAAAATAATTAATAAAAAATCTTTTTTTATTTTTATTTTCAGAAATGATAAGAGAAACAAAGTTATTTTAGAGAAACAAACTAAACCTAAAACTTATCTTTACACATTCGACACATGGCCTAGGTGAGATTGACATTTGGATCGAACCTCCTATTTAAAAATTTAAAAAATAGATTTTGAGCAGTTTTACTAGATTTTAATGTTAATTCTAGTTTAAAATTAGTTTAGTATCAAAAATGTGAAAATTGATAAAAATTAGATTCAAAATTGAATAAACTTTTAATGTTTTACAATATGGATTTTTGAATTTAGTTTTCTTTTAGAAACAATATTAGGTTGCGACAACTTAACGACTTCGCAAAAGAGAATATGTCTCATTCCCTTTAGATTATATTGGAGACGTCTTTGAGATTATATGCAAGATGGCTCTGAACAGGTCTTTTACATTACTATTTATCTTGTGTTCATAGCAAGTCGTGTTTTGTATATTTTCAATGTCGTTTGCTTGAAGATTTGATGATTTTGTGTAGTGTACCAACTTTAGAATCGCCTCCATTTGTTGCGTCCTTGCCCATTTTGGGCAATATTTGCTTATCTTCTTGCAATTAAAAAAAAGTTTAAAAGGTATATCTGTTTATTATAATGCCTAAAGATTTATTACTAGCGTGCTCATATCGTGAGTTATACGTCGGGATTTTCTACTACCATTCCAATCACCCATTTTTGACTAATAATTAGATATTTTAATAATTAAAGAGTCGTATTGAACACATTTACGTCTTTTTTATTTTAGAAATAAATATTTTATATAGTTACTAGACATGTTTTTCTGCTAAAAAACTCATCGAGCTATAGAAATAGAAAATAATATTTTTGAATAGAATTTGTTCCGGGAAGAAAATGTTACCAAATCATCTTTACCGACCATCGGAAAGTTTTGTAGACAAGAAAAGAAGAAGCCAATTTCGGCTGTAAATTAGGGTTTCGTCATCGTCCCGCCCTTTCCAGGCTTCCGTAGCCAAAATCCGCTTCCTCAAGCAGCTTCCTCATCGCTCTCGGGGAATCGGACGCCCGATTCGCGACGATTCCTCTTGAATTCCAGGCCGAGCCGAGCCGAGCAGAGCCGTTCGCAGCCATGGTCAATACCAGCAACAATGTAAGTTCGCGATCGATTGAAATCTTGTGTTTTGTTCGGGCAGATGATCAAGGGAATGTGTCTGTTGAAATTCGGGCCGTTTTGAGATGTGGGTTTTTGATTCCGGGATCGTTTGGCTGTTCCCGCAGGCTGTCGGGGTCGACAACACTTTCCGGCGGAAGTTCGATCGCGAGGAGTACTTGGAACGAGCCCGGGAACGCGAAAAGGAGGTTACTTTCTTGCGACGCATCCTTGTTTTCGTCCGTTTAGGGAATTTTGTTTTGATTCTGAGCTGTTCGAGCTTTGTGGCGTTGGTTTTTTCAGGAGGCGGACTCGCGGCATAAATCAAAATGTGAGCTTTATTTTATCTTTTGTTTGATTAGTTATTTTGTGGGTGTTGTTTGATTTCCGACTGAAAGTTAAATACAGTACAGTGGTGGCTGGTGCTTCTGTTTGTGAAAGGAGTGTAGATGTTGGAGGAGTGATGTGGATATTTATGTGCAGCGAAAGCTCCGCCCGTGCAAAGGAAGCCGTTGAAGCATCGGGATTATGAAGTGGACCTCGAATCTCGCCTAGGAAAGACTCAGGCGAGTTAACTGTTGGCATTACGTTTTCCTTTATTTGCCTGGGCCTGGATCATGATTCTGTGTGTGGCGGCATGTAACGACTTCCAAGCTTTATGGTATTGTTGTTTATATTGCGTAGATGGAACTTGCAATCGACTTTTGCCGTCGCTTTTGTGAGAGTGACCTGATTGCTGCCAGGTTGATCTATCCCACGAACTAGCTGGTAGCTCGTGGTGCACCCAATTGGCTGTTTCCCATGTATTTGAGTGGGATGAATATTGAGAAGCATGTCTGTTCTGCTAATAAGAACTTGTTTGTTCGCTGGTATGAAATGGATTGTGTCCGCTGCTAGGGCGTTCCTTCTAAAACTAAAAGTCCATTCATCTATTCTTCTCTTCCAAACAAGTGCCGTCATAATAAGAGAGAGGAAAATGCTTGAGCACTAACTCATTGGTATTACTTAGAGGAGTGACTTGAATAGTCTCGTGTAATCAATGATGCTAGCAATTAGCATGGAAGGGCCTACGGTGTACAAGCAAGATTATTGTCTCTGTTCTGATTCACTGTGAGTTCTTTTATTTCTAGTTTCTTTGTTTATGGAGTCAATTACTGTGTTATCATTTCAAGCACGTGCAGTTGCCAAAATTGGCAGCAATGAACTTTGGTTGGTGATTCCTGTGGTGGGTGATTTTTCTGGGTCAAGTATAAACGTGCAAAGGAAGTTTATCGATATACATATTGCGAGATTGTAAATCTTGGAGTTCGTGTATGTGGTAATTATCACATCTTTTGTCAGTACTTATTTGACATTCCCTTTACTCATTTGTGCTTTGCAGGTGGTCACTCCAATAGCACCTCTAAGCCAGCAGGTAATCTCTCATTGTCTCAGCATTGGCTGTTAAGGGTTGTGTCTGTTGAATATTGACTTGATACATATGTTTTTTCACCTTTCATATCCAGTGCCAGATCAGAATAGAAGTTTTTCTTGCTGGAATTTCTATAGAGTTAGTCATTTGTGGGTCTGGATCTTTTGTGCGCTCTATTGGCTATCAAGTTCTATCACCACCAATGGGACTGATATTTGCCCCCTCTCCTCTCCTACTATGCTTTGCTTTTGCTTAGTAAATCGCCACTTCATTCTTTTAGCACAGTGCTTCGATATCTGAGTAGATTGAATTGACCATTTGTGTTGCCATGTGAGCATGCTCTTTTCTCAAGTACTCTTGCTCAGGGTTTAGGAGAAATTCCTTGCGGAATGTTGTTTAGGTCATGTAGATAGTTTTTGCTGAAAGATCATTTTAGTTGCTGAATATGTTCATGGTTATGATTTAATACTTTAACATAAGTATTTTGTGATCACATTTTCTTTGTTTTACAGGCTGGGTACTACTGTTCAGTATGTGAGTGCGTGGTGAAGGACTCAGCAAATTACTTGGATCATATAAATGGAAAGAAACGTATGTGTTCACCAATAGCTTTCATTCGGTCAATTTTCTACAAGTTTCTCAACTTAGTTTTCATCTTCTCCTGATGGCTTGTTTCATTTTGTCATTCAGATCAAAGGGCCTTGGGTATGTCTATGCGGGTAGAACGAGCATCCCTTGAACAGGTGATTCTTTCTCTTTCATTTTGCAGTGTAATTAAACTCTATACTGCTTACTCTGGGGCAGATGGCTTGTTTTCTCATGGAATGATTTATGCTTTGCCGAAAGTCATGGTTGAGATTAGGAATGGAAGGCTGATCTCTGGAGATATTTTTGTGGCCTGCAGGTCCAAGGGCGTTTTGAACAACTTAAGAAGAGGAAGCCTCCTGGTACCTTTACAGAGCAAGGTAACCCTTCCAAGGATGCAAATGCTTAAGGAGTAGAGTTCATCGATGCTTCATTTCATCAGATGGCTAATGGAATGTCTGTCCTCTCTACTTTACAGATCTTGACGAGCGAATATTAAAACAACAGGAGGAAGAGGAGGAACGAAAGCGCCAAAAAAGAGAAAAGAAGAAAGAGAAGAAGGTTTGTATTTTTACTGGTTTTTGGTGTGTATCACAATATGAGTAGGAACATGCAGCTGTTCTGTGGTGCTGGTCCCACGATGCTTGCTATGGTTTTGTCTGTCATTCACTCATATGTTCTGTAAATCAGAAGGAGAAGGCGTTAGAAGAGGAACCCGAAATGGATCCTGAGGTTGCAGCTATGATGGGATTTGGGGGTTTTGGCTCATCCAAAAAGTGAGCAGTTATCACCATACCTTCCTATCATTGGTGATATCCCCATGTTTATCTGATTTTCAAGGTGTAACAGCATCTAGATCCACAGTGATCCTTCACGAAGGTGTTATTATTTGTGTATTTGGTATGTATCAGTGAGTAGCACAAGATGATTTTCAAGGTCATCTCAAATTTGCAGCTGATTTATGTGGTGTCTTTTCATCTTTATTTAGGTGACGTGGAAGCTAACTTAATTTAGATTGCTATTCTATCATCAAGTTGTATCCGTAGGAATTTGAATGTTGCAAAGCAACTTTCTGACTTAAATTCCAACTGGAACTTGAAGGGGAAAGCCTTATGACTTCCAATTAGATTGATCATTATAATAAAAATGAGAATTTGGATCGATTCGACATCCACTCGAAGTATGTTCTTGCTTGACAAGACGAGGGACTTTTACCTTTCTATATGACGATCCAGTTGGTTCTAGCTACAAATAATTTTGTACGATCATCTGCAAATGAGAAATTTGTTGGGCGTTTTGGGCCAATTAACTTATGTTTGAACCTAAAACACGAAAGCAAAAAATAGGGTCAATATGATTCGGACACGGTGTGGAAATTGACTGTCTTCTGAAGTGATGTCAAATTGACTTTGCTCTGTTGAGCCGGTTGCTCAATTCAATAGAACCGGGTAATGGCGACATTTTTCTATCGAGTTATGTTCTGATCTTACGGAGAGAGTGTCGGTTTCTTGACTCAATTTGATTTCCAAAGCCAGAAGCAAAAATTAGAGTTATAATTTCTGATTTTGTTGGCAAACCACCGAAGGAATTTTCGCTCCAGGAAAGGAAACCAAAATGTACCGAGCTGAATGATCCGTTCCCCCTGGTTTTCTGTTTGAATGGAATGATGAACGCCACTAAAGGTCTGATTGTTTTTATTTCAAATAGTATCTAATTCTGTTATTTTGTTTCCCCGAACAAAAAAAGAACAGAATTGCGTTTGGTAAATTTTTTGTTCACGGGAGTAGATTTGGAATAGAATCGGAAGAGTCTGTTTGTTTATGTTTATTGTTTCGTTTATGAACATTTTTTGTTTTTTTGTTCCTTTAACAAAAAAAGAATAAACGCGTTTGTTTGCGTTTTTGTTCCAAATCTGTTTTTTCGTTAACAAGAAAAGAACGTAAACAAAGAAACAAAAAAAAAAAAAAGTTGTTTCTTGTTTTAACAATTTTTTGGAACAAATTTTCTCTCTCCTCTCTTTTCTTTTCTTCTTCTTTTTTTCTTTGGCCGGTCGCCGGCCTCGGCCATGGCCGGCGACCGGCCGTCGAGGGCCGGCGACGATGTCGAGGGCCGGCGACCTCGCCGGTGGCCGGGTGAGCTCGGCCTCGTCGGATCTGGCGAGCCCGAGCTCGCCCGGCCAAGGCGAGGCCGAGCCTCGCCCAACCACGGCGAGGCCGCCGGCCTCGTCGCGGCCTCGCCGGCCCTCGTCGGCCGTCGCCGGCCATGGCCAAGGCGGCGACCGGCCAAAAGAAGAAAAAAAAAGAAAGAAAAAAAATAAAAATAAAATAAAAATATTTAAAAATTAAAAGAAATAAAAAAAGAACACAAATTTACCAAACATGTTTCATTTTTTTTTATTCTAAACAAGTTTACCAAACGCGTTTTTTTGTTCAAAAACTATTCCCCTAATGTAAATAGTTTTTTCTATTTCGTTCCCCGAACAAAAAAAAAAACGAAACACAAACAAACGCACCCTAAATAGAAAAAATTTGCTTATTGTTCTCGGAACGATTCTTAGAAGAGTTTCTATTTTTTTCTTTTCATCTATTTTCTTTTCTTTTCTTTTTTTCTCTTTTTCTCTTCCTCTTTCTTCTTCTTCCCTTTGGCCGGCGACCTTGTCGGAGCGTTGTCGGCCCCGGGATGCCAAGCCACGGCGAGGCTCGGCCTTGCCGGCCCGGCGCCCTCGCCGAGCCGGGCGAGGCCGGCCCAACCTCGCCAACCGGCGCGAGGCTCGGTGGGCGAGGTTGAGCCTCGTCGATGGCCGGCAAGCGTCCTCGCGGTTCGCCGGACTCGCCTAGCGGGTTGCCGGCCACCACCGTGGCGGCGATCGTCTACAAAGAAGAAAAAAAAAAAAGAAAAAAGAAAAAAAAGAAAAAAGAGAAAAAATAATAAAAATATTAAAAATTTTAAGAATTTTACCATATGTATTTCTATTTTAGGAGTTGAAATTTTGGATAGTTACCAAAACGCGCGTTTTTTACTTAGAAATTATTTCCAGGAGTAGAATAAAAAAAATTATTTTTAATAAAAAATTATTATTTTAAATAGAATGACTATCAAATGCGTCCTAAAAGTCCTAAATTTATGTTCTAAGTTCGAGTATCATGAAAACGCTCGAGAATGAGAGTGGAAAGGCGCTGACAGGAACTGGCCTACATATGTATTAATGTCAGCTGCAACTTTGAACATATCCAGTCAGTGGCTGACCAAGATTGACATGACAACGTTTCCAGATCCGAAAACTGGTACGAGACAACTTTATCCAAAACTGCCCACCGTCTTCAAAACCACTGCACTGTGAATGGCCCCATCGCCCCCACAAACCATTGAACTACCAACAGATTCTCTCCCTCTCTCTCTCTCTCTCCCGCAGATTCCTGCTCACCAACACGAAAAGCAAAGGAGGAAGTCCACTGACACTATAAAATTCACTGCAACCTCCACTTTGCAAACCAGCCCAATTTACAAAGAAGCTGATTTCACTCGAGCGTTCGATCTACCCAAGTTTCTTGAAGTTTTGTTCTTCGGAGTGATAGTGATGGCAGAAGCGGAAGCTGCAGAGCGAAGAGTACTGGTGGCCGTCGACGAGAGCGAGGAGAGCATGCATGCCTTGTCTTGGTGCCTCAAGAATATCGTCTCCGACAAATTCAGAGACACCCTTTTGCTCCTCTATGTGAAACCTCCTCGGGCTATGTCCACAGCTCTCGATGGCACAGGTACAGATGTTATACAGAAGGTAGCTTTTTCCGTTCCATTTTTAGTTCATAGTCTTATGACCTTTGGTTTCATGAATCCCGGAAGTGAAAGATTGATTTTTTATTTTCTTTTTCTCGGGTCGTGTTCTTTGTTTCTGTTTCAGCCTACTTGTTTTCATCCGAAGTGATGCTTGCCATCGAGAGGTACGGCAATGAAGTGGCCGATTGTGTGATGGAGAAAGCCAAGAAATTGTGCAGTGAGCTTGCTGATGTGAGTTCATATTCTTGCTCTCAGTGCTTAAAGTTTGTATCCCTTGAAGAAAATACTCGGACACCTCTTGCATTTGAAAACTTAGCTCAGCAAATGAGGTCAGATGAAAAATTAAAAAGGAAGCTAGGAATGCACTTACGATCGTTCATTGAGATGAGTGTAAAAATGGACTTTTTACAAGTGTAGTGATGAAAGTGAATTGAATAGATGAGCTGCTGAGTGAACAGATGATGACAGTTTTGCTGTTGAGTTTTGAAACATGATGATAATGTTGGGCATGGGGATTCGGACAGGTTAAGCTGGAGACAAGAATAGAGAATGGTGATGCAAGGGATGTGATCTGCCAGATGGCAGACAAATTGGGGGCTGATCTGTTGGTGATGGGAAGTCATGGCTATGGCCTGATTAAGAGGTAATCATGATTGATCAGTGTTCTATAATTATCATCTTTTATGCATGACAATTTAAACGATTTTCATTTTCTTTTCCTAAATCTTGGTTGGAGATTGAATTGACTTTGTTTTGGGGTGGGAATGGCAGGACTTTTCTGGGGAGTGTGAGCAATCACTGTGCACAGAATGCGAAGTGTCCTGTGATGATAGTGAAGAAGCCCAAGTCCACTTCCAACAGCCATTAACTAAACCCAAGCGGCTCTTTGCTCCGTTTAGGCTTTTTTTCTTTGTAGAACTTCTCTGTCTCTCTTGGGTTGTGTGACCTACTGCCGTTGCCTCATTTGGTCAAGTGTCCTGTAAATGCTGTTTTCTCATTCACGTTTCCTGAGAGATTGAGCCGAGGGTCCATCTCAGTATTTCCCCTTTCGAAATGCTCACATGCATCGCGGGTTGCATTTAACATGATGTACTATAATCAATCGCGACATGGTCATTTGGATATAGTTTTTGATCCTAGAATTTGCCCAGAGAAACATTGACAATCTCATTGGCCCCTTAAAGGAGCAATGATAGCCAAGACGAAGTCATTTTTAGGGTGCTGTCATTTTGCTCCCCAGGTATTTAGCTTGAGAAGAAACGGATTCTTCCTTCCGATTGCACCTTAATAAGAAATGATTCCACTAGCATCTACTTAGCTGAAAACAAGATAATCATCGTGGAGAGTTGTCAAGTGGAATAGTAGTAAGAATCACATGGATGGCAACTTCAGTCTTGAACTGAGGAGATGATCAATGGTAATTCAATTCGTGCACCGATCAGATCTTGAAGCTGCGGAATGTGTTAGTGTCTGGCGTGGAACTTTACATGTCGGAATGTTTGTCCTGTTGTCCTGCGTCTTGCTCTTAATTTTGTCTCTATCAAAGATAAGGTTGGTGTCGACACTCTGTATGTTACTTGAGATTCTTGGTATGCTAGATATATCCAGAGCCCGAGGAAATGCTTGTGAAGACTCGTCTAGTGCTCCTTTAAAATTGACATCTGCGATTCAATTACTGCAATCTAAGAGGTGAAGGCTACAGCCTCGTATCATATTTATGCAATGGATGTATCATACATTTATTTTGACAGTGCCCTTTTGGTTTCTCAAAAGTGAGAAGCACTGCTTGCTTCGGATGAATTTGAAGCCAGAAGAGCCAGGCTGTGTTTTTCCCAAGAAGGGTTCTTAGAAGTGGGAAAAAGAAAAATGTATGGACCTTAGGAGCAGAGCTCATGTGCTCTCTTATTCACTCTGCCTCTCATGTTTTCTGCACTTGGGAGAGAATCATCTCCTAAGTTTTCTCCACACTTCATGTTCATGGAGTCGGGATGATGCACAATCACCTAATCCCCGTGGAATCGTCCCCTCGCGAGTAGCGATTCCTAGCGATATGAGGATGCGACCTGACGTGAACACGGCGACACAGCACGTATTGCGACTCCTTTTCGCCCCTCATTTTCTTTCTTCCATTCCCAAGTTGAACTCATGACAGAGCGGATCAATGCATCCTGTAGCCGGTCACAAACCGCATACTCGGAAAAACTGCCCTTATGTTAGTCCATGGACGACGACTTGCTCAGGTTCACGATGAAGAAAATCCAAAAATTGATTTTGCAAGTTCAAAAGGGCTCTGGATGCTGGCTCTCTTCATAAGTGAAGTTACAGCTTAAGTTGACATACTAAAGAGGTCAAGACCGAATATTTTTAATCGGGTGTTTCCTCGCTTTTTTTTATTTTCTTTTAATAAGTTTGCTCTAAATATGTGGGTTTAACATTGGATATTAAATATCCCAACATTTCTTAAAAAAAAATAAAATGCAACACTTAAAATCAGCTCAGCTTCTATCTTTTTTTTATCTTTAGAAAAAAATTCTAAACAAAGGTTTGAACTCACCGTTTGATGAAGGACAATTTTTTCTTTTAATTTTTTTCTTTTTTTTCTATATTTTCCATAAAAAGACGAACTCAAAAAAAAATTAAATTTTTTAAGAAAAGAACACGCATGAGAGAGAGGTGCGCCTTTGGCTGTCACCCCATCACTGGTGGGGCAATGGCGATGGCCAGGGACCTTCGCTAAAAGCGGGAGAGGATAGCGACCCTCTCCCAAATTTGGGTGAGGGCCCCTCGCTCTTGCTCAGACTTAGCGGCCTTCGCTTAGGCCCCTCAAACCCCTAGTCTAATGGTGCTAGGCGAGGGGCTGGCAACCCTTGTCTATAGTTGGGAGACTACCTTCTCTCGCTTCTAGCAAGGGCTTGCTAGCTTGCGCCTCTGGGCGGCGAGGGTCGTTGGCAACCAAACCTCTGCACTGGCAATGGGGTGATAACCAACCCTCTTGCTGTATTTTTGCCCTTTTTTATAAATATAAATTTTAACCTAATTTCATTTAATTTTAATTTTTCTTTGGGCAAAAATTTCATTGATTGGCTAGAATTTTTGTGCCAACCAATGGGTCATCATTTGAAGTAATTATATTCATTTCATACCATTCTTTGAGGCTGATATGATCACTTCGTTTTTTATCTAAAATAAAATCTATTTCTACTCTTATTTGGAATTATCGATTTTCTTTACATAGCTTTTGCATTGCGATATGTATTTTCGGTTTTATTTTGCGGAGAAATTCGGGCCCTGAGATTTCTGGATTAAAAAAAACAAATAAAAAGAGGCATGCAGAATTTATATCATTATGTTTATGACTTCATAAATCAAAATCCGAGGATCAAAAGCATAAAACCCAGCAGCAGATCATTTTTCCCCAAATCGCGTCCCCCCCGCTCTCTCTCCATTTCCGACAACCGCGCGCCACCGCCGGAGCAAGCCCGCCGCCGCAGCGCCGCCACCTCCGGTGAACACCTCTCCCTCTCTCTCTTTCTCTCTCTCTCTCTCTCTCTCTCTCGCGTACTCTGCTCGCTTTTCGCCGTCGGCTGCAGTTGCCATCCCTCCAGAAACTTCTCTTCGTTGTGCATTCGGGCCGTTTCCCATTTCGCTGCCGAGAGATCGTTCGGACCTCGATTCTGCTTTCGCTTGAGCCGGTTCACCTTCGGTGCCGCGGATAGTTCTACTAGGAATCCGTTTTCGCGGTTCTCGTAGGCTCTAGTTCGATACGCCATTGTGTATGGTCTGTGTTGATGTCTTGAAGTTTCGCTCTGCCGACTGACTGCGAGCTGAGCAATTGAATTCGGTATTCGATTGTTGCTGTGCCCTGTCGATTTTTTGAAGTTCATGCTTTCGAATCGGTGATTCATAGTGAGGCGTATGCTTAGAGCTGTGGGTTGTTAGCCTGTCGATTTATTTGATTATTGACCTAGGCGAGAATTTGGTCGGTCTTGTTTAATTTTTCGGTGATACGAGCAGGGAAAGCAAGAGTTAACTATTATGAAAAGAAACGGGGAAGCTGTGGACGACGAAGAGTTCGTTCCCGATGCAAAGAAGCAGAGGGTGCTCGAGCAATCGTCTCCTTCTTCGTCCTCATTAGTCGAGAACCCACTTCATCAATTGACGGCTTATGATGATGTTGATGATGAGGAAGAAGTTGCGAGGAGAGGAATGAGAAACGGTGACCGAGAGGGAGTGGATGGACGTTCGGCAGGGGAACAGAATGGACGTGTGGTTGATGAAAGAGGGAAAGAAGAGTACGATAGCGAGAGTGATGACGAAGAAGATGAGGGGCATAATAAATGGAGGAGAGGCCGCCTTGTTGAGATCCGGAGGGACTGCCCTTATCTTGATGCAGTTAATCGCCAGGTACTCTAAGCTGACCTTTTACCAACTCAATCTATGATGATATTTGTGGGGTTGGCTTGTATTTTTCTGTGCCTATGCTAGCGTGTATGGTTTGTAGTAAATGTGCATGGTGATGGAAATATTCAAGTTGCAATAGAGCAACTAGAATTGCTAGGCGCATGGAGCTTATTTGTGGCTGTAAATCATTCTACTTCCTGTTGCTGGTGGTTATGTAGTCTAGTGTTTGTCTATTTTGTGTTTTAGCACACTACATGTTTCTACTCTCTATTGCTATTGCACATTCTTGGGTCAGGAAGTGGAGTTTCTTGATGCTTAAATCTATGTGGAGGGTGGCAGTGCAATTGTTTCTTAATATAGGTTTTAGTGAACCACCAGTAGATTGGTTTCCATTCTCAAGAATCAGTCTATTGCCATTTCAGTCTTAAGGATCATCTTGTATAAGTGTATTTTCTTGGTTTTTGCAACAGAGCATGCGAGAAAAGCTGGATAGTACTAAAGAAAATAGATCAAAGTTGTTGTTTGCTAAATTTCGTGCATACGAGGGTTGTTATGATGTGGTTATCATAATGCTGTGTTTGTTTGTAAGGTTAATTATAGAAGGATGTTGTGTTTATATATCATAGTCCTATAAACAAGGGTATAAAGATGAGTTAAGGTTAAATGAAGCAACCGATATTAGTATTGGTGTATGAGTTATGCATCATTGAGAATATGTCATTTTGTCAAAGATACACATGTTAACTGTTGTTACAAGTAATCAGTGTTTTTACCCTATCATACTTTTTTACATGCTGCTTTATCCATTCCAGGTTTTGGAGTTTGATTTTGAGAAGTTCTGCTCTGTATCTCTATCAAATTTGAATGTATACGCTTGCTTAGTCTGCGGCAAATATTATCAAGGAAGAGGAAGGAAGTCTCATGCTTATACACACAGCGTTGAAGCAGGGCATCACGTCTTCATCAATCTTCAAAGTGAAAAGGTTTACTGCCTGCCTGATGGATATGAGATCAATGATCCCTCCTTGGATGACATTCGGCATGTGCTGAACCCAAGGTTGCTTCTTATATTTCAACATCTTTATGCTGTTAATATCCATAATCGAGCTTTCTTTTATGCTTGATTTTTCAATGTACTGCCTTTCTCTGTGCATCCTGGTTTAATTGACTATCTTTGTCTGTACGATGTGATCTGTCCTTCATGTGATAGCAGCTAGGCTGTAATGTCAACTTGTAGCAATCCTTGCAACTTCTTTTTCAGGTTTTACTTGGCCATCCATTCATTCCGTGAGGTGCTTGTTCTTGATTTAGTTTATATCTAATGTTAGGTTTACAAGGGAGCAAGTTGAACAGATTGACAAGAACAAACAATGGTCAAGGGCTCTTGATGGTTCTGATTACCTTCCTGGGATGGTAAGTGCAATATTTTGATCATGCAACAATATTCCACTGCTACTTTATATTCAAAGTTAGGGTTTTCTTTTTCTTCTGTGTTGGATATAAATTCTCGATTATTGTTCAGGTGGGACTGAATAACATCAAGGAGACTGATTTTGTCAATGTCACTATTCAATCGTTAATGAGAGTTACTCCTTTGAGGAATTTTTTCCTTATTCCTGAAAATTATCAGCATAGCAAATCTCCACTTGTTCATAGGTTTGGAGAACTCACCAGGAAAATTTGGCATGCACGAAACTTTAAAGGACAGGTTTGTCACTTGGAGAAATCTACTTCTTTCTAATTCCCCTGTGCACAAAAAGAGATTCTCACCATCGACTTTCTACATTTATAGGTAAGTCCACATGAGTTTCTGCAGGCAGTTATGAAAGCCAGCAAAAACGTTTCCGGATAGGTGCGCAGTCTGACCCAGTTGAGTTTATGTCATGGCTTCTTAATACTTTGCATGCGGATCTCAAAACTTCAAAGAAAAAGAGCAGCATTATTCACGAGTGCTTTCAGGTATACTGCCGGTTTCTAGCTCTTTCGTTTCATATGTTGCTGCAGCTGCTTTTCATGCACAAAGTACTTGTCTAATTTTATTTACTTTGAAGGGGGAGTTGGAGGTTATAAAAGAGATTCCTGGCAAAATTATGGCTGATAGGAAAGAAAGTGGTGATGACCAGGATGGCAATGCAAATCTCACGGATAGTGGGACTGAACTTAATAATGTAATGTCTGAGACATCTAGAATGCCCTTCTTAATGCTTGGACTTGATTTGCCACCGCCGCCACTTTTCCAAGACGTAATGGAGAAAAACATTATACCCCAGGTTCGTTGTTCTTTATGTTAGCTTGATGAATATTTGTCAATAGCTGTTGTTATTCTCCTTTATATTTTTATAAAGTGTTGAAACTTGGTAAATGTCTACTGTAAGATTTCATTGAGGGATAAAGACATGTAAATATATTTGTTCATATTGAAACTATGAGTATTTGCTCCCAGTAGTGGCAACATCATCAATAAGCACATAAAAAGATATCTTTCTTATTGAATCTATGAGAATTTGTCAGCTGAGGTGGTAACAATTCTTATTGTTTAAGAGGAAGGCTAGCATGATAAAAAAATATGCTCCCTTTTACTTTGTGGGTGGGATTGGATTTATGTTGACAGGATTGAGTATCCGTCTGGAGTAACTTTTACTCTTAACTTTCACTTCTTGTAAATTTTGTGAAACCTACACTTTGACTTTTATTTGCCTGAAACACCTGAAACCTTTCAAATAAATTATTATTCTTAACTCTATTTATTATTATTGTACTACTATGCAATCAAAAGACGATTGATTATCTATCCAAGAGTCTCACATATGAGAAAAGGTCACAAATCGAGTTGAACCAAGTAAAATTGCAAAGGCATAATGATAGTAGGGTTGGAATATCTCTGCTTTCCGAACAGGACGTGAGGGTCTCCCCTCATTCAGCTCTTTCTGTTGGAAGCAGAGCGTAGGATTTAAAATTCAAATATTCAAAGATACCCCTTCGTCATTTCCTTGGTATTGAAGTTGGGCTAGGTCATTTCGGGGCAAGTGGATCATAGGATTTTTATTTTCATATTTTGGAGGGAAAGTGCAGGCAAACAGGCCCAGAATCTTTATCAATTGAGTTGTGGACAAGGAAGTGGTTTTTCATCAACTTGATATCGAGGGAACTTATGCAACATAGTTTATGTGCTATAAACATGATAGATCCTTGGACAATAAGTTTTTTCTCCTTTTCTGATGGTATATGTATAATTTGGGGAGTCTTCTGTATCGACAGTATTGATGTGGACGAGAAATTTGCTTTTACTGATAAAAAGTATCTGTGTGGACATATTAAACAAAATACTCTTTTCAGAAGAGGCTTAGATTGATCTATGGCATTGCATGCCTAAGCACATCAGATGCCTCCCACTCAGTCAGTCCTTTGCAACAGTTTGGTACCATTTATTGAAAGAATCAAGTCAAATAGTACACTTTAAGATAGTTCGGGATTGTGATCGTATCATGAATTTTCATCATGGGCTTGTATCATGTGATGGGGAATCTTCAAGTTGAATATCAGATAAGAGAGGTCCTCAAAGATTTCTGTGGCACTTCTGCACCATTGTAGTCCCAAGTGCTTATTGATCTAACTTAATATTTTATTTTCTTTCAGGTACCCCTTTTCAACATATTGAAGAAATTTGATGGAGAAACAGTAACGGAGGTAGTCCGTCCCCGCCTTGCAAGGATGAGATACCGTGTTAAGAGATTGCCTCGGTATCTCATTCTCCATATGCGGAGATTTACAAAAAACAATTTTTTTGTGGAGAAGAACCCAACTCTAGGTAAGCTTTTTGAACCTGATGATTTTAGTTGGAAAAAAATTGGGGAACTTTGATGATGATCAGATCAGCCATTTCATAATGCTGCGATTTGATTTAGAAGAAAATATGAAGTGGCGAATTTGAAATGTTGATCAAATTAGTACTTTTAAGTATCTGATTGCTTATGATTGCTTTTGCAGTTAATTTTCCTGTGAAGAACTTGGAATTGAAGGACTACATTCCATTACCCACACCAGGAGATAAGGAGAGGTTGCGATCAAAGTATGATTTGATTGCCAACATTGTTCATGATGGCAAACCTGGTGAAGGTTCTTACAGGGTTTTTGTTCAGCGGAAGTCTGAAGAACTTTGGTAAATCTCTCTCTGTCTCTCTCTTTGATTTTTGGGCAAATAAGAGTGCAGTTGTCGTGTAGATTGACAAGTCCTACTTTATGCTTTAGGTATGAGATGCAGGATCTGCATGTTTCAGAAACGCTTCCTCAGATGGTTGCACTCTCGGAGGCATACATGCAGATATATGAGCAGCATCAGTAGGACAATTTTGGTGGCAAATTTTTTCAGTGCCTTCTGCTTTGCAACTTTGAGACCCAGTGGTGCTGGACTCCAGATCTTCTAAAAAGAAGTTCGATCTGTATGTGAGAATACCTGTCAGATCTGTCTCCTCGGAGCAGCTGGGGTTTTTGATGAACCTTAAATTTAGGTTATCTTGCTGTGCTGAGATGACTAACGGCGTAAACCTGTATTCTGGTGACTGTATATGATCATTAGCGAAACCTTAAGCTTAGGTTACTTTGAGTAATTAAAGAGGGTGGCTGCGGCATATCTCTGATATCTACAGTAATTATGTAGTTCTCAGGTTCGTTTGCCTTTCCGCGTTTTTGGGTTGGCTGCCTTGTGCAATGGAAAGGCAAACAGATTGATATCTGATGTTTTTCCCTTTTGTTTCTATTCTTTTTCTCTAGCATGTACTTCCTGGTGACTGATTTCAGATAGACTATTGAGGCAAAACTTTAACATAAATGGTTAAATACCATTAAAAATCTTTGTATGAAATTTACCAAAATTCATATTGTCTAACAAAAAATCCCAAATTGATAGCTGATATGTTTACTTCAACTTAATTCATGTTTTACAAAATTTCTCAAATTGATACTTCTAATCTAACTCTGGCCTTTGTTAAAATGCATATATGTTGACACGTGTCAAAATAAACATATCGACACCCGTGAATATTTTATATTGGATATATTATTCTCCACCATCCTTTAGTCGTTTGCCATGTGTATTAACACTTATGCATCTTTAACGGGATATTGAATGGAATGGGCCTACTTATATTTGCGATATAGTTCTTGCAAGTTTCAAAAGGGTCCCACTTATGTTCAGTTCGCATCCGGTCCCGGGGCAAAAAGAGTTCCCCGTTTCTTCAAGCAGGAAAAAGGGGGCTAGTCTTGTATAGACTTAGGTTCACTAGACCATCCAAATCCCAACGAGAAATTTTCCCTAGCGAGGCAATAAACATGATGTCTTCAACATGTTCCTGGTTCTAGGTTGAAACTCGTGCATGATCCATTTCGGTTGAGCTTGAGCGAAGATTTAAGATTTATTTAATATCAACACAATAATTTAGGAATTTTTTGATACTTTTCTCGTTACTCTGTGAACTAGGGTTTCTAGATTGGAAGACCTAAATAAAGAACTGCATTTGGCTGTTGAAGGTTCTTGCCTTTTTTACGGACGATACATTCATTACAAAAAATTGTTGTTTCGACAGTACAATATGACAATGCAACATATAGAACGTAAAAAATTATGCAAATTGGGTTATTCATGTCTTATTTATTTGAGTGTTGCAATTGCGTAATTCACCTAAATTCATTTCAACGCCTTTCATTGTGGGTAGCTCACTTGGCGATTGACTATGATGCCTTGTCTATGGTGAGCTTTTGCCTTTTTCCTTTTTTCAGATAGGATGATACAAGTGACAATTGGTGGATAAAATGAGCATGACAATGCGGATAGTAATTTAATTTTATTGACAAGGACTTAAATGGATATCGAATTGAGACGGTATTACTTTCAATTTTCATGATAATATATGTTACTTTCCTATTCCCATGCCCATGCGAAACATAATTCATTTAATAGTGGAAAAGAAAACAAACATTAGTGCAAACCGTGAATGTATCCTCTCATTGATAATTATATAAAAGTACATAAGTTTTGGCATATCGGTGTTGTGATATCGTGAAATATTGAAATTAGATTATGGAGGATGAAAATGAAGATTTTTCTATTACAAGATAATGGTTCTAACTTCTAACTGACGCAAAGGGTAATGGAGGAATGTAGCTTGGGTATTGATACGGCTCATACACAAGAGACTCCTATAATGCCCCGGTGGTAGACTCATCAATTGGTGGGTCGGATAAAAAATAGTCTTACTCCAAATAGACAAATTTAATCTGTTTTGACTCATTTCCATAAAATGTATATCTACCTGTCTCATATTCAATCCATAATCCATACCTAATCCGATCCTTAATAGTAAAATACTTACATATTTAACTCAATGTGTGAAAAATCATACCTAAATTAAGGTGAATGTGTGGCGTGAGCGAGTGTGGGCGAGAGAAATTGAAGAGAGAGTCGTTGAGATGGGTTGTAAATTCATTTAACGCTTACATTGTGTTTAAACTCATCTATGGCCTATTTACTGAAAATAAAATCATATGAGTTAAGAAATAGACCTATGACCCATTTGATGGGTTTACCTATCTGTATGCACAGTCATCACTTAGTACAAAAACGTTTTAGCTTTCATGTTATGGCTAGTTGTCGTAATCTAACCGTTTCTTGACCCCTTTTTCCATACGGGGTGCAAACGAGAATCGATAGACGCCTCGATAAGGGAATACAGACCTTGACCGTTTTCATGAACACAACACAAATTGAGTTTGTTCCGGAGGTGTTGAAAGGAGTGCCGGTTGCCGAATCATCAGACAAGCTCTCAAACTGCTTTCAAGGAACATGGTCGCGTCGTGACTCATGATGCATACACAACATATCCACGCCTAATGCTTAGCTCAAGACCTTAAAAGCCGTGCCGACTATTCAAACTGTCACAATCGCGATGATTAAGGGACGTCGTCAAGTGGACATGTCAAGCAGAGAGCTTTGATGGTAAGGGGAAATAGCAAAAGGAGGGGCACATGTTTCATTCTCTTTCCCAATCCTCGGAATCAGATTTGACATTACATGTTACATTCTCTTTCCCAATCCCCAGAATCAGATTTGACATCGATACAATCAGCCATCCACTTCGCATGAGATGTTCTCTCTCCTTCTCTCTTTCCCCCCCTCTCTCTCCCCAAGGATAATTCCTACTAAAAAAGAAACGGTAAAAACAAGCAAAAAATCAAGAATTTTGGAGCACCTCGTTACTCCACTTTCGGAGTCGCCTACAGCTCATCCTGCAAACGAGAAAAAGACGAGAGAGAGAAAATTTATCAGCAGGTGAAGAGGAAAAAACAGCAACACCTTGCAGTTGGCACTGTCATCTTGGTTTCGAGGATTCCTACCTTTACATCTTCACTCTTGATCTCGTCTTTAAAGTCGGCGCCATCATCTGTTTTGGTTTCGGTTTCTGCATCGGAATCCTCTGCTTCGGCATCATCGGCATCATCATCTTCATCCTCAACCTAAAACAAACAGATTTTTACCCCCATGAGAAAACACACGGACACACGAAATGAGATCTACTATATTTTTACAGGCTAATGGACTTACATCGGAATCAACAGGGTCGGCTTTAGATTCCTGATAAAGCATTGAACCACGAGTCAGTGTTATTGAATTGGAAAAAGATGCTGAAAAAATGCGGTGGTGCATCGAGCTTTCAGCAGGCCAATGTGGGCATCCACTTACTAAAACTGAACAGTATAAACTTAATATATATATGGTCGAAATTAATAACTTAATAAATCAACAAGTGGACATCGAGGTTATCGAAGTTCTAACCAACTATTGTGAGCCAGATGCGCATTAATATTGATAGGAAGTCTGTCCCAGACAATGATAAAGACTTGTGAAAACGAGATATTACCTCTTCCTCTCTTTCTTCTCTGCCTCATCAAATGCTGCCTTTTCGGCCTGAAAAAGTCATAGAAATTGGACAATCTCAGACACGAATACTGGCAATATAATTACTTACTTGAAAAAGAAGAAGCATATACTCCATACATCCTTGTTCTTGCCCCATGTTTCTTCGGCAAGCTTCTTTGCATATTCGACATCATCAGTAACCAAGACGTTGTCAAACAAGGTTCCAGATTTGACCTGAAGCACACCAACACTGCTCATAAATGTTCATGCCCTGTGAAAAGCGGAATATTAAAGAAGAAAAACACGTTACCTGCCACAGTTCTACACCAACATACTTCAAGTTGGGGTAGACATATAGGTCTGGGTCATCTTTAAAATCTGTTTGAATATATATGAATATGAGGAGTTATAACAAAGATCACAAGAACAAAACCAATAAAAAACATTACTGAACAAACAAACCTGGGTTGTCAATCTTCGGTGCCTTCCACTTCCCCTTGTAGTTGGGATTTTTAATTTGCTACAGGAATAGAGAGATTCTTAAGAACTGCGTGATCCAACGATCTCATTAAACACGATCAAGAACATTCTAATACCTTTTGCTTCCACGGTCCCTTGTACTCAGGGTTAGGGATAGTTGGGGCTGTCC
Organism: Eucalyptus curtisii; assembly: GCA_017140595.1. Taxonomy (NCBI): domain Eukaryota; kingdom Viridiplantae; phylum Streptophyta; class Magnoliopsida; order Myrtales; family Myrtaceae; genus Eucalyptus; species Eucalyptus curtisii. The sequence continues at coordinate 38,811,468 of CM029501.1, forward strand.
ATTCACCATCCTCATCTTCATTCCAATCCTCAGGCTGCAAACCATCATCGTTCAAACTATATTAAGCAGCTGAACCTCCAACGGAGCAGAGCTATAAATTGAATCATAAAATGGAGAATAGTTGCATAAACAACTTGAAAATGATCATATTCACCTTCTTGGCATCGGAATCTGGTATCTCTTCTGGTATATCATCATATCCCTGCAGGCACATGTCGGCTGTCAGTTCATCCAATACTCATCAGACATCTACTTCATAAATAAACGAACTCCAGAGACATAATGATGCCTTTACCTCTGGCTTCTTATCTTCTGGATCGGGGATATATTCATTGTCATCCCAGTCTTCTGGCTGCCACCCAAGCAAGGGAATCAGCATGATATACCATCACATACAGAGGAGAAGCTAGATGAATACCTCAGTAACTTACTTTTTTGGCCTCGGGATCCTTGATCTGCTTAGGTGGGAGAAGATCCCAGTCAGTGTGCAAGCTACCGCTTCGCTTCTCAGCATTATCAATGAGAATACTGTAGGTGGCATCGGGGCGGAGGATGAAAGTATAAACATGAGTAAGCTGATCAGTCTCGCAGGGAACTTCCTTCTTGATCAAATGGTTGGTATTATTGTAGTTGAGTATAGCATGAACTTTCTTGGTGCTGTAGCCACAGATATCAGGTCCAAACATAATACTGCAGCAATCCCAACATTCGTCGAATGAGCAAGTGTTTACAAATAGAACAACTGAGCAGAAAGGTAATATCTTGTAGTCGGAGGAACTATAGTAACCTGTATGGGGTGTCACCACCGAATTTCTTCTGATCAATTTCACCGCTGAGTAGCTTCATGTAGCCACCACCACAGTCAAGCTTCTGCTCATGCTTGACAGAGAATTGGAAGACAAGGGTCTTGTCTTTGTTGCTGAACTCAGGGAATTGCGCTGATGTAGCATAGAACCTGTAGTCTTCACTCGTCTGGATACCTGCCAAAGGAGATAGATGATAACCCTGAAGCTAGCCAGCACGAACATCAGATCATCTAGATTCTTGAATGCTAAAAGAATAAAATTCAAACTAACCTAACTATTTCACAACACATATATTCGCTCGTGAGAGAAAAGCCTACCTTTGTCATTGGGGTCTCCATTCCATTTTCCAGATGTGTAGTTCCACTCGCCAGCCAAGTTTTCATCTTTTTTCCAATCAGACTTGACCCACCGGTTCTCCCATCCATCTAATTCAATTAGAGACATGGCAGCATAGAGTTCCAAAATGAGAAACCGAACGGAGGCGTGCAAGGTTTCCTCGGGCCCGGACGGGATTGGCCCTCGAGTGCAAAACGAAGGAGCTTGACTGCAAGACCCACCCGTCGAGCAGGGACGAAAGTCGGCCTTAGTGATCCGACGGTGCCGAGTGGAAGGGCCGTCGCTCAACGGATAAAGTTGCTCTAGGGATAACAGGCTGATCCTTCAAGAGTTCACATCGACGGAAGGTTTGGCACCTCGATGTCGGCTCTTTCGCCACCTGGGGCTGTAGTATGTTCCAAGGGTTGGGCTGTTCGCCCATTAAAGCGGTACGTGAGCTGGGTTCGTGAACGTCTCGAGACAGTTCGGTCCATATCCGGTGTGGGCGTTAGAGCATTGAGAGGACCTTTCCCCCCGCACGAGACCGGGAAGGACGCACCTCTGGTGTACCAGAAAGTTATCGTGCCCACGGTAAACGCTGGTAAGCCAAGTGGAGCGGATAACTGCTGAAAGCATCTAAGTAGTAAGCCCACCCCAAGATGAGTGCTCTCCTATTCTGACTTCCCCGGAGCCTCCGGTAACGTGCCGAGACAGCGACGGGTTCTCTGCCCCTGCGAGGACGGAGCGACAGAAGTTTTGAGAATTCAAGAGAAGGTCACGGCGAGACGAGCTGTTTTTCATTACGATAGGTGTCAAGTGGAAGTGCAGTGATGTATGCAGCTGGAGGCATCCTAACAGACCGGTAGAACTTGAACCTTGTTCCTACATGACCCGATCAATTCGATCAGGCATTCGCCATCTATTTTCATTGTTCAACTCTTTGACAACATGAAAAAACCAAAAACTCTGCCCTCCCTCTCTATCTATCCAAGGGATGAAGGAGCAGGGAGCGCTGGTGTCCCCTCCAGTCAGAAATTGGGGCCTCCCAATCACTATGCAGTCTCCATGGTTCGATATTCTGGTGTCCTAGGCGTAGAGGAACCACACCAATCCATCCCGAACTTGGTGGTTAAACTCTGCACAGTGACGATACTGTAGGGAGTCCTGCGGAAAAATAGCTCGACAGCAGGATGATAAAAAGCAACACCTCTCATTCTTATTACTACTTTTCCTTATATTGAAAAAGAAAAAAAAAGAAAGGTCGTTTTATTCAAAACCCCAATTCTGAAATCCCTTCTCTCCCCACTTCACCTCGGGCGCACCCTTATTATGAAAAAGCGCTTTCCCATCTTCTTAACCCGAAATGGCTGGGGGAGAGGAAAGGTTCCTTTTTTTTTAGGAGTACTCCCGGAACAAGATCCAGTGGAGACGGGGCGGGGCCTGTAGCTCCGAGGATTAGAGCCACGTGGCTGCGAACCACGGTGTCGGGGGTTCGAATCCTCCTCGCCACAATCGGCCCAAAAGGGAAGGACCTTTCCCTATGGGAGTAGAAAATCCATGATCGGGATAGCGGACCCAAGGCTATGGAACTTGGGTGTGGGTCTTTGTCGAAATTAAATGGCCTTCCTTTTTTTTCTTTTTATTTCTTATTTCTCGTTAAGGGCTGAAAAATGAAATAGAAATACTTTTTAAGCATATTTTTTTTTGTTTTACGCCCCGTAACTCTTCTTACCCTCAGCCAGGCTTGGTCAAAATAGCAGAGCAAGTCAAAATATTAATTAGTAGCATAGCAAAATGCGTTCCTCGTCATTAATATGTTTGCTCGCGATAATTGGCAGCCTCTCGGGAGAATCGATAACTGCATCTTTGATGCACTTGCTAATACTAGTACATCTGAGAAATTCTTAATTGGCTAGTTGTAAATAGCCCCACCCCAGGACTATGGAACAAAGGGTTATCCCGGACTACACCGAGATATTGAAGCGGTGATTCTCAAATATCGAAGAACAGAATGTGATACGATGAGATAGAATGCAATAGAAACAAAGACACAGGGAACGAACGGGTTCCTACTCTTAACGGTCAACGAACCCTTTCATTATGAATTCTTTAATTCTAAATGACTTTAATTCCAAATGAATCCAATCTCCCCAAGTAGGATTCGAACCTACGACCAGTCAGTTAACAGCCGACCGCTCTACCACTGAGCTACTGAGGAACAACGGGAGATTCGATCTCCATGAGTTCAATTCCGTTCTCAGCTCATAACCAATATGAGCTCGAAGTTTCCTTCGTAACTCCCGGAACTTCTTCGTAGTGGCTTCGTTACATGCCTCATTTCATAGGGAACCTCAAAGTGGCTCCTATTTCATTATATTCCATCCATATCACAATTCCATTCATTTAATATCCCTTTTGGTGTCCATTGACATAAGAGATGTCGTTTCTAGTCTATATCTTTCTATTTCTATATATGGAAAGTTAAAAAATCATCATATAATAATCCAGAAAAGAAATCAAAATAGAAAAGAAAAAGGAGGTTTGGGATGATTTTGAAATCTTTTCTACTAGGGAATCCAGTATCCTTATGCATGAACATAATAAATTCGGTCGTTATGGTCGGACTCTATTATGGATTTCTGACCACATTCTCCATAGGGCCCTCTTATCTCTTCCTTCTCCGAGCTCGGGTTCTGGAAGAAGGAGAAGAAGGAACCGAGAAGAAGGTATCAGCAACAACGGGTTTTATTGCGGGACAGCTCATGATGTTCATATCGATCTATTATGCGCCTCTGCATCTAGCATTGGTAGACCTCATACAATAACTGTCCTAGCTCTACCGTATCTTTTGTTTCATTTCTTCTGGAACAATCACAAACACTTTTTGATTATGGATCTACTACCAGAAATTCAGCGTAATCTTAGCATTCAATGTATATTCTGAATAATCTCATTTTTCAATTATTCAACCATTTCATTTACCAAGTTCAATGTTAGCCAGATTAGTCAACATTTATATGTTTCCGATGCAACAACAAGATGTTATTTGTAACAAGTAGTTTTGTTGGTTGGTTAATTGGTCACATTTTTTTCATGAAATGGGTTGAATTGGTATAGTCTGGATACAGCAAAATAATTCTATTCGATCGAATGAAGTACATTCAGTGATCGAATAAGTACCTGCTGTGTCAGAATTGAAAAATTCTATGGCTCGAATCTTTAGTATTCTCTTATTTATTACCTGTGTTTACTATTTAGGCAGAATACCGTCACCCATTGTTACTAAAAAATTCAAAGAAACCTCAGAAACGGAAGAAAGGGGGAAGGCGAGGAAGAAACAGATATATGAAATCGAAACAACTTTTCGAAACGAGGGGACTAAACAGGAACAAGGGGATCCACCGAAGAAGATCCTTCTCTTTTCCAAGGAAAAGGAGGATCCGGACAAAATCGATGAAAGGAAGAGATCCGAGTGAATGAAAAGGAAAAAACAAGGGATGAATTCAACTTTCAAGAGACATTCTATAAAGATAGCCAAGTTTATAAAACTTCTTATATGGATGGAATAAAAATAAAAGAGAATTCGAGAGTTAGAAATATTTAAAGAAGATCCATTTTTATGGTTTGAAAAAATGAAATAAGAAATTAATTATTCCAACTATTAAATCGAATAATTTTCATTTTTTTTTGTTGAAAAAAAATAGAACTTATAAAAATTCAAATTAAAAAAAATACAAAAAGGAATAAATTAATAAAAAATGAATAGAACAATAAATACAATAAGAGATAAGAAGAGAGATGCGACCGCCCCCCTACATATTTGATACCTTCTCCGAAAAAAAACTTGTAACACCGAAACCATTCGTAATTCCATCAATTACTCGTCTATCAAAAAATGAATTAGTTCAGCTAGTCCTCTTATACCTGAGTTAAGGATATTGTATAAAAAGCATCTATGTAACCACGATTATATGACCAATCATATATCCCATTTCTTATTCTGTCCCCTAAAATTCGATTAGGACCTCTTTTAGAAAACGAATTTAGTAAGTTCAAATTTTGTAAAGATGAATAAATAGGCTTATATAAAAAAGACGCTATAAATATTCCGAAAAAAGCTATACTGACAGAAAAACTTGCATTTGTCACAAATTCATACCAATCCACCGAATTATTTGAATTCGGATGTAAAAGGTTTATAGACGGATTTAACAATTTAGATAATATATCCAAATGAATTTCTTCTTGATTAAAAGCAAAGGGAATTCCTACGACCCCAACAAACAAAGTAAATAGCACTAATATAACCATAGAAAACAACATGGTATTGTCCGATTCATGAGGATGAGAAGATCTTTAGTGACAAAATGAATAATATTAAAGGACGTGTCTATTTCATTACCATCAATTTGATATGTCTTATTCGAAAAAAAAAGCCCTTTCATTATTATTCATTGTCAATAAACTTAATAAACAAAAATGATTTTTAATCGTTTTTGGCACTTCTTTCCCCATAGAGATATTGAATAGCAGACTACTTTTTTGGAAAATTGTAATTTTGAAAATGAACATTGAAATGTCCCTCAAAAGTAAGTAAATAGATTCAAAACATATAAAATGCGGTTAATCCTGCTGTGGAACAAGCTATTATTGCGAAATAGGTGAATACAACCAACTATCATTGAAATTTCATCTTTGGACCAAAAACAAGCAAGGAGAATACCAAAAGAAAGTGTACCCACTAAAAAAGCGGTTTTTGTAATTGGTACATGCTTTTAAACCTCCCATAGAACCATATTCTGACTTTTATCTGGAGAATATCCAACAATAGCTTCCATTGAATGAATAATGGATCCGGATCTAAAAACAACAATGGCTTTTGAATAGCATGAGTAATCAAATGAAATAAAGCGGCTCGATAAGACCCCGCCTGGAGCTAACATCCCATATAACCCAATTGAGACGTTTAGAATAAGCTAAACCCCTTTTCATATCTTTTTGAGCAAGAGCTAGTAGCTCCTAATAATACTGTTATTATACTATTAAGATACTGAAATTAATTATGTAGGTATGATTATAAAAAGAGGAAGAAGTCGAGCTACAAGAAAAATGCCTTTTTGCTACCATAGTAGCGGCGCGTATAGAGCCGAAATGGGGTAGGACCTTCCATGCAGCATCAGGTAACCATACATGAAGGGGGAATTGCCACGATTTCGCAACTAGCACCACAAATAAAGAAAGGCACACAAAGTAAGAAATAAAAAAGGAACCTCATTATTATAAATCAAGTTATTCAATATTTGGAACAAGTCCCGAAATTCAAAACTACCGGTTGTCAATAAAGACCTAAAATTCCTAATAATAAACCAAAATCGCCTACACGATTCGTTACAAACGCTTTTGACGAAGCAGTCGCCGCACTAGGTCGTATAAACAAAAACCTATTAATAGATAAGAACACATTCCAACTAATTCCCAAAAAATATAAATTTGTATCAAATTCGAACTATTAACTAATCCCAACATGGAAGTATTGAAAAAACTCATATAAGCAAAAAATCTCAAATATCATGGTCATGAGGCACTATAATTGTCCACTATAAAAAAGAACCAAAATTCCAACAGTAGTAATTAATATTAACATAATAGAAGTAAAGTGGATCTATTAAGTGACCGAACTCTAAAGAAAAATCGGCTATTAATGGTCCAAGACCATACATATTGATAGATAAAACTTCTATTTATTTGCTGAATAGATGGGCTAAGACCCGAAAGTATCATAACTGTACTTAACAAGAAAATACTGGAAAAACCCAAATACGGCGAAGATTTTTGTTGCCGTTGGAAAAAGTGAAGTCCCACTCCTATTAACATAGGAACTGGAAGTGGAATGAAGGGGATAATCCATGAATATTGATATGTATATTCCACGAAAAATATTTTTCTTTTTTAATTAACGTTCTTTCTAATTCTGGCTCTTATATCTTTTTATAGGTTCAATAAAAAATCAAGATATGGAATACTTAAATAGAATTTTCTATTCCTAATTATTCTGAATCTTTCTTCTTTAACCAATATTTCAAATATTCAAATCAAGAAGTTAGAATTGGTCAAATGATATGAATATGATCAAGTTACTATTTATATTTAAAATGAAATAAGACAATAATTCATTTTATTAATATTGAATATTAAGTAAAATCTTTATGAAAATGAAAAAAAATGCAATTATTATTACGTATTACGATAATTTATATGCATAGAGCAAATAATTACACCAAAATCGAGTAGTTAATAAGTTAATACATTACTTTATTTTGATAGAAAAAATAGGATGGTCCATACCAAAACGGGCGCAATAAAAAAAAGAACTCGTTTTTTTTATTAGTTCGTTTATTCATAATCATTAACTAATTCATGATAGAACTGATTCTACTCCATTCGAATAAAAGATCTTTTTTTCTTTGTAGAAAACGCTAGAATATCTCACACTTTTCTTTCAATACCAGGGATAAGAAATATAATTAAAAGAAAAGACGAAATTACTAAGATAACTTTTAGAAAATAATGTATTCTTTGATTAACTACTAGTTTAATTCAAATTTTAAAATAAAAATGTGTACTCGTTCTTTTCTTTTTCTTTTGAGTTTGACCAACTAATAAAAAACTAAAGTAATTTCAGTAATTTGGAATTTGTTAGGTAAGGATTGGTTCTTTTTGAACTTTTCGGTGTATTTTGTTACATGTATAAATATAGCACGACGAAAATAGACAGAGATAAAAAAAAAAAAAAAAAAATGGAATTGTTTGACCAATAGATGTCTTTCACATTCAACTAGAGAAATGAATAATTTTTTTTTTCAAATTTTTAATGGCAGTTCCAAAAAAAAGTACTTCTATATCAAAAAAACGTATTCGTAAAAACATTTGGAAAAAGAAGGTATATTGGGCAGCGTTGAAAGCTTTTTCCTTAGCGAAGTCTCTTTCTACCGGGAATTCAAAAAGTTTTTTTTGTACGAAAATTAAATAGTCAAACACTAGATTAACTAATCTTAATCTGAAAATGGTACTTTTTTTTTTAAAAAAAAAAAAAAAAAAGATACAAGGTTTCACTTTTTTTTGAATATGTTTTATCCGGTGGGGATTCTTATTTTCCTCATCGGTACAATTATCTGTCATATCATCATAATAAATAAGAAAATTACAAAAAAGTTTTTTCTTAGACAAAATGTTCAGTTCAGGCCAATATCGAATTCGTTTTCGAAATCCTAAAGAAACTTCTTTACATGACGAAAAACCAACCTAAGGCCTAAGGGTTAATATAAAGCTCTAAAAATAGTTAAATAAAATAATTTTGAATGTCACACTGGACTGGGATCCATAAAAAGACTTTTTTGTTCATTGATAAAAAAAGTGCATCTTCGATTTTTAAAATCAGATAAATGAGAAATTAAAAAAAAAATGAAATGATAATAAAGATTTTTATGGGGAACGCTTCAATCCATATTGAAACGAAACGAGTTTTTTCTCATCACTTTGAATGAAAATGAAAAAAAAAATATGGAATTGACTCCTTCAATCTCGACGATTAAATAATAATAGATTATTATTATTTCGAGTACGCCGCTATGGTGAAATCGGTAGACACGCTGCTCTTAGGAAGCAGTGCTAGAGCATCTCGGTTCGAGTCCGAGTGGCGGCATGGCATCTTCTAAAACAAATGGAATAAGTCCTATAATAAATTCAATTCCTAATCTCAATTCCGTAGAATTGGTTTACCCCACTTTTTCATTTTAATAAAAAAAATTATGCTATTTTCCACCTTAGAACATATATTAACTCATATATCCTTTTCGATCATTTCAATAGTAATTACTATTTTTTTGATAAGCTTATCGGTCGATGAAATCGTAGGACTATATGATTCGTCAGAAAAAGGCATGATAGCTACTTTTTTCTGTATAACAGGATTATTAGTCACTCGTTGGATTTATTCGGGACATTTCCCGTTAAGTGATTTATATGAATCATTAATTTTTCTTTCATGGAGTTTCTCCGTTATTCATATGGTTCCGTATTTTAAAAACATACAAATTATTTAAGCACAATAACCGCGCCAAGTACTATTTTTACCCAAGGCTTTGCTACTTCGGGTCTTTTTAACTGAAATGCATCAATCCGAAATAGTAGTACCTGCTCTCCAATCCCAATGGTTAATGATGCATGTAAGTATGATGATATTGGGCTACGCAGCTCTTTTATGTGGATCATTATTATCAGTAGCTCTCTTAGTCATTACATTGCGAAAAGGCATAAGGGTTTTTAGTAAAAAAAACAATTTTTTAAATGAGTCATTTTCCTTTGTCGAGATCCAATACATGAATGAAATAAGCAATGTTTTACTAACCACTTCTTTTTGTTCTTCTCGAAATTATTACAGGGCTCAACTGATTCAACAACTAGATCAGTGGAGTTATCGTATTATTAGTCTAGGGTTTATCTTTTTAACCATAGGTATTCTTTCGGGAGCAGTATGGGCTAATGAGGCATGGGGGTCATATTGGAATTGGGACCCAAAGGAAACTTGGGCATTTATTACTTGGACCCTATTTGCGATTTATTTACATACTCGAACAAATAAAAATTGGGAAAGTTTAAATTGCGCAATTGTGGCTTCTATAGGCTTTCTTATAATTTGGATATGCTATTTTGGGGTTAATTTATTAGGAATAGGATTACATAGTTATGGTTCATTTAATTTACATTAAGATCTAATTAAATTCAAAAAAATCCCGACAAATACAAACATAGAACAAGCCAAGCCTCTATAGAAATAGAATAGAAAAATAAGTAAGAATAGAAGATAAGAAAACTTCCTACTTCGTGTAGGCTGTCGAGAACCATTTGAATCACTACAATACTTGATTCAAAAGGTTCTCATAAAGACCAAAAATATCTGTTTACAATTCCAATTTTTTTTACTTAAGAGAAAAAATAGAGAAAAAATACTTTTTTTTCATTGTACAACGAACAATATTAAAAATAATAATAGGATTACTTTTTTATTTTTTCTTTTATTGATGAAAACTATTCATAAAAATAATTAGATATAATAGCTTCGACTTTGTCAACAGATAGTGAAAGAACGAAATCTGGATAAATACCAATAGCTATTATTGGTAGAAGAATAGAGATGGAAACAAATAACTCTCGCGGCCCAAAATCAAAAAAATAAGAGTTTGGAACATTAAATAACTTGTATCCATAGAACATTTGGCGTAACATAGATAATAAATAAATAGGAGTTAATATCATTCCAATTGCCATTACAAAAGTAATTAGTATTTTTGGCATTAAAAGATATTGTTGGCTGGTAATTATTCCAAAAAAGACTATCAATTCTGCAAGAAAACCACTCATACCTGGTAATGCAAGGGAAGCCATTGATAAGATACTAAACATCGTGAATATTTTTGGAAGGTGGATAGCCATTCCACCCATTTCGTCGAGATAAACAAGACGTATTCGATCATAACTCGTTCCTGCCAAGAAAAAAGAGCAGCGCCGATAAATCCATGAGAGATTATTTGTAAAATGGCTCCATTGAGTCCCGTATCAGTTATCGAGCCAATTCCAATAATTATGAAACCCATATGAGATACAGAGGAATAGGCTATTCTTTTTTTTAAATTACGTTGACCAGGAGATGTTAAAGCTGCATAGATTATTTGGATTGCGCCTACTATAATCAACCAGGGAGAAAATATAGAATGAGCATGAGGTAATAATTCCATATTGATCCGAACCAACCCATATGCTCCCATTTTTAATAAAATTCCGGCTAGAAGCATACAAGTACTATAATGTGCCTCTCCATGGGTGTCTGGTAACCATGTATGTAAGGGTATAATCGGTAATTTAACAGAAAAAGCAATAAGAAATCCAATATAGAGTATTATTTCCAGTGCCACCGGATACGATTGATTAGCTAATGTTTCCAAATTTAATGTTGGTTCGTTGGAACCATATAAACCAATACCCAGAACCCCTATTAATAGAAAAATGGAACCTCCCGCAGTGTACAAAATAAATTTTGTAGCGGAATACAGACGTTTCTTTCCCCCACATCGCTAGAAGTAGATAAACGGGAATTAATTCTAACTCCCACATGATGAAAAAAAGTAAAAGGTCTCGAGAAGAAAATGATCCTATTTGACCGCTGTACATTGCTAACATCAGGAAATGGAATAATCGGGAATCTCGAGTAACTGGCCGAGCCGCTAAAGTAGCTAAAGTGGTGATAAATCCCGTCAGTAAAATAGGTCCTATAGAAAGTCCATCTATTCCCAATCTCCAGTAAAAATCAAAAAAATGAATCCATTTATAATCCTCTGTTAATTGGGTTAATGGATCGTTCAATTGGAAATGATAACAGAATGTATAGGTAGTTAAAAGGAGCTCTAAAGTGCATATGCATATAGTATACCACCTTATTACCTTATTTCCTCTATGAGGTAGAAAGAAAATTAAAGAACCTGCGAATATCGGCAAAAGTACAATTATTGTTAACCAAGGAAAATAATTCGTGATAAAGACAAGATACACTTGGACAAAAAAACCCGTACTCAATAAAGAAAAAAGAATAATATATTATCTATTTTCGAGCACGGGTTTTTGTCGGTAAAAAAAAATCAATTGTATTCAAAATGTATTTACGTGGTTTTTTCTGGAACGTATTAATACGCTAGACCCATGCTTCGAGTTGTTTCATGCCATAAATAAACTCGAACGCTCAAAAATCCGTTGGACAGGCGGATTCACATCTCTTACAACCGACACAGTCCTCTGTTCTTGGAGCAGAAGCAATTTGCTTAGCTTTACATCCATCCCACGGTATCATTTCTAATACATCCGTTGGGCAGGCTCGCACACATTGAGTACATCCTATACATGTATCATAAATCTTTACTGAATGTGACATCGGATCTATAAGTTTTTGAATGTCATCAATTTTCGATCTAGTAAACTTGTAAATGGATCATATATTTAGACACTAGATGAATCAATGGATTTTACCATAATTTTTCGAATCAATCGAATTCCGGATCGAGTCATGAGATTGGCCCAAGATACTTTGATTTTTTACGTTTTTCTCAAACCTACGTATTATACATACTAATTTGAATTGATGAATATTCGAATTTCTATAATTAATAATATATAATTAATTAATACTACTTATTTATTCATTTATTCAACAAATTCGATTGATTGATACGAGTTGATTTTCTGTTACGATAAATTGACGAAACAATAGCTAACCCAATAGCTGCTTCGGCGGCTGCAATAGCTATAACAAAAATGGAGAAAATATCTCCTTTTAATTGTCGACTATCAAAAAAATCGGAAAATGTTACAAAATTTATATTAACCGCATTGAGGATAAGTTCAAGACACATAAGGGCCCTAACCATATTTCGACTCGTGATCAATCCATAGATACCAATAGAAAATAAATAGGCACTCAAAACAAGTACATGTTCGAGTATCATTGACCAGCTCCTTATTAATTTGGATTCATTTCAATATGAACAAGAATTCAACGTATTCAATTGACTATAATATAACAAGTACAAAACAAAGGAATAGATTGATATTTGGTAATGGATCAAAAGAAATAATTTATATTTTATACATGAACAGTTTTCAAATATTTTGGAAGATAAATGGATTTGATAACAGAAAACAAAGTTGAATTTTGATTGCTAGTAATAGTTATAAAGATTTATCATTGACGAGCAACAGCAATTGCACCTATCAAAGCAACTAAAAGAATTATGGAAATGAGTTCAAATGGAAGAAAAAATCTGTTGATAAATGAATTCCAATTTGTTGACTATTACCTATCAAATCTTGCTCGATAATCTGGTTTGACTTTGTCGTCCAGATAATCCCGTACCAAGACGTATCTAAAATAGTAGTCATTAGTGAAACCAAAATACTTGTACAAACCAACGAAGTAATCCCATCTCCAACAGTCCAAAGATTCAAATCTTTGTAATATTCTGAACCATTCATGAACATCACAGCAAATAGAATTAAAACGTTTATAGCTCCTACATAAATAAGGAGCTGCGCAGCCGCTACAAAATGGGAGTTTGATAGAATATAAAATAAGGATATACAAACAAGAACCAATCCCAAGGAAAAGGCAGAATAAATTGGATTGGTAAGTAATACCACTCCTAGACTTCCTAATATAAGACCTGATCCCAGAAAAACTAAAAGAAAATCATGTATTGGTCCAGGCAAATCCATTATTATATGTAAAAGAGAAATAAATTGAAATGTTTTTCATGATTTTATTGACTCGACAAGGAATTTTTTAGGATATGCTCCTAATTGCATTTAATTCAAATCGAATGGATTAAAAATGGGTCTAGGTCCAATTAGTGGACCAATATAATATGGTTTTCTCTTTACCCAAAACCCAAAAACTGAAAAAAGGGTAATTTAGCTCAAAACTGAAATTATATTATTAGATTCGATTTTCAATCTAACTTTAATCGTACTTTTTACCAACTAATCAACAGTTAATTGGAATTTCTAGTTATTGACAACAAAAAAAAAAATAAAGAACTCATTCCTGTAGATTAGATCAAATTGAACCCTACTAATTGGTGGAGATTCCTCTTTAATCAAAAATCAAAGGGTTTTCACATTTTTTTATTTTTTTATTATTTGAGGCGAATTCGAAATTGTTCGAATTGTATAATCGTTAATTACTGACATTGGTAAACGACCCAATGCGATTTGATTATAATTCAATTCGTGACGATCATAAGTAGAAAGTTCATATTCTTCAGTCATTGATAAACAATTTGTTGGACAATACTCAACACAGTTACCACAAAAAATACAAATTCCGAAATCAATACTGTAATTAAGCAAGCGTTTCTTTCGTATACCAGTTTCCAATTTCCAATCAACAACAGGTAGATCTATAGGACATACACGAACACATACTTCACAAGCAATGCATTTATCAAATTCAAAATGGATTCGGCCGCGGAAACGCTCAGATGTAATTAATTTTTCATAAGGATATTGAATAGTTACAGGTAACCGATTTGCGTGAGATAAGGTAATCATGAACCCTTGACCAATGTACCTTGCAGCTCGTACTGTTTGTTGACCGTAATTCATGAACCCAGTTACCATAGGGAACATATCGTAAAGATCTATGAATAATTTTATGTTTGTTTCTTTCTCTTGTTTGATATTTGAGAGAAGCCGTAAATCGAGAATATCCTAGTCCTTTTTCTTTCCTTTACAATGAAAGGAGTTGGAAAGAAGTTGTTAATAATAGATTACCGAGAGAAATGGGTAAAAGAAATTTCCATCCAAGATTTAATAATTGGTCTATTCTTAGTCTAGGTAAAGTCCATCTTGTTGTGATAGAAATAAACAAGAACAAATAAGTTTTAGCTAATGTAATAAAAATACCAATTGTCGTTCCAAAGACTCTACCTACTTTATTTATTTCAAATAGCTCAGGAACGAATATGTAAGGAATAGAGATATTCCAACCCCTAAGTAAAGAACTGTTACAAATAACGAAGATACTAATAGATTTAGATAGGAAGCAACATAAAATAACCCAAATTTGATACCCGAATATTCGGTTTGATAACCTGCTACTAATTCTTCCTCTGCTTCTGGTAAATCGAAAGGTAATCTCTCACATTCTGCTAGGGAAGAAATTAGAAAAATGAAAAACCCTATAGGTTGACGCCACAAATTCCATCCCCAAAAACCATATTTGGACTGGGCCTCAACTATATCAACTGTACTTGAACTGTTAGATAATCATAGTCGATGATAACATCACTGTTCCCATCGCTATTTCAGAACCGTACGTGAGATTTTCACCTCATACGGCTCCTCGAGGGCCATCAATAAATCTAAGGACCGAATTGATAGTATTTATATTGATATGTTTGTAGTATAATACTATATATCGATATCGATTGGAAATGAAATATATATTCTATATAGATAGAGTCAAAACCTATCGGAAGGTCCTGAATTAGACCAATGGAATTCTGTCTGCTATAATAACTCAAAAAGCACTTCTGAATTGATCTCATCCTTTAATAATTTGAATTTTTCTTTGTTGAGTAATAACTTAATCCTTCAATAAAATACTCTTTCTAGAGATATTAATAGATATTTCAACCCATTCTTTTTGATTACGAAAAAAAAAATTATACATTAGTTCCTGAAAAATACCACGTTATCCCTATGAATATAGGAAAGAAGAAAAAGATCTTTTTTTTTTCGTTCCTATTCTTCTTTCTGAAAAAGGGGGGTTTCAAAAAAAGGATTATTTCGTTCCTGATAGTCATTTTTGAATCTGTGGATAGGAGCATACTCTGAATCGGAATTGTGGGTAGTACTACTTGATCATTTCTACTAACTTAAAGTCCCAATTATTATTCTTTTTATCTTATGTAAAAATTCTTTTGTAAGAATTCTTTTTGGATAATTTACATAAAAAATCTCCATTACTAATCCTTTATGTATTTTGGTGTTCCTAACCATCCACTGATTTTTGTTCAATCACCCGTTATGGTAATACATAGAAACCATAGTGAAAACTCTATACGGTTGATCTTTTGAGTTGAGCCCGCTTCAAGCCAGGATGACTAATCAACCAATCTTGGGGTAAAAGTCTTGCTTATATTTACTTTTTTTTTTCTTGTACGTAGGAAATGAGACTCCATTTTTTTACTGCTAATTTCTAAGCTGTTTTCTTTCACTCATACAACTATCTGATTTAGGTCATCAAACTGAATGATGAATAAAAAAAGGGGATATCTATTCAATTTCTTTTCGAAAAAAAAAAAAAAAAAAAAAAAGTTTCTGTTTTAACGAATCGCACGTAGAGATATTGATAACACACAAAGAGTTAATGGTATTTCATAACTAATCGATTGAGCAGCGGCTCGTAGACCACCTAAAAAAGAATATTTATTATTTGATCCATATCCTGACATAAGAAGTCCAATGGGAGCAATACTGGAAATGGCAATCCATAAAAAAACACCGATATTGAGATCAGATAAAACAAGGTGATAACTAAAAGGAATTACTGAATAACTTAGTAAAATGGATATAACTGCTATGGATGGTCCTATACTGAATAAACGAGTATCTCCTCGAGATGGAAAAAGATTCTCTTTGAAAATAAGTTTTGTCCCATCTGCTAAAGCTTGAAGAATTCCCAAAGGACCGGCGTATTCGGGACCAATACGTTGTTGTATTCCTGCGGATATTTCTCTTTCTAACCACACAATTACGAGTACACCTATTGTGATTCCCAATACAAGAGTCAAAATAGGTAAAAACATCCCTATGATTCCATAGACTTCTTTTAAAGATTCCAATCTAGAAAAAGAATTTAGATCTTGTACTTCTGTTGTATCAATTATCATTTTAACGATCAACTTCTCCCATAATGATATCTATGCTACCTAGTATTGTCATAATATCGGCCAATTTCATTCTTTTAACTAACTGAGGAAGAATTTGCAAATTGATAAAACCAGGTGGACGAATTTTCCACCTCCAAGGAAAACCACTCCGATCTCCTATTAAAAAAATTCCCAATTCTCCCTTTGGGGCTTCAACTCTTACATAAAGTTCTTGCTTCGGCAATTCAAAAGTAGGAGAAGGTTTTTTACTAATGAATCGATATTCAAAATCATTCCATTCCGGATCCCTTTCTCTAGCAAAGCACCGGGTTTCTAAATTCTCATAGGGCCCCCTGGAATTCCTTCCAGAGCTTGTTGAATAATTTTGATAGATTCCCTCATTTCACCGATTCGGACTAAATAGCGAGCTAATGAATCTCCTTCTTTTTGCCAATGGATTTCCCAATCCAATTCGTCGTAACATTCATAATGATCAACTTTACGAAGATCCCATTGGATTCCGGAAGCTCGTAGCATTGGTCCCGATAAACCCCAATTTATTGCTTCTTCTGGACCAATAATGCCTACTCCTTCAACTCGTTCTAAAAAAATCGGATTTCGCGTAATAAGTTTTTGATATTCAGAAACCGCTGTTAAAAAATAATCACAGAAATCCAAACATTTATCTATCCATCCATAAGGTAGATCGGCCGCTACTCCTCCGATACGAAAATAATTATGCATCATTCTCATACCGGTGGCAGCTTCGAATAGATCATATACTAATTCTCTTTCTCTGAAAATATAGAAAAAAGGAGTCTGTGCACCAATATCTGCCATAAAGGGGCCAAGCCATAACAGATGAGAAGCTATACGACTCAACTCTAACATAATTACTCGGATATAACTGGCTCTTTTAGGGACTTGAATATTTCCCAACTGTTCTGGTCCATTTACGGTTATTGCTTCTGTGAACATAGTAGCTAAATAATCCCAACGTGTTACATAAGGTAGATATTGTATAACTGTTCGATTTTCCGCAATTTTTTCCATTCCTCTGTGTAAATAACCTAATATTGGTTCACAATCAATAACATCTTCACCATCTAGAGTAAGGATGAGCCGAAGAACACCATGCATTGATGGGTGGTGAGGTCCCATATTGACTATCATGAGGTCTTTTCTTGTAGTTGTTACATTCATAGGTTCTTCCTCGATTCATTCTTTCATGAATTGCTGAAAATGAAAAGAAGTTCATTAAAATTCAAGATCGAATAAAAAAATAAAATCATTCCAATTCCTTTTTCACTTAACGAGTTTTTGACTCCCGAATATCCAGCTGACTAATTAATTCTTTATAACGTATTCTATTTTTCTTTGACAAATAAGACAGCAGTCGTTGGCGTTTTCCCAGGATTTTACGTAAACCTCTCTGAGATAAATAATCTTTTCGGTGCAATTCCAAATGTGAAGTCAGTCTTCGTATCTTATTGGTGAAACGAAATACTTGAAATTCAATGGACCCCCTGTTTTCTTCTTTTTCTTCTTGTGAAATAACTGAGATGAATGAATTTTTTACCATAAAACGGATTTTCTATCCTCTTTTTTTTTAATGGATTTTACTGATCAGTAAGAATAATGCTAGTCATTTTAATTTGGTATACACAATAATCTTAATTTCTTTATGAACTCTTAATTTTATCAAATAAAATGTCAAATAAAATGAATCAATCCAATTTTCTTTTCTCTTTTATTCGTATAGGAATACGAAAGGGTGATATATTTCTACATTTAGAAAAGAGAAAAGATTTTGGATCGAAATCTAATAATAAATAAAAAAAGAAAAAATAAGAAGATTCCGTTAATCATTTATAGATCTATTGGATATTGATAAATGCATTGAATTAGTATTCATGTATCAGACTGGAAGGTAAGACAATACATAGGTGCAACTCCTTTTTTCATATACCATACATATATGGTACAGAATATATATGAAAAACGCATAATTAACAAATTTGCAATCGTGGATACATATGTATCCTTATCATAGTGAAGCGGCCTCCATTATTGGTATCAAACCAATATCGATTCATACAAGAGAAATCTTCTAATCGATAATTAGGCCAAAGAAAGAACTTTAATTTCATTAGTTTCTTTTTATCAAAATGTTTTCTTTTATCCAAAAATTCACCCCAGTTTTTTACGTTGTTGCAAAATACTGGATTTTTATGAATACCATTTCTATTCCTCGAATTGAAACAAATTAGAATTCTTAATTCTCTACGTCTTTTAGTGGATAAAACCTTTTCGGGAACAAACAACAAATCATAATCATTTTTGTATCTATTTTCAGCCATTTTTTGATGTCTTGCAATGGATTTATCCAAATTAATCTTAGCAACATAGCTTTTTTCTCGGTATATTTGATTCATTTTGGGCTTACTCTTATGAAACAATGAAATATTTAGACTTTGATACATAATCAATTGTCCATCATTTTTTATAGACAAACGAATTGGTTCGATAATTAATATACCCTTTTTCATTAATTCTGTAAGAGTTAAATCCTTTTGAATAATCAAAATATCTAAACTCATTTCTCCCCTTTGAATAGAGGATATAGCAATTTCTCTTGGATTTATTAGTCTAAGTAGGAGACAATATATTTTGATATTATTGATCATTCTTTGATTTAAAGAATCATCCCATCTCAATTGAAAACGTAAATACCTTTTTAGGAAAAAATCAAGCTCTACTTCCGTGTTGCTCTTATATTCTTTTTTCTTTCTACGTTTTTTCATATCGGAGCTTGCATAATCTTCTCCAATATCTTTTTCTTGGTTTGAGAAAAGTGATCCAAGATTCGCTTGATTTTGTGCATCTGATTCAAGATTATCTCGAATTGCGGATTCTTTTTCTTCTTGATTTCGATTCTCTAATTCAATCGATTTTTTTTCATTCGAAAATCGAAAAAGATCCCTTTTGCTCTTTCTATTGATGTTTTTATTTTCACTAACATTTTCATTAAAATTTAAAAGAAGTAGTTGGATTGGTATGATCCACGGTTTCATAATATATGTATTATAAAGGATCACAAATTCTGGAAAGAACCAAAGGTTTAGATTTGATATGGGACGACTTAGTATTTCTTCATTCATTGCCATCCAATCAAAAAGATCTTTTTTTTTGTTGCATGCCATAATTCCTTCATTTTGGGAAATTTTAAGAAAAAAAAGACCTTTTTGATCCATTTTATCAATTATTTGATAATTATTAAACCCAGTCTTAGTATTTTTATTACCATTGGTATCGATATCAATCCAGGACTCAATATTGACTTTATTTCGAAGACAAAAATCGAAAATTCTCCAATCCAAATATTTTCTATCTGTAAATTTATCTAGATTTAGAATATCATCATCTTCGAAATTAATAGGGATAATACCTCCTGGCATATTAATTAATTTACCTTTTTTATATATCTTGTTGTAATTATAAGAGATCTCTTGTTTATTATTTAAACGTAATGGTGATACATAAATATGTGAATCCTTCTTATTTTCATAATTAATTGATTTATATGAGAAAAGCTCATATCCATAGTCTTTTTGAAGGTTATATTTTGAATTTGATAATGAATTGAATTCAAAATCATTTAATTTTTTGAAATTAGTTAATATTAATCGATCTTTTTCATCTGAATGCCTTTTGTTTAAATCTTTATTTTGCACTATACGTGTTTGATTGAATCTATTTCGCCATTTGTGTGGTACTAATCGATACCATCTAATCGGAGATAAATCATATTGATAATGAACCCTTAACCAGTTTTTCCATTGAATCATTTCCGAATTCAAAATATTTTTATGTTTTAATTCAGGATAAAAAATTCCTTGTGTTTCAAAATAATCCTTTATTTCATTTTTAAGAAAAAAAGATGTTCCGTGATATTGAAGGACATATCTTAACTTATACAAATTACAAAATTGCGTTTGATATAATTGGTAAAATACATATGCTTGTGAGAAGTAGGATAATAAAATCTTTGAATTTTGATTACTAATATCAGAAATTGATTTTTTTTTAGTCCAAATAAAACGAATTGTATTTTTAATAAAACGAGTTGTATTTTTATTAGTTTTAGCTATTTTTTCTTTATTTGTTTCATTATTGTAAATGGATTTATCGATCATTTTTGTTGAATTATCAAAAAAAGTTGTGTAGTGATCCTCGGACTATTAATGATACAGATAAGTATATCTATGTATATCCTTTCAATTACAAATTTGAAAAAAGAATATGATTTACGGATTAATCGAACATTTATTCTTTTGAATTTCTTTAATTTCTGCCAAATCTTTTTTATTGATGCTAATAGTTTAGTAGGATAACTTATTTTATTAGAACTAATATTTATATTGATTTCCGCAGTTAAAAATCCTTTTTTCTTATCTTTTGTAATTTTTTCTATTTGATTCCTGATTGTGCTGGTTCTATCATCCAGGTCTTTCATTTTTTTTTCTGTCAATGAAGAATCTGTCAAATCCATAAATCGAATTTGAATGGACGATTCATTAATCATCCCATTGCTGATTACCCCATTTTTTTCTTTTTTAGTTTCACTCAATTCATCTATTTTTCTTAATCCAAATAATTGAATTGGGTTTCTTTTGGAAAGTTCTTTTTTTATTCCTTTTAAAAATAGAATGGTTTTCATGACCGATTTTTTTCTTTCTTTTGAAAGGTTTAAAAAAAGATTTATTCTTTCTTTTAAAACCTGTATAACTAAAAAAGGATTCTTTTGTAATTTGATAATTTTTTTTCTGAGTTCTTTAAAAATGGGTTCAAAAAATGAACGTTGTTTTCTGGGAGAACCAAAAGGAACTTCAGTTTCCATTCCCCAAACTGTTAAAAAACAAAAATCGTTTTTTTGCTCTTTATTTCTCAGCGGATCTTTCTGGGGGGTGGCACCTTAGATCTGTGCCAAGGTTTAAGGTAAAAAGGAAATAGGATCTTTATCTGAATACCGTCTGTCAACCAATTTTTTGGAAATTCGGTTTCTGATAATTGAACACCATTATAGGTGCATTTAACATGCATTTCTCTATTCCAATCTTTTAAGTCCTCAGACCACTCGGGAAATTGAAATAATAACATACGGGCTATATTTTTACCTATTATCACTGAAGGGAATAGAATATATTTTCTAAGAAAAGATTGGGTTACTAATAGGAATCCTCTTATTGCTTGAGCAAATAAAACTCGATCCCAGGTTTGTGCTATTTCTATTCGTGCTTTCTCTTGTCTTTTGTATTCTTCTCTTTTGTCTTCCTCTTTTTTTTTCTCATTTTCTTTTTTCTTTTCCTCGGTATAATCCGAAATTCTTAATTCTGTTGTTTTTTTATACGTCCATTTTTTCAAAATGAATTTTATTATCCCGGAGATATCAAAAGAAAAAAGGGGTTTGCCTATTCTGTCCAAAAAAAGAGGAGAATGCACATTTGCTTGAAACAATTCACAAATAACTGTTTTACGTCTTTGAGCACGCATAGAGCCTTTTATTATGTCTCGACGAAAATCTGATTGTTGTGAATAACGTATGAAAGTCACTTCGTCAGCTTGATCAAGATTATTAGTATTTTTGCTATTAGCATCAGTATTTTGCTCGTTATCAGTAAAAATTAGTACATGTTTGGTTTTTCTGGAACGAATCTGATGATCCTCTGCCACGATTTCTTCGTTTTCTCCCTCCTGTTGTTCCAAATCGTTGATTAATTTGTATGACCATGAAGGAACTTTTTTCCTTATTTCTTTTATTCCAATAGATTTTTTTTTTATTCTTTTAGTCTTGGGCTCAGTTATAACTGCGTTGAAGAAAATTTTCAAAATTTGTATTTGATCTTCTGAATGAATTCTTCCTTGTTCGGTTTCTGGAAATGGAAATAAAGAAAGTTTTTTTTCTGTTGATAATGAATTTTTATCAAATGCATCTATTTTGTCTTCAAATTTTTCCTGATCAGTAGTAAAAAGTATACTATGAATCTTATTTATCCAACCTGTCTCGATGTAATTTTTTATGGACATTTTATTTAGGATTTGGGATGAAAAAACAAATTTGACCCTTCCACGACAGGGCCCATTCAAAAAGGG